>OY756422.1:2152353-2752353 GCA_963576905.1 Mystacides longicornis | reverse complement strand
TCTTCCTCGAAGGAACTGAACACGGTATAAGAGGGTTTTCCACTTATTCGAGACACTGATGACATTTGCCATCAGGTGGTCATATTTCAAATTCTAAACCTATCAAAAGTGTTTTCAACGTCAAATTTATAAAAAAATGGACAGATTTTCTATAGAGTTGAATCAAGAGTTGAACATGGTTTATTGATCTACCTAGATAAAAGTAGTATAAAAACTGTGTTTTGGTATACCTTATCCTCGAAAGCATGAGCAAGGATTTGAACTTGTACGTTATTACAATCGCTCGCTTGTTAAAGCGTAATGATGCTAATCCAGGTGCCTGACGTTTGATAAATTGGTCTAGCATGTTACGTGTACACGAACGTCCGATTAAAAGATAGATTTTCTTTTAGGTAAACGGTTCCACCGTGTCTGGAAATAAAACCAAAACAAAACAAGGATCACATCCACAATACGAGCCACGTAATCACTTCCAGTCATGCAACTCCTGCTCCCAATAGCCCCACGCTGCGAACGAGTTAGTTGCTCTGGACATCTATACTATAATGCGCCAGCATCCATATAAGCGATTTTGTATTTGCGATTTCAATTTTCATCGATATTTTTAACCGTTGTATTCCTGTACCGACCTCGGTAGCCGACCTAGGTATATAGGCGTGGACTTGAGATCAAGAGGTCTCGGGTTCGATTCCCAGTAGTAGCAGTACCTACTTCAAATTTCAACCCGGCTTTGGCCTCTCAGATTGGACGGGACCGGTTGACTAGAAAAAAATGCCTCAGGCAATAAGTTCCGCCGGATATACTGACACCTTTGAATAGAAAAGTGTAAATGTATTTATTTATACAAAGGAAGATCCCTAGTATTGAGAATAGATTCTTGCGACAGATTTTGGTGATTAGGTGGTACCACTATGTCCCAAATGAGACCGTACGCGTCAGAACACTCAACAGCCAATCACTGCAGTAATCCAGAACCGCAGATTAAGCTGGCTTGGTTATGTTCTCCACATGTCCCCCGAAAGTCTTGAACACTCTTTTTTACAATCCTTATAGGACAAGAAGGCGAGGCAGGCCAAAATAATTAACAATCAAGCGGGCATTCACTGCGGTTCTACAAGATGCTGGACTAAGCAGGGATGAAGCTGTGCGCAATATATAGAGACTTGGAGGAAATTCGTGTTCTCCACATGGGAGCCAACGTGGATTTAATGGAAAAAAAAGAAGAATTTACCATTATTTCATTTTTTTTTTCTAAGCCTTCTGACCTGAAGACTGAAATTGATGTTATGAATCCGCATCATTCATATATACCCAAACCTTCTGAAACATTTCAGCCTATATAATTAATTCATTACTCTAATTATGTATTAGTGACAATGATAATCTAATAGCACTCATCCATTTAACAAAACATTTCAGTAGAGAATCTTTTATTTTTCTTACAACGAATAATATAATATCTCAATTCTATATTCCTTCCCAAATATTCTATTTTTGAATGTCGTACAGAAGGTTTTAGCAGGTCAAAAATGAAATAGGTAGCTATCTTTGTGTTCACATTGTATGAGCCCAGATTCGTTAAATAAAAAAGAAAAGATTATTTTAAACTAGCTTTCCCGACTATAAGGCTACCAGAATTTTGTGCATTGTGCAACGCGTCGACATAATACTCGAAAATAGGGCTATAATGTCGTTGACCGTGAACTAGAAAGGACGCTGCATCGGCCTTTGTTTCGATTCACGTATGCACGGAGCAGTGCGTCGACCTGCTGTCTCCTACCTGAGTGTCACATGGACCCTCGGAGCATTCACCTAAAGAGGATTTTCGTATACCTACACGGATGAGAGCCAACAAGTACTTTAGTATGAATAGACTCGGGCCCTGATTGTACCAATCATAACATACGGGGCTCAAAAAATCTTCGTGTGAAACTTCAGATCATATTATATTTGTCATATTGAAAAATTTGGGTGAATCTTGTTTGTGTTTTGTAGGCCCGACGCATCAATATGTAGATAAATGTTCTTGGTAGCCATCTATAAGATAAAGTTATGTAGTGGATAAAGTGATGGAAAGAATCTGACGGCCGCATCAATTGAAAACTATCCAATAGATGGATATCTAGAAGATAACAGTGTTGCTATGCTGAAATCTATTGATTTCTATGGCAATTTTTGTGGATTCAGTTTCTGATTGTCTCAGATTGGACGGGTTCGGTTAACTAGTATAGAGAATGCTTCAAGCATTAAGTTCCGCCCGTGATACTGAAACATAAGTATACAAGAGTGTTATTTATTTAAATGTCCAAAATGTGTTGATACCTCTTCTGATGAGGTAAATTGGGAGCCGCAAACGTCATTGAAAAGATCTTCACCTAGTCGCCCCTGTCCTAAGCTAATCGAGGATTTGTATTTTGTTTGTTGATTTTAACCATAGAATATAATAATAACGTATGTGTTGTTTGGGAAGGTTCATTAAATTATCAAAGAGATGTAACATTAATGTACGCAAAATAATTATTGTTGTTTTACCCCCATGTGCGTCATTCATCGTCCTTATAAAACATTCTTTATCTTTATTTATTTTTGTTAAAAGCAGATATTAGGTACATTATGAAAGAGTATCAACGATAAACATATTATACAAGAAAAATAACAAGAATTTCATTTCTGAATGTTGAACGAACAATAACTTGTTGTGATAATACGTAATATACATGCATGTTACGAGATTTCGAATCTTAAAGATAAAGTTTACACATCGCTTTATCCTTGTGTTATGTTATGATATTATGTGATTTGAATAAATACTCACATGTAACCAGCCAGTATGTCCATCAGTGTACTTTTCCCAGCACCGGAAGGTCCCATGATGGCCGTCAATTCACCGGATCTCATGTCACCGGAAACACCCTGAAGGATTTTTTTAAAACCTGCAAAAATAAAATGAAATCTTTCGTTATAAATTTACAGAAATTTGTTTCTAAAATTGTGATGTATTACAGAAGTGCAAACTTATAAATTTTTATTGCGTATTCATTTCAAATAATTAGAAATAGTATTAAGAAAACCTCTCAAAACCGCTAGCGCATTTAGGTTTTCACATTGACATTTTTTGGGTTTATAATCACAATACCGATCCAATTTCAATCTTGCTAACGATTATCACCCTTAGATTTTTGCTGCCGCACACCGTAAGCCCGGAGACAAATCCGAAGCAAACCCTTCCCCGCGCGAAAACGACCTTCTAGATCGAAGCAATCAAACCAAAAAGCCGGCCCCACACAAATCAAGTCCGCCGCGGATCCACCCCAAACCAACCCGCAATGCGAGGGGCCTAAACCCCATTTAGGAGCATAGGGAGGCATCAAGAGCTCTCCACTGCGCTAGAAGGCGTCCGAGGCTTATGATGCCTTTTCTGACCGGTTGAGGTTTAAGGACGTGAGGTGGCCAACCTCGCGGTCCAGTTACAAAGAGCCGCAGTGTTGTTACAAAGATGAAAGTTAATAAGTTGAGATGGTTTGGGCATGTGGAAAGAATGGGTGCAAACAGAATTCATAAGGCTGAAAGGAAAGGTGTAAGGAAGCGTGGCCGACCGAGAATGACGTGGATCGATCGATTCCGTCCTCAAGGAAGGTCAGGTATTAAGAAGTTAGAGAAATAGGAGAGGGTGCATGAGAAATTTTATGTCGGTGGAAGAAGCGAAAGAAGTATGCTTGGATAGAAAAGAGTGGAGGTCCGTTCTCTCTGCCTACCCCTTACGGGACACGGCGTGATGGGTAAAAAAAAAATCAGTTTGTAATCCGGCAATCGTCCGCGAGAAAAATGTGGAATATATACTTAGGTACTCATCATATTTTATTATGGTTTATGAATAAAGCTTTCATAACTTGGTTACTAAATAGTTTCATTTTATGAACTAGGTACATTTTATGTGTTCTTTGATCACAATTATTTTTTATAAATATATTTAACACTTACTAACACAATCCTATTAGTGGTCCGCGGGATGAATTAACTGGTCCGTGAGGTCAAAAAGTTTGGCAACCGCTGGTCTGTATTATAGTCTATTCATTGGTTAAGTACTCACTAGGTAAATAGCGCCGGCACGTTTAAGAGTAAGTAAGTACCTATTTCTTTACAAATTTTGTGCGAAAAAATCATAATAGGTAGGTACCTACCTATTTGTAGGTATATATAAGCTGGATTTTTCATGTATGTGCGTACAAGTACAATTTTTTTATGCCTGATATATAGAGAATTAACAAAATCGTTGTTGCACTTAAATAGTGTAAAATGTTTTCCTGTTATGTAAGGAAAAACAATTATTTCAAATCATTCATAAGTATACAAAATTCAATTACATTATTGATTCAAATAAACAAATAGAATTCGCAAACATCTTTAATACACTTTTTATATAGATACCTAATGATTTAGTACACTTTTTTAACTAAGTTTTTTCATAAGTCATATCAACAACAATCAAATTAACATTAATTTATGAGCGTTTTTTTATATTTAATTGCCCAAGATAATATTATGTATGTAAATGTTTTTTTTTATTTTTATAAATTTCTTACAGTTGTTTTTACTAATTTATTCTAAATAATAAATAAAACTTAATTATTTATTGTCTTTAAACCTATTGATTGAAAAGATGTTAATTAATAACCTCAAGTATATTATTATAATATCCATTTACATGCACAAATGGAAACTTACTTTTGAATCTTCTTCTATATAATAATACGTGAAGGAAAAACTATGTAACCATTTATACGAAAATAGCGTGAACAGAGGAGTATGAAATTTCGCACACTTATAGTTTATACAGAAAAGGAGTGGCGAATGCTAATATATTTTTAATTATCCATGAAAAATACATTAAATCAATAAAAAAATATTACAAACACTACTGAAATGTTATTCATTTGATACTCACACACACACTTTGATGTATTTGACATTGAAAAAGACGCATATATTTTTTTGTTTATCTGTGGTCAAATTGAAATAGATTAATATTCTTTGTGTATAAATAATAATAAGAAAAAAAAAACTTTGTACATTACAACATTTCAATTTTGACGTATCAATGTTATTGTTTTTGAAAGAAAATTTTGAAATAGCGCTCGCTCCTTCTTTTACAATAGAACCTTAATAATGTTCAAACTTATAATCTAAACTAGTAATGGTCGAATTTCGAGAACTAGTCGACTACAAGAAATAGTAAAAACATGTAGCCTTTTGCTGTAAGATGTCATAGGACCCATAGGTGTAACACGGGTATGGTCAAGATGGCAATAATGTTGGATCACCCAAAGTAAACACAAATAAAGCAAAGCTTTTGTTGCGAAAGTTGTTGGCAACTAGCGGTTACGACGCCGGCTTTCGTACCGTTTTGTGCGGAGGTCGTGGGTTCGATCCCAGGTGCCGACCATCTTCCTCTTTCACGACACAAGCTTTAAGTAGCTTACTGTGAAACAGTCAAATAGTGGATTTGAGTTCACTTTGAGTGAAAACAGATTTATTTAAAAATAAAAAATAAATTGTAGATGGACGCCACCAGGGATCGAATCTAAGACCTCTAGGCTATAGGCAGTACAAGGCAAACTGAGGTAGACGGTTTCGGGAGGGATAATAACGTTCCTATAACTATTTAAAACTTGGATTAACAATGCAATACATATCGAGGTTGGAAAGGCAATTTGGCTTTTCTCCATTTAACGAACATAACAGGACAGTTATTAAAAGTTTGAGAATTCGGAAAAAGAGTACAACAATCATTTATTGACGGAATTAATAAAAAACAAATGGTAACTATATTTTTTTGAAATAAAATCCCACAGATTCAGTTTTTAAAAATATTGAAAAGATAATCACGAGTTAAGTTAGATGGAATGACAGCATTTAATTTTGCTTTTAAGGTATAACAGGTTGCTGCACTTTTTGCTAAAACACCGAAACTCTGAAATTAACATTCACGCAAATTTTCTTATCTCCATACTTCTTACCTTCTTATTTAAAACTCGGGCTAAATAAAAATGTACTTATACAAGAATAATCAAAACTCAGCAACTAATTCTCAAGTCTCTTAACCGATTGGATGATACTGTGTACGTGTTTTACTCATGCCAATATTTATTTTGTTTAACTAATAAATCAATTTTGCACTTAAATATAAATAAATAAGTCATTAAGATAATATTATAAAATCGATGTGAAAGAGAGCGTGTCAAGCAAGGGACATCGCCAATGTGATAATGCTCGAACACAGTGTTGCCAACGGCGCTTGGCTTCATATCGCCCTTTTTCATACACAAAGTAGCCCACCCGAAAATTTGGTATCCGGAGAGTTCGCTAAAAAAGGTCATTCCGGAAATATCAGTATCCGGAGAGGAGAAAGTTTACTCACTACAAATAGGTCATTTGGGATCTGGAAAGTTGAAAATTCACTAAAAAAAAAGTAATCCAATTGGCGACCAGTCGCCTATTATATTTTTCCCTCGCCGATTCGCGTTCTGAGTAGCCCAAATGGCGATAAATCGCCCACGTTGGCAGCGCTGCTCGAAGAAGGAACGTGATAATATAATAAGTTTAGGAATAGCAACCGTAATTTTTGTCTGGTCAGTTTCTGGTTTCAACAATAAACGTGTGGCGAGACTGGCGACACTATTTTGGGCGCCATGAATATTTAAAAAGAGACCCTGGGGGGCCTGAGCAGCCTGAGCTCCGAGCAACTAAACATCGTCGCTGATCGATTAGAAGTGTTGAAAAAGACATCCAAAAGATGGAAAGTTTTTGTCAAGTAATTTGGTGTTTTCCCCTCAATTACAATTGTATAGGATATTATTTCGTTGATAATTATTTCCCACGTGTGGTAGCCATTTTAGTGATAAGCTGATACATCAAATGGCGGACCGCCCTTATTACTACCACTTCTGATTTGACAATGCGAGGTGATAATGATCTACATATGTATGTATTGTATTCGATATGATTTTGAGTCGAACCATAGATAAACTATCAGATAATCCAATTTTACGTATCAATAATAATTATTATTATTATAAGAATGTCAATGTCAGATCATAAGTAAATCGAGTATTAAAAATCTAATAATGTAAAAAGACATTTCAGTAAAAACGAAGTTAACTAACTATCCCGAACGTCTCCATTTGACATGGGTTTTGGGTTTGGGCTTAAGCACGTTTTACTTGTTTCAAAATTATTTCTCTACAAATGCAGTGGAGTGTGGAGTGTAGAGCTTTTAGTACAATATGTACAATAGGCTCGGAAGGAGCCTCCACGTAGATTGAACTATTGTAATAGAACGATCGGGCGTCCCTGGAAACGACATCATGTCGGCCAATCCTTCCACCACCGGAGAGACCAAGAACCGGACTCGGAAAGTAAGTAGAAGTAAGTACAATATGTGGACTTGGAAAGGAAAAAGAATATGAAGACAGAATGTGGTATGGAAGAAAGCGTTGAAACGAATTTGAAAGCTCGTAACGAATCGGGATGGTTTCGTATGTAAGAGGAATATGATTTAAGATGTAATGAAAGGACTGACCGACCGAGAATTTTTAAATGATCACTTCGATTCTGTCCTGCACCAATGCCAGGTATGGTGGGTTACTCTTGAAGCGCAATCCCGATCTCAATGTCGATCGTCAATACTTTTAATACCATAAATTCTTGAATAAATCCTTATTAAATCCGTAAATCGATACCGGATTTAAAATATTATTATTATCGTATGGCATCGAAAATCAGCTACCAATCAGCAGCGTCATCAAAGGATAAAAATGTTAAAAACAATAAATTAAAGTCAAGATATAAAAAGGATAAAAAAGTTTAAAAAAAGGTTCACATTACTGCTCCAGGAGGTCACAAAATAATATCCAAATCGTTGAGCCATTGCAGAGCCTGTGGGGTAGCATTGTGAATGTCCATAAATGAGCCATTAAAAGCTCTTCGAGGGCACTCCTCCACAATATGTGCGATAGTCTGCATTGGCTCTCCACAGTCGCATGCGGGAGACTCACAAATTTGCCATCTATAAAGCATTTGGGCACAGCGTCCATGACCGGTTCGAATACGGTTAAGCTGAACCCACTGACTTCTCGGCAGGTTGAAACCGGGGATCTGAGAACCCACTTCTTGTACCAAACCCCGAGAATCTCCACCAAAACCACTCCACTCCTCCTCCCACTGAGAGAAGCCACTGAAACCAGTCTCCGCCAGGTGGAAGGCCGTAGCGTGAACCGGTTTTCTGGAGTGGAGTCGAGGATTAAAGGGTGTAGGTACGTCCTGATGCAGAGGGAGTGAAAAATTTACTCTGTATTTCTCCCATTCTCTTTTGGTTGCCTCGAGGCGTCGAATGGGTGGTGGCATTATATTACTTAGTACATACAGGCAGCCATTCAGTCGGGGTAGATTTAACTGTTCCAGTAATCATCCGCATCGTATTGTTGAGCTCTGCATCCAGCTTATATGTATGAGAGCTATTCACCCAGACAGGAGCGGCATACTCCGCTGCGGAGTAGACAAGGGCCAGTGCAGAAGTTCTCAGTGTGGACGCTGATGCCCCCCAAGTAGACCCGGTCAATTTATGAATAATATTATTGCGGGTTTTGACTTTTGCTTTGATATTTTCTATATGTTTCCGATAAGTCAATTGCGTATCGAGGGTCACTCCTAGATATTTAGGTGTTTGTTCAACATTCAGAACTCGCCCATCGAATTCCACATGAGGCTGGTGGTTGAAAAGTCTGTTACTTAGGTGGAAACAAGTGACAGTAGTCTTTTGGGCGTTTGTTTTAAGTCTCCACCGTCGGAAGTAGGTAGTGATGTTCTTTAGATCCTCTGTTAGGGTATTCTCAGCCACACGGAAATCGGTGCTCTGGGTGGCCATTGCAATATCATCCGCGTAGACAAATTTACGACATGAAGCATCAGGAAGATCGCTGGTTATAAATTAAAGAGCAAAGGTGACAGCACCGAGCCCTGGGGGAGACCATTATGCAATTGTCGCTGTGAGCTACGAGAGTCATTGAGGTGGACAGTAAAGAAACGGTTGCTCAGCATTTCATTCATTAGGTGGGTTAAGGTCTTGCATGGTACTACTTCCACAAACTTTGATAGCAGGCCCTCTCGCCAGACGGTGTCATACGCAGCTGAGAGGTCGATGAAGGCCGTAACAGTCTTCATTTTCCTCTGGAAGCCGTTCTCAATATATGTCGTCAGGGCTGTCACCTGATCCACACAATTCCTCCCAGGACGAAAACCTGCCTGCTCCACCGGTGTTATCTCCTCTATTAAGGGAGCGATTCGTTCATAGATGACGAGTCTTTCCAGAAGTTTGAAGCATACGCATAACAACGATATTGGTCTGTAACTTTCAGGTTTATCATCTGGTTTCCCAGGCTTAAGAATAGCGATTATTTTTGATTTTTTAAATATATTTGGGATCTTTCCAGTTTCCAATATGCAATTGAACATTTTGCATAGCCACTCCCTTGTGTGGCCTCCGCTATGTTTTATAAACTCTGGAAATATTCCGTCCACCCCTGCCGCCTTTCCAGTTTTTATCTTAGATATTGCCGCATTCAACTCAGTTATTGTGAAGGGGGCAGCATGTGGGCTGCGGTCAGCCGCTCCTCTCTTTGCAAGTCGGTACTTATTCTTGATCAGCCTGCTGAAGATTTTGTCTGCTGGAGCTCTAGATGTTTCGACAATACAATTTGCTATGGCATTAGGGCTTATGTTGTGCCTGCGGTCAGAGGGCTGTCCGTCACTCCCCAGGCGGCGTAGGAGTCCCCAAGCTTCCCGACTGGAGTGTTGGAAATTTGTATTTTCAACCAATTCTGCCCATTTCTCTTTTCTAGCTTTATCCAGCAAGTTTAGTAGGTGGTCCGCTTTATCTTGGCTACGGGATTGCTGGTAGCTTGCATAGAGCTCCTCGCATTCATCAGTCCACCCTGGTATGTATATTTTACGATGTCCTCTAGGGATATTTTTCTTGGCAGCTCCAATCATAAGCCCAACAAAGCGATCATAGTTTTCAGGGGAAGCTGGAATCCATCGTACAGAGTCGTCCACTACTTTTGAGAAGCCGGCCCAATTTGCCTTGCTGAAATTCCACCTATCTTTCGGAATTGATTTGATTTTATGTATATGTAGTCCAATAGAAAAGAGGACTGGTCGATGTTGACTGTGGGGGAAATTTCCGAGCACTCTTCTTATGGCTGGGACAGGTTTTCCTTCTTCATTCCTCGTAACAAAGCATAGATCAGGGTTGTAATCCCTGCTCCAGCGTGCTGAATGGAAAGTTCCCTTCTGCTTGGCATCGTGTACCAGATATAGGTTATTAAGTTCAGCCCATTGAATCAGATCTTCTCCATTTTTATCAGCCACATTATATCCCCATGATGTATGGTGGCTGTTGAAGTCACCCATTACAAGTGCTGGGTGGGTCACATTTGGTAGTGGAGGTTCAGGCCAGGCAGCATTTGGTGGTTTGTAGATATTGGATACCATTATATCCTCAACCAATATTTGAACGCTGAAAACATTTCCCTCATCAACAATTGACTGTTGTATCCACCTGATATCATCTTTGACATATGTTGCCAGGCCATATTTATCATGATATGTCGCTCCTGCAAGTGAGTATCCAGGTAATGGGCATCGCCTATTAAGTTGGTCTGCGCTGCCTGCATGAGTCTCCTGGAGCAGTAACACGTCAACATGTTCATCATTTAGTACTCGGGAGAGTACCTCGGCCTTGGCTAAGCTAATTCCTTCGATATTAAGTTGTAAGAATCGGGTATCATCCCTCGTCAAAAAGTCCCGAGAAAGACTGTTTTTGGATTTGTTACTGAGCATTTTCTTCAATTATTTTCTTTTCCTTTCTTATAATATTATCCTTTGATTCTTTTCTTGTGCGAGAGATGCAAATTTTAAAGCACAGTTCGCCAGCCGGAAGTTGTGTACTTCAGCCGTCATATGACGTTGCCCGGGATGCACTACTAGGAAGCGTACACATTTACACCCCAAATTTAAAATTTAATAAAATTTAAGCCCCCGATTTAAAATAGACCTACGTGCATAACAACCAAAATCTAAGTGTGACAATGACATCGTTATTAAGATTGAAATTGGATCGGTATTATGATTAAAAAGCAAAGTAACCGCCCCGAGGTAAATTGAATATGAGAAGCTCCATGAGAAAAAGTACATTGCTGTGAGAAGCTAGGAAAGTCTAGACATAAGAGTAAAAGAAAGGAAAAATATACGATAAGTAATAAACTAGGTACTCAATCCCATGCTCAAAATTGATGCTATTTTTTTATATTTACGTAGTTCTATTCAATCAAAAGTTCTATGCCTTTTAATATGTACTGTCAACGCGAAAGCTCAAACCATTACATGAATGCACCACTTGAAGCAATCAATGAACATTGATTCCACTGGGAGAGAATTACGTTTTGTGTTGGTGATTGGTAGTGGTTGCTAGACTGGCGGTTACAGCGCCGGCTTTCGTACTGTTTCGTTCGGACGTCGTGGTTCGATCCCAGGTGCCGACCATCTTCCTCTTTCACGACACAAGCTTTCAGTAGCTTACTGTGAAAGAGTCAAGGAGTGTATTTGTGTTCACTTTGAGTGAGCACAGATTCATTTAAAAAAAATATTTCAGTGCTTTTTCAGTTTTACACTTGGGACCCTATTATCGAATGTCGATGGATGTGGTGTCTAATAGAATTTTTATGTCTTTCGTATGTTTTTTTAAAGAACTCACAAAAAGTCATAAAAAATCTATTAGAAAACTAATCGATCGAGAATAGGGTATTTGATCATCGTCCGAATTTTAACGACTGATAAGAGCAAACGAGGACATAACGAAATCACAGCTGAGTACATACACATGCATTATTGGCGAATCATACAAACAATGAAACAAAATAATGAACAGCTTATCGTGGTGGATCAACTTATCTTTGTCTTCAGGTGTCGATCATAGTAGAATGAGGGTTTTCAGGTGAGCGATCATAGAATGTAATACACTTGTTGCTTTTTCTCTTTACTCGGGGGAGTGGGGTGTAAAAATTTGATATATTTTTTGATAAACTACTCAATCTCATTCTCAAATATGATGATTTTTTCAAAATCAGTTCATTCCTTAATGCTGTCATTGCGAGATTTACGAAAGCTCAAACCACTATAAGAATGCACAACTTCTTGCAAATCAATGAATAGTACCTAATTCCACTGGGAGAGAATTTCGCTTCGTGTGAAAGCATATTTCAGTTGGATCACTTCTTTTTCAGTTTTAACACCTGGGATCCAATCCAGCAATCGATCGACATTCGAGAATAGGATCCTTGATCATCGTCCAAATTTTAACGACCGATAAGTGCGTACGAAAACATACAGATGCATTTATTGGCGAATTATCCAGACAAAGAAACAACAGAATGAACTTATCGTAGTAGATCATCTTATCTTTGCCTTCAGGTGTGGATCATACCTAGTAGGATCAAGGTTTTCAGGTGGGCGATCACAGAATGGAAGACACTTGTTGCTTTATCTCTGAATCTAACATTCGGGTGATAAACAATGTTGTGTTACTATCAATTACAAATTAATACAACACATTATTATTTTTTTGTATTATACAAGCAACAATGGAAAGTTTCTTCTCAATTGGTTGGTTGGAAGAAATTGCCTAAGACAATAAGCCCGCCAATCGGGTAATATTTATTTATCCAATAAAGAGTTTATTTATTTATTATTAGCAGATAAATTGAAAGAAGTTTCGCACGAACCTACGATAAATATTGTGGTCGGATGTTAGAGATTGTTTCGGCAATAATCACGCCATTGCCCACTAATTTTATACACTAATTTTGTAATAGGTATGTGAATAAAGTATTAAATAAATAAAAAATTTCTCGGATTTGAAGAATTGAAATAAATTTTGTTGCAAGCAAACTATCCTATCTTTTTTTTTCTCTGAATCACATATTTCTGAGCATATATTTAAGTCTGTAAGCTGTTGTTTAAACCAATGAATCGACAAAAATATGTGAGACACCATTCGCATGTCATTGTAATTAACTTTTTTTTTTAAAGACTATTTATTTTCAGACCAGGGGAGTTACTCTACATTTACCTACATTGCAATTCCGAATCAGTTTCAATAACAATGTCATTATGACATTTCAATTTTGGTTGCTAAGGGTGGGTTGTTCGATCGTTAGTAATAGCAAGCGTTAGCAATAGCAAAGTAATAGCAACTTTTTAATCATTAAAAAAAATCATTTTTTATCATCATTTTGCATGATGAAAACATGTTTTAAGCATTGTGATGCATGTTACTAATCGGTTACCATTTAATTTGACATTCCTTACGATCGAGGAACACCTGGTAGTAAAGTATTGTGCTAATACTTTACTATTATACTCGCGGCGTCGAACAACCCACCCTTAACCACGAAAAGAGATCTACGGTTTATCTATTTTGAATCCGATATTGCTTTGCGAAATAAATGTTTTATACGAGTGTAGAATTTTCGGAATGGGGTCATTTATTTGATTTTAAAAATGCGTGGAGCGATTAAAAAACACGTATTACTTTATTTTAACATGGCTGAAGAAGAAGGAAACGGAAATACAAAAATACATAGACAAAGCAATTATAACGAATATGTAACAACTAAAAACTCTAAGAATTCATTTCTGATGTTTGTTTTTAAATGGAATAAACCACTACGGGCTTACGACCGTCTTCTACTGTTATTTCGAAAGCTGGCTTTGTGTGGACACTTTACGTTAACAAAGTTCGCCATTAGGTGGTAACATTACCCCGAAACTCCTAATCATGAGAATTCTCAACATGTCGGAAAATCTCATGTATGCAACGAGTAGGTATTAGATAAATAATTAATGAAATAAAGAGAAAGCAATTATAGATATTGAATGCGGTGTAGAGCCGTACGAATTCGCACTGCGCTGAAATCCTGTTTCAACAACAAGTACTTTCCCTATCTCGTATTATAGTGTGTATTTTATTTATATTTTTTCATGAATAGCATGAAAAATACACTCAAAATGGAAAAACTATCTACGTTAATAATTTTAAAAGAATGATAATATCGTGTTGTAAGTTGTAAAGTTACCGACAGCAATATTTGAGAATATTCATCAGATACCTACATATCTTTGTTTTTTTTTCTATAAAGGGTAAGGCGTTTTTTTTCTATAAAGGGTAAGGCGTTTTATTTCTATAAAGGGTAAGGCGTTTTTTTTCTATAAATGGTAAGGCGTTTTTTTTCTATAAAGGGTAAGGCATTTTTTTTTCTATAAAGGGTAAGGCGTTTTTTTTTCTATAAAGGGTAAGGCGTTTTTTTTCTATAAAGGGTAAGGCGTTTTTTTTCTATAAAGGGTAAGGCGTTTTTTTTTCTATAAAGGGTAACATTAAAACACGAAAAAGATTACCTACTACTAGTTCGCGATAGAGTATTCTGACAGCTCGACAATTTCAACTACGATCGGTCGATATTTTAATGAGGGATATTGAATTTTAAGAGCAGCCGCACCTGCTTTTCGTTCAGTCGATTTCTTGAAGGCAGACCTATCGACTAAAAACCTTTCCTATTCGCCATCACTGCAGTTATTGCTTTACTTGCATTGATTCTTTAGTAAACGTTAAAATTCAATATGAAAATTTGCGAAAAAATGCCTCGTAACTTTTACGGCCGGTTTAATCTTATTACATAAAAAAATGTCGGGTTAGTGCGAACACTTATAACTTGAGATCGGCTGAACAGATTTTTATGATTATTTAAGTTATTTGCTCTGTATAACAGAATGATTATTAAATAATTGAAAAATGGATAACAAATAATATAAAATATAATATTAAAGTTAGTATGAAACGGGCGGAAGACCGCCATCTGTGAAAATTCCTTAAAAACATAATTTTTGTTCGACATGTTGAACATGTCGAGAATGCTCATGATTAGGAGTTTCGGAGACATTACCAGTATTACCACCTAATGGCGAACGTTGTTTACGTAAAGTGATCACACTAAGCCAACTTTCGAAATAACAGTAGAAGACGGTCGTTAGCCCTTAGTGGTTTGTTCCATTTAAAAATGGAACATCAGTAATGAATAAATTGTTAGTCATTAGTTGTTACATATTCCCTTGGATGAATCATAGCAGAGATAAACCAATATGAGATACTCGTAGTTAACTGTTCACAAACATAAAGTATGATCAATATGTCGTAATATCAGTTAGTGCAGTGTCCGGCAGTATCAGGAAGCCATGCGGACGTAATGTGGAAGAGATAATTGAAATGACACACGGACATGCGGGACTGGGACAAAGAACATCTCTCCCACTTAAGTTTACCTACAATGTGTTTTATTCGACACTTGATCAAACGAAATGTGCGAATAATAGACGAAAATTTGCGGGAGGATGACCAAGTACATCTCTCCCTATTAAACGATGCGTTTTATGGACACTTGATCAAACGAAATGTGTCAAAATTTATCGATTATAAAAAACCTTTTTTTATATAAAAATTAATGTGTACCTACGCGAACACAAGTACACTTTTGACATCTTTCACATTAAGTAAAGTCTAGTGCCGTGTAATTGAAAATGGTCGGAACAATCTTCAGTAGGCTGTATGGACGAAAGTTGCCGACTGATACAACTGGAGTATCACCCACCTCTCACGTACAAGTAGATGATAACAACGTTAAATCATACCATTGCACCCTATCTCCCCCAATTCATCAAAGAAGGTAAACATCGAATGGCATTATTTATACAATTTTGCGTGGTTCTCGTCAATTTTGGCGGTAAATATCACAACAAAAAGAGATAGACGCAAAATTATACTCTTCTTCGTTTTCCTTCCAACGTGGCAATCCACTCTCTCGAGAGTGATCTATAAAATTATACTCGATAATTTGTAAACTACGAAATTCAAAAACAAAAAAATGTTACCTAAACGACCAAATGTAAAAACAACAAACCAAAAACCAGAAATCAAATAATTTTTTTTTTTTACTAAATTTCCAATCAAATATTATTTTTTACTATATTGCAGTTTGATATAATTAGGTACTTTTATTTATTTAGATATCTAGATATGGAGACTTTGTGGCTTTCAAATCAAATTAATTTGAAAAAAATAATCGCTTATGCGGTGTTTACACGAGGCGAATATCGCCAGGACACCAAAATATCGCCAGCCAATTGAACGTGTGAACAGATTGTCGATAAATCTGAAGCGATAAAAATGATTGAAAGCGATATCGTCTCAAGTTGACCACCTTTCAACTTTTGTTTCTGGTGGAACGACGCACGCATGCGTATGAACACCGCATTATGCGAAAAAAAAATTAAATGAAAACACAGATAATGCATTCTTCAATATTTAAAAAATTAAAGTGCCTCTATACAAGAAGAGGCGAAGAACTAAGCTATAAAATTGTCTTTTCATCGAAACATTTTTGTTTAGAATTTGTCCAACAATTGGTTTGATCAGCAGTCGAGAAAACACATTGTATAAAACGTCTTTGTCAGCTCACAGTGACTCACAAGAATACACTATATAGGTGCGTCAACCTGGATAAACTGAGTGTTGAGAGCCTAATAAAACGCAGAGATTAGATAACATGGGACAATATACTTAATTGCGGCAGGACCATACAATTATTGCTGCACCTATGCGCGGTTATGTTGAAACATTTATTATGTTGTTGCTATGAAGGGACTGCAGTCAACGTATAGGTAATTGCATAACACGCATATACAAGTGCATACCTTGATGTGAGGGATTTATTCAGATGTGTTATTCAAAATATTGTTGTCATTATTTGAAAATTTGGGAACGCGATGGTAAAGAGTTTGAAAACCAGTTGCTTGTTTGTTTATGACAGATTAGAAGGTTTGCTATTTTTACATATTGAATGGATGTACGGGGAAACCATTTTTAGAAAAAAAAATTGTTTAAAGGGATTAGTAGAGAAGGCAAGGCTTCTTTGTTTTGAGATAGTATATTTGGCCCTCGATAGGACAAATAGTTTTTTTGAAGTTTAGTCTAGATCCACGCTCCGATGGGAGACGTTCTTAAATTTTGTGTTGAAGTGTTTGAGTAATTTTTAATATCCTTCGCATATTTCAATTGTACATATTATGTATGTACCTACCGGGGTGTGTCCGAGTGTGTTGTTATTAATACGGGATTTGCGTGCGACTTGATTGATGTGTATCTTTGGAGGTTGAAATATCACATTTGATAAATTCGCGTTTGATAAAACTTAGAATCTTCGGTTTTGGATTAAGCCTTCTGTTTAATGATTATAATATATTATTTATTGTTCGACTGGGCTAACCAATGAGGGAGGATGCGTGGCGGATCGTTAGATTGGACAGCCCCGTGGTAATTCAACCTCCAACTATGAATGTGACGTGTTTATTTTCGTTTTGTGCTTTTTTGCTGAATATTTGAAGGTATGCAGAATTTTGGGTGAGTGACCAGATTTTTTTGATATTAGAATTTGTATGGACACAGAGAGATGTTTTCTTGTGTGGTATTTTGTTTGTTGCTTGGTTGCCCCGCCAAGCATGCTTATGAGCAAGTTGCTCGATTGGTTTTAGCTGAGAGATATATGGCCGATGCGTTACGGCATTGTTTTGAATATTTGTGATCTCTGTGTGCCATTGGGCTTATTGTATTGCAGCATGTACCTCCCTGTATTGTTTTCACACGTCACATGTCAAGCACACGTCGCGAATTGTTATCTGTCATTCGCGGGTTACCCCATTTTCCGATACCAGTGATGTGACCTATATTTAATGTTTATTTTTGAATCCGGTTAGGAATTTGATATTTAGAACCTTCTAGTAAGCTTAGTGTAGAATTTTCATTTGTAAAATTAGGTACGTCGGCGTGTTCCCCGAGAGAGTAATTTTGTTATGAATATCCGGTCGCGATAGTATGATATTCTGAGCTTGTTATTGCCCGCACATAAGATAGATTAATATGTATTTTGATCGCGCCGTTGTAAATATATTACAGTTATAGTTACGGAACCCGTATGATAATATTTAGTATGTCAGGAGGGCTGTGGACTGAAGATATACCTCACATGACTCTCCGGGAGAATGGGTTGACTGAATTGGACGCTCTTCAGCTCAGCTCAGGAAGTTCTCTTCGAAAAAGCAGTGCACAAGCCCAAGATGGTGAGCCACTCGGAATCCTACTGAGGAAAACTTGCGGCCCGACGAACAGCCCACGGATAGTAGTACGTAATTTGACTAGAAGGTTGATTTTTTGTTCGTCTATAAAGTAATTGAACGTTCATTTTGATATTGAGATCGATAATAATTAAATGCACACGAGGTAGACATTAAAATTGTTAATAGGCAGGATCGTTTTGACTGTAGCTAGTCGTGGCATAATTTTCGCGTAGTAAAATCCTGTCCTATTTTGAGTCTCTGCCGGAAGTACGTTTAGGTATTTAGAGTCAAGAGTTACATAGTCAAAAGATAGCTTTCATCCCCTGTAGTCTGTACACCATCAGGAACCTTTTTCAGTTGTATATATACACTATATCTGATAGCCGAATTTCGGCCCCTTTTTGGTACCTGTTCGAGGCGTGAGGTCGCATCGAATTGGGCCAGTCTCGGACCTTCGGAGTTTTTTTTTTGCCTGAATTTTGGCAAGAAGGTTCGTTTGACATGGAAGGCCTTCTTTCGGTGGCTAATTCCTCCCATGGACCTCGAGCATGCTTATCAACCTACTAGGGTGGTGCGAAAAAAGTCAAGTTGATGATATCGATTCGCTATAGTGCGGAAAAGTTTCGATTGGTAAATACAAGAAAAACAAAAAAAATATTATTCAAATCGGACTTTTCCGATCCCGCAAGCCACCTAAAATTTGAAAAAAATATGAAAATTTCAGTTTTTTCTCAGAATTTTTCAAAAAATTACGCATACATAATATTTTTAAACGCTATAGTGAAATATAATAGTTACAGATTGTACAGTTGAATAATAATAAAAAAATGTTGTTGCGTTTAGATAATATCTTCCGATCGCGCATAGCTCGTTAAAAATTGAGAAAAATGCAATTTTTAGTGAATTTGATGAATTATGTAAAGAATCTCCTAAAGTCAGTTTGCGGTGTCAGATTAAGTTTTTTTTTTACCCATCAGGTGTCCCGTAAGGCGAGGCAGAGAGAACGGACTTCCACTACGTTATACCCAAGCCCATTTTTTCCGCATCTTCCACCGACATAGCATCTCGCATACAACCTCTTCAACTTCTGACCTGGCCTTCTTTGAGGGCGGAATGAGTGTGTTCAATCCACGTCATTCTCGGTCGGTCACGCCTCCTTACCTTACCTTTCCTTTCAGCTTTATATAAATTATCTTTATATACATTAGTTCCACATGCCCAAACCATCTCAACTTATTGACTTTGTCACAACACTATCTTCCATATCTCATTCCTTCCTAATATTCTCATTCCTCTCCATATCTCATAGAGTCTTTACCAATCGCAACTTTTCCGCACTATATATAGAGAATCGATATCATCAACTTGACTTTTTTCGCATCACACTAGTGCATACATAGTGAGATGATAGAATGTACCTTATATGAAATGCATTATATTATACAGGAGCTAGATATTTTTTTTATGTTTAATGAATGAAAAAATGTTCACTATATTATGGCGGTTAGACAGTATGGAATTTATACCACACAAACTAATTTTCTATCCGATGACAACGAGTGTATAGAACCATCCAGGATAAAGAGCCATCTAACGGAATACGCCGAATACATCTCGTATTTTATCAACCACGTAGATTCATCACCGTCTGTACCAAGTTAACTAACTTAGAATATTTCACACCAGAGGGAGAACACATCACCTATTTGGAAAAATTATCTTGCGCGAATAACCTACCTATAAAAGCTTTTTCAATATACAATTTTATTACTCTTTCCTTCAGAACCTACCAGTGCATAACATTGTAATTAGTTTTAAGTTAAAATATATTTTTCTGTGATACTTTATTTGAATTCACTAATATAGTGCTTGTGTTTTTTATAATATAAAACCGAGTTTCATTTCGGTAGTTAGTGGAATTCCTTATTAACTGTTTAATCTAGTTCATAAAGAAATAGTGAAAGTTGGTGAGTACTCCAGATATTCTTAATCTTGCCAAAACTCATAAGAGAGTTTCTTATCTTCTAATAAAGATCATTTTTCACACTATCATTCTGCCTTGAGAAAAGAAATCAGCACTCCTTCTTCATCTCAATCTCCTCTCTTCTTATGGATCAGATTCAACAAATCTGAATCCCATAATATTATAGGCCCCAGCACACTGTCAACTTCTTTAGCAACTCTTTGTTGCTTTAATGAGGAGAGTGTTTATAGGCAGTCAGATTGAGAACAAACAGCGACAGACAGGCCTGAGTGGAGGAAGATCGTTGCCGCAAGTCAGGGAACCGAGATGCAGAGAAGGAGAGGTCCAGACGAGGGAGCGGAATACCCGTGCTCGGAATACGGCAGGATCTGTCTTTCGAGAATAGTCCTCTACAGCCACACAATATGGCATAGAAGACAGAACTAGTCCTTTTTGTGCTCCTTAAGCTCGACTCACGGGCAATGGGCATTAAATTAAGTAACTAAATAGTTGATCTAAACAAGCTGTCAGTGCGCGGGGCCCTAATTGAATGTACTCTCATTGATACTCAGTGGCAGGGCTAAAAAAATTAACCTATTTTACAAAAACATCGAATGCCTCTAATTTTCTTCGTCAATAAAATGGCTATTACTTTCATGTACTTGAGGCTTATTGGGATAAGTAAAAATCTGCGAAATAGTATTATTGATATAGGTACACCTAAGTAAAAATTCGGATCTATAAATTGAATACCTACAAAAAGGTGTGGTTTATTATGGAAATTTGCAAAACTTACCAAAATCATTGCTAGACAAGAAGACGAACGGCTTGAAAAATCTAATAAGGAATTTAAAACAAATGCCTTAGGATTTCATTTCATTTAAGAGCTTAAAAAAAGAACCCAATCATTTTCTTGAATTTTGACAAATTATCAATATCGCGGAGCAAAGATAATACAGAATTAGAATATTTTTCATTGTTACACGCATAGCATTAGTGTGGATTTAGTAGTGAGTGGCTGATAGTAACCTTTGGTCTTGACAGTGTTAGCGATAGCCGCACTGGGCCAACGTAATGCGATACTGAACTCATTGTAATACGGTATTATTAATTACCACACTCTACTACCAACTACCATACATACTTATAACATAATGCTCCGTGTCAATATTGAACCTATTTTGATAAGACATTTAATTACATACTTACTACTCATTTTTACATGGCACGCTACATTGATTTGATCGATTGAGTTTTTTTTCAATCCAACCACTTGAAATAACACAAAGTTCCAAATATTTATGGATTATTGCGGACTAGATCAAAGCCACGGCTACACTATGGACAATGCTGGCCAAATATAGGCTCTGGTCCATCATGGGCAAGTAGTGTAGTCGCTTCACCGATTACTAATATCTGCAAATATTTGACATTGGCAATTACTTGTATACTTGTCGATCAAGTCGGAAAATATCGCCAATAATGTTCCAATGTTAACAGCTGTCACGTCTTCTAGGTTATTATTTTCATAGTGCTTTGTACCTTATTGTCTTTTAAGTTGAGAAAAAATAATGTAATTTAAAAATATATAAGATTATTTTAAATCGCGGACTGTTGGACCAATAGTGTAGCCAGGTATACAAATATACTTGTGTTGAAAATTTTCCACAATGTTGTTTATCACTACGGTAACAAGATAGAAAATGGTCTACACTGACGCCGCATTCATCGCTGTTTAAAGCAGCACCTTATTTTCTAGGAAAACAGACCATTAGTGTGTTCATTTTACATTAACATTTAGGTGCTCAAATTGGTGGAAATCCCCGAAATATCGAAATCATGAGAGTCTTCGACGATTTTCAACAAGTGGAAAAATTTCATAAATAGGATATACGATGTTGTCCTTCCTTATCGGCGATGTTATTAAGTGGCAGAATAGAATGAATGCCATACAATTACCTACCTATTTAGAATGAAGGATTAGAATTGGTATTTTGAAACAAAGACGCCCTGATTAAGATGAAAGTAAATCAGAGTATTCAAATATAAAGTGGAATTAAAAGATTCTCTTGTGACAGCTACATGGAAATGTATTAGGTATTTTCTACTAATAATAATTTTACGTGTGTAGGTAGGTACACAAGCGTTTCTAGGAACAACGAGAACAATAGTCTATCTATATTATTATACATGAAGGAAATTTTTTGCGACCATTTTTACAAAAATTGCGCGGACGGAGGAGTATATGAAACTTCGCACGCTTTTATAGTTTATATAGAGAAATAGTGGCGAATGATAATATTTTTTTTAATTATGCATAAAAATAGATTAAATCAATAAAAAAAAAAACATTACAAACACTACTGTAATGTTGTGTACTTGATACTCATACACACTTCGATCGATTTGACGTTGACACCAAGGGCGGATCAAAAGTGAGATTCCAGATATCAAATTTAGGAAATGACCTTTTTTAGGAAAAGCGTAGTTTCTAGACACCAAATTTTGAAAATGACCTTTTTTACCGGCGCCTGGCGCCAAAGCTGGATCCGCCCTTGATTAACACAGACCCGAATATATTTTTGTTTATCTGTGATCAAATTGAGAATAGATTAATATTGTTTGTCTTTATTGAAAAAAACATTTCTCTCATTTCACACACTTCACATTGTTTTTGAAAAAAAATTGAAATAGTCTTTGACAATGGAAAAAAATGGGATTCGGTACTCTCCGCCTACTTCCTCTGGGAAACGGCGGATGGGTAAAAAAAAAAGTCTCAAATATTTGACTTCTTCTAGGTTAAACTTTTTCGTGAATAACACTGCAGTTCCGTCCTCTACTATTTCTGGACAAGTGCTGTTTGATTTTCTTCAAGTTTGATTTCTATCATAATGAGTAGGTATTGATAATCATCAAACACAATCTAGTTAGTCGAAACGATACACTTAATAATACCTAATATAATAACTTCACGCCAGTTATCTCTGCGGCTGTGAGAGAATTATGCAAGAGAAACTCTACAGTGCGGCGGCGCTTCAAGGTTACGAACCCAGGCCCTTTCCAATTATTACAAACTGGGCTACCCACATAACCTAAAGCCCTACGTTACGGTTGTTACAAACTTCTTATTGACACCTCGGATGGTTAAATAAACTGTGAGTCATCTAATAATCCAACGGAACCTTCGAGTTACGCAGCATTCAGCAAGCAGCAATGCTGTCAAAGAAAATAAAACTATCAGTAGGTTTAATAAAACTATCATCGTTGCTGTAGAATATAGCAGTTGAGTTAGCTTCCAACTATATAGTAACTCAACTGCTATATTCTTAACGTATTATTTAGTTTGTTACAAGTTCTCCAGGCAGCTCTAAGCTGGTATAAGAAGAAACCCAAAATATCCATTATCATGATCAAGTATAAATCAGTGAACAATTTGACATTTATGGGCGAAAGGGGTGGGGGTCAGAATTCACCTAGGCGGGAGGAGGGTGGGGAGCCTAAAAGATATCAAAAATGTCACGTGATTATTATGATAAATATTCTTCCTAAGCTCACCCATTAATCGTGTGATAATATCTTGAACAACCCTCCTTATAGGAGGATAGGAATAAATTTAGACCTCTTTGGCTGGATCTTTTGTTTATTTGTGGTCAAATTTAGAATATATTAATATTATTTGTATTAAATAACCATAGAAAAAAACTTTGAACATATCAACATTTCAAATTAGACGTATCCATGTAATTGTGTTGTTTATTGTACTTTCAAAATACAGTAATGAACAAATAAATACATTATTTTTGAAAGAAAAATTGTGAAATAGCGCTCGCCCAGTTTTTGACAAAGCAATCTTAATTATGTTCTAACTTATAAACTTATAATCTTAATTAGGATATAATGGTCGAATTTCGAGCACTGGCCGACCACTAGTAAAAAATAAATACACGTGATATTCTCATGACATCCCCCTTTTCGTTTTTTATACCCCCTTCCCTGCTTTCGGGCTAGCGTGATTAATGGAAGAGCCCCTTTTGTAGACAGAAAGATATGTACCTATAATAACTTGTGATATTATGTTGACTTCTATCTTTCCAGGAAAACGATAACATACGCCGAGTATTTCCATGAATTATCTTATTATTATACAGTCAGTTATGATATGAGATAAACGTTGATATTATCTACATAGTTAAAGAAGACCCTGTCTATCCTATAAAGTATGGACAAGGAAAATTTCATGATTTTATACAAGACTAGGTTAGAGGTATCACAAAGATCTCTAATTAAAAGAAGGAAAGTTTTGAATAAAAATCTTTGCATAAAACAAGGCGCATCTTTCGCAGTGCAATATGGCAGATAAACACAGATAAAAATTAATTCAACTCGAGGGCACTGACATTTCATCAATTCGATAGAATGCATTTTATTATCTTTATTAGAGATAAGAAACTAATTCTCTGATTTATGCAATTCATGAAAAGTGAAGTCCCATTAAAAACAAATTTCATGATATTGAATGAACAGAACATCTGATAATCATTGCTTCATTATAAAATTTCCCTACATCATTGCCGACGCGCGACGGTTTAGGCTACTGCAATTTATAATATAAAAATGTATTTTTGTCAGTTCTTATTTTACATACCTATCTTAATGTACCGCTCATCCAATTATCATGCAACTTTACCAACTCTATGCTAGAACTCCTGCAAAGAATATAATACTTAAATATGGTACAATTAACTAATAATAGGACATTTTATAAATCTATGTTTCAATGCTCCCTTTATGTACAATATTGTAAAATTGTTATTCTAGCGACTCGATCTCAGATCTCTCTATGTGTAATTTTTTTTTCTATTATTGCTTTGCGGATTTTATTTTGATTTGATTTTTGTGTAGTTTCACTTCTTAATGTTGTTTCAACTGATTTTAATTGTTCATAAATGGGTTGAGCACAGAGGGCGATTTATCTTTTTTTTATATACCGATGTGATCTCTTTACCATGTTTTTTAAATTATCATTATTGTATTGTTTTACTGTTGTGTTAATATATTATTGTTATACGTTTTGAATTATGATCATGTAAAAGGCATATAGCCGTGTATTATTGAAAATAAAAATAATGTCATTTTTGCTTGAGGGTTCATCGTGGATTATCGACAAAAGAAACTGTTAATGGTCGCATACCATTAACCGTCTAACTTATAAAAAATTCGTTAATCGTAATGTTACATATAAATCACTGATCAGTTTTTACTTGAATTATAAAAAAAATATTTAATCCGCGTTTGTTATGTATGAAGATGACATTTCATACAAAATTTTGTAAACAAACAAAAATTAATAGTAGCTGAGCAACGCGAGTGGTAACTGCCAATATTCGCTGTCAGATTTGAACGAGTTATTGATGCAGAATAGGTACCTTATTTATTTTATATCAAAATATAGTTAAATCCTTATTAAATCATACGAAACCTTTGTGTTTCAGCCAAAATGAACCAATTCATGTTTGATCACTTCAATTTTAATATTTGTACCTACTTATAAAGTATTCTTTGAGTATTTTCTTCAAAACGCCATTATATTTCTTATAAATTTAGTTGGGGCATCATGGTTGCAAGCCCTCGAATGATTACGGGAATGCATATTTGCTTTATTTGTTTAAATTTTCTATGATTGATATGATAAACCAAAATACAATGGACCTAAATATGAAGGGAGCACATAATTGGAAGGGAAAAAAACTCAAATACAGTGTATTTATTACAGAAAGCGTTCTTGTATACTGGAAATAGCTGTCAGTTGACGTAAAATCCAACATGGCGGGTCAAAATATACAGAGATCAGCTCACAATCAAGCGATTTGCGTTCGATGACAGCTTGATCCTAATATTTCCATCGCTGAGCTATTTTTTTCCACTGATCGTAGTTTTTAAATCAAGCAGTAACGGTTTGTTTATAGTACGCGTTCTATTCCTTAATATTTACTTTCGTTCCATAAAAATAAATGTATTATTTCTCCTCTTCTGCTGGAGGAAGAATAAGAATACGTCAGATATCAGCTAAGATAATAAATACGCTTTTATAAATGTAAAAAATAATAAATATTTGTCGGTTTACTAATAAGTTAGCTTATATGGCATGTACAAGTACAAGTAGACGGAGGATGACTGTGATTACTGTGAACCTAGAAGAATCTTATGAATGATTACTAAAATGACACAAATACCATATGTATACTTATATAAAATAATTACTGATGAGTGTGAAAATTTATTCTATGAATTTATGGATGGAAATATTTTTCCTCCCATCGGCAATCGGAACGTATCTTCCATTATAATAAAATATAACCATACAAAGCGGTTACAACGTCGGCTTTCGTACTGCGGACGTCGTGGTTCGATCCCAGGTGCCGACCATCTTCCTCTTTCACGACACAAGCTTTCGGTAGCTTACTGTGAAAGAATCAAGGAGTGTATTTGTGTTCACTTTGAGTGAGCACAGATTCATTAAAAAAAAAAAGGTCTACTATAGCTTGTATTTTGTGGTTGAGTGGTATCGAAACATTTCGCCGGTGGTCTTAGTAGTCGTCTTGAACGAGCTAAACAATTGATTCGACGAGTGGAAAATATCGCAAGAACCAAAAAAAAAGAGTTCTTACCAAAAGGCAGAAAACAACTGACATGAATAAAGGTGGTAAATAAAGTAAGACAGTTTGCTGGAGGCGGATGGATGCAGTAGGAAATTAAAATGAACAGAGGAGTTATAGGAGAGGGTCGCATTTGAAAAAAGGGGGATGAGGTTTAAACAAGAAAATAAATTAATGTAGCCAAATACACTATTGTATAAATCTTTCCTTGACACTTATTGTTAGTTTGTGAGGAGAGAGAGGAATGTGGGGATCGAATCCACGAACACAAAATTTAAGAGTCTAGTGCTGGACTACTATGCAACCAATATAAACCACGTGTTTCCGTCTTTTATCGTGGTATGGTCCGTCGCTTGTTGTACTTATTTTGTCCTTGCTTTGTGCAGGTGAGTTATGTATTGTAAGTACTACCTGTATTAACCACAACCTTTGTTAGCATTATGGATATATTCATACAGTGTGCGTAATGAGTTCAATGATATCATATCGCGGCTAAGAGAGGTAAACTACACAGCACTTGTCTGGCTAAGGTTTTATCTAGAAAGCAACTCGACAAAAATTTTAGAGTGTTATGCTTTGTGAACGCAGCGGGTATTCTTTGAGACAAGTACAAAGCATTATATATTTATCTCTTTCGCTGCCGGCAGTAAAACGTAGTGGTCGTAATCCCGTAGTGGTTTGTTTCATTTAAAAATTGAACATCAGTAATGAAATGTTAGTCATTAGTTGTTACATATTCTTCTTATTTCTCGTGCCTTTTCTGACCTGTTGGGGTTTAAAGACGTGAGGTGGTCAACTTCACGGTCCCGATCTGATTTTTCGATTTCTTTCCTCTTACAGGATGCTAAAAAATCAATCATTATTGAGCATGAGCTTAGTAAAAAGGTTAAATTCAAAAACGTTTGCAATATTAGTTAGTGCTATAGATAATTTGATTTTTCTTTGTATAACGCCCTTTCAATTGTGGGTCCGTTTATCTAGAAAACCATTGCTTTACGCTTCAAATAGACAAGTACCCTGGATGTCCACAACTAAGCTAGAGAAATGACATTGTAAAACGATTGGTTCAAATGGGATGCAGCTTGGAGAGGATAGATGCCTATCTATATCCAGGAGTGATATCATTGTTAAGTAGTGGTTTTTTTGAATGATTAGCTATCATGCTTGGATTGATCATCACACGATGAAAAGGAATCTATGTAATTAAAGACATCACAACTGGCATGTAGATGCACATGCTACATGACGTTTGTTACATAAGACAACCGCATTACTCGAGTGACATTGATCAAGAATCTATATGCTCGTACATATTAATACATGGGCATACAATGACCACTACTTGATCGGCGAAGCTGTACAACAAAGACAATAACATTATATTTTCATCTATTGTCAAGTTTCAAAAGATATTTTCGTAGGACCAATACACCTTACATTATTAGAGGAAAAACAAGATAAATTTGTACTTTTCTCTCCTAAGGAATTCTGTCTCATATGATAATGTAGGATCGAACTCGGAAGCCTGAAATATTAAACTAAATATTTTAAAGAATTTCCTCTTACCTTGGATGTGGTGCTTATTCCACCTCGATGAGATGGTAAATAAGGCTCCAACTCCTTTATAAACTCACGACATATTCCTTTATTTAATCTAAATAATCCCACAAACTCGGGATCCGGCACATCAAAGGCAAGTTCCATTTTCCGCAAATGATCACTTTGTCGTTGATTTAGGATGCACTGCGTTACACGCACGTGCTCCAAAAAAAATTTCATATACTTAGGCCAATATCTGCTATTATATTTTTTTTTACTAAAAACAGCTAAAAATGTGAACACTACGATGAAATGAATTGAAAGATGTTAGTCCGGAGTAACTTCTAACAATTCAGCTATTTGACAAGTAAGCAATTCATGGAGGAAAATTCCCAATAAATCAAGTTTTGTAGGTTTAAAAAAAACACATGAATGCATGGTTGGGCAGAGAGCAGTAAGAAAAAATGTTATTATCGTACGATCAACATTAAAATATTTATAGAAAAAAAACTGAATAGAACCTATTGACTGCTACATTTGAAACATTGTAGCAAATTCAATGTGTCAATACATCGAGTAATTAAGATTAAAAGATTTGCGATGAGTCGCTCGTGAGAAATGTTCATATTATACGGCGATATCAAAATTCTGTTGGAATCAATGTAAGTATTGAATTTTGTAATGAAGGATTAACATTGACATACAGAGGTTAAAATTTATTATTTATGACAAAAGAAAGCGATTACAGAATTTTAAAATAAATATAAAGATAATAAGGGGATAAATGAAAATAATGTATACTTAGGAACAAAGGCCTTTGGGGTCTACACCTACAGCTGTTGTGCAAAACACCAAATTGTATAACATTAATGATAAGTTCAATCGATAAACTTCTTAATTTAGGGCTTGTGGCCTGTAATTCTAGATGTGGGGTTAGCTTCCTCCAAGGTCGACTCTCATCTGTGAGGGAGTCTTGAAGAATCCACTCTCCTCACGTGCATACAAGAACCTTCTTCGTTGCCTTCTCCATCTCACTATGTGTTCGAACTCGCATATTTCCCTTACTTGAGATATCAAGAGGATTAAAGCCGAGATCCTGACTAAGCAGCTAAGGAAGGAGACCCATACAGAAAAATACATCAGGAAACTATCCTGGTCGACTTTGCCCGGAAAATCAAAATGAAATAAATTTGAATGAAACGGTAAGATGATGTTAATTAACGTTTGAATAGTAGTTATAGGGTAACTCAAAATACGTCTATCAAGGCTGATGCAAGCTGAAAGATTTTTCTGACATATTACTTACAGGATAAACTTAATCGTCTCCAGTCCAAATGTTTAAGACTAATTTTGGGTGCCATGAAGTTTTTTTTTTTTTTTTTTTTTTTACCCATCACGCCGTGTCCCGTAAGGGGTAGGCAGAGAGAACGGACCTCCACTCTTTTCTATCCAAGCATACTTCTTTCGCTTCTTCCACCGACATACCATTTCTCATACAGCTTCTCCTATTTCTCTTACTTCTTACCTGGCCTTCCTTGAGGACGGAATCGATGTGTTCGATCCACGTCATTCTCGGTCGCCCACGCTTTCTTACACCATTCCTTTCAGCCTTATGAATTTTCTTTGTCATTCTGTTTGCATCCATTCTTTCCACATGCCCAAACCATCTCAACTTATTAACTTTCATCTTTGTCACAACACTTACTTCCATACCACATTCTTTCCTAATATTTTCATTCCTTTCCATATCCCATAAAGTTTTTCCACATATTCTTCGTAGAGATTTCATCTCTACTGCATTTATACTACATTCTTCTTTTTTCGTCCATGCCCACGTTTCACAACCATACATCATCGATGGTAGCAGGATTGCGTTATGCACTAGTTTCTTTGCTTGTAGTGAGACGTTGTTGTTTCTCATTATAGGTCTTAATGCACCGCCCACCCTGCGACCAGCAACTTTCCTACGTTCGATTTCTTTTTCACACTTTCCATCCCGACTAAACATGCTTCCTAAATACACATACTCATTCACTTGCTCAAGACATTCATTTTCTACGGTTACTTTGCAATTCGTTCTTGCTTCATCCCTTTCAAATACCAACACCTTTGTTTTGCTTACATTCATTTTTAGACCATTTTTTGCACAATTTTCAAACACACTTGACACAAGTTCTTGCAAATCATTTTCACACTCAGCCATAAGTACTAAATCATCTGCATACATAAGCGCACATACCTTTATACCATTCAATTCAACCCCTATATTTATATCTTTTAACCCACTGACGCAAAAATCAAAGAACAAATTGAACAACCAGGGTGACATGACGCACCCTTGCTTCACACCTTTCGTAAGATAGAACTCCGGTGAAAGGTGACTGTTCACCTTCACACACGCAGTACTTTCCGAATATAGCGAAGCAATGGCACGAATCAACCGGTTATTCACTCCATACATTGATAGAACTTCCCATAATTTACCCCTGTCTACCCTATCATATGCCTTTTCCAAATCTACGAATGCACAGAAAAGCTTCTGATGTTTACTCAAAAGCTTCTCCGTAATCATCCGCAGAGCGTAGATCTGATCGGCACACCCCCTCCCATTCATAAAAGCCCCTTGTGCATCCCAAACTTTATTTTCAGTTATTGTTCTAACCCTTTCTACTAAAATTCTACTGTATAATTTACCCACGTTGCTCAACAAGCTGATTGCACGATAGTTGCCACAGTCCAACCGGGAGCCCTTCCCCTTGTACAGAGGGCAGATAATGGCTTTCCTCCAGTCACCTGGGGTACGGCCTTCCGTCCAGCACAAGTTGAAAAGCTCCAGGCACCACTGCAGCGTCACTCGGCCGCCATACCTGATAAGCTCCGTTGCTACCCTATCGCAACCTGACGCTTTCCCATTTTTTGCTTTTTTAAGCGCATTCATAAGTTCATTCATACTGATTTGCTGACTCTCATCACCCTGTCCATTTATACTTACTTGGCACAAACTGCCGCATCCATCCTTGGTTTCAAACAACTCTTCAAAATACTCTTTCCATCTCAGACCTATATCCTTTTCCTGTGTCAGCATACATCCATTTTTATCTTTCAAACAATTCACTTTCTCATCCTTCCCAGACCTTTTCCTTTTCACTTCCTTCCAAAAAAGCTTTAAATTGCCATTCACATTCGCACTTAATTTTTTACATTCATTATCCTCTAATTTTTTCTTTTTCAAGCACACAAGTTTCTTAACTGCATTCTTCTCTTTCTTATAAATATCATACATAACTGTTTTGTCGGAGTCATTCTTCGCACAAACTACATTCTTCCACGCATTCTGTTTTTTATCCACAGCCGCTTTCACTTCTTTGTCCCACCATTCATCACCTTTTTTCCTACCCGTTTTAGATTCCCCGCATACTTTAATCGCACTATTTACTAAAGATTGTTTTATGATTTCCCATTGTTCCTCTAAGCTATAATTGATTGATTCTAAGTTGTTCAACGTGCTTTCAATTAATCTTACATATTCATCCTTACAATTATCCTCATTTAACTTTTCGATTCGTATCCTTTTGGAGCTTCCCACTTCTCTCGGTCTCGATCGCCAACCACGGAACAGATCAATTCTTGCAACTACAAGGAAATGGTCCGTCCCTAGTTCAGCACCTCGAAAAACCCGAGTATCCGTGGTCAAACCCCTCAGTCTAGAATCCACGCACACTAAATCAATCATACTTTTTTCATCCTTTCTTTGCCACGTGTATCTGTGGATCTTTTTGTGTGCAAAAAAGGTGTTTGCAACAAAGAGATCCATTTCTAAACATAAATCCAGTATCCTATTTCCATTGTCGTTAACCCGTTCATCCCCATATGCACCCAGAACCCTTTCATAACCATGTCTTCTAACACCAACCCACCCATTTAAATCACCCGCTAAAATTAATCTTTCGTTATCCCCTCGGTTTTCTGCAATATCACTAACGTTTTCCCAAAACTCATCCTTTTCGGCATCAGAGACGCCATCACAAGGAGCATATCCTATTACTAAGAAAATCCTCGTAATGCCTATTCTGAAACGGATCCAAATAAGCCTAGGACTAACAAATTTAAAATCTTTCATACATTCACTCATTCTTTTTGATAAAATAGCCCCCACACCTTGTTTCGCATGCTCCGACTCAGGCACACCAGACCACATAACATTCAACCCATTTTTATCAATCATACCACAGCCTTTCTTCTTTGTTTCATTCAGACATACAATATCCAGACCTTTATCATTCATAATATCAATAACTTCATTAATTTTAGCATCCATGCATCCCCTGATATTCCACACACCAAACCTACACTCGTCCGCTCTCTTCTCTGCGCCTCCCCTATTTGACACGACATGATGGGTGGCGAGCCTCACCGATGGTGGGATTGTCAAATTGGGGTTTACTTAGAAACTAATTACAAACTAAAAACATTCGTCATACCTCAAACTTAAAACTAACTATAACTACAATTGGCAACTAACCTGCTCAGGAGGTCAAGGTCAGGCATGTCAGGATAAAAGTGGCCCTTGATGGAGGCAGTTGATGTGCCATTAAATATCAGAAGACGAATGCTGGATGATAAATTTTTAAGTAAAAGAGTTAACATTTTAGATCACCCACTAATCAATGCAATAAAGAGCCTTCAATCAAATTTCCGCTCTAGGTTAAGAACACTTGGCAAAACGCCCATTCTCCTCTCCAGTTTTGAGAGTGTTGTAACTACCAATCTGGGTGTTTTGGGAAGGGCTACATCTCCTTTGTTCAGTGTCCCATATAATATAATCACATCTCGACCAAATGTCGTTGAATATACAGGCATAGACAATCATTCTAACCTATCACCAACTTTAATAAACACTTTTTTTAATTCATTATTGACAACGAAATTTGCTAACCACACGGCGGTATTCACGGATGGATCAAAGTCCGATGATTTGTGCGGAGCAGCTGTGTATATCCCCTCAGAACCTCACTCAATACTTACTAAATTGCCTACACAGTCATCTGTGTTTACTGCAGAGTGTCTGGCACTACGAGAAGCATTACGATACTGCAGTAGTGTAGATTATAGCAAAAAATTTGTTATTTTCACAGATTCACTAAACGCATTAATGGCAATATCGGGCAATACCCTCAGAGACCCGAATAACGACTTGATTCTCTCTATAAAACATACGATTTATGAAATGGAGAATATAAAAAATATGAACGTCATTCTGGTATGGATCCCTTCCCACAAGGGAATAATAGGTAATGAACACGTTGACTCCTTGGCAAAAAGAGCTAGTCAGGAAGGAACAGATCCGAACGACTTTACATTACCCTTTTGGGATTGGAAGAATGTATTCGTAAATAAAGCGTACGAACAATGGTCTGTGGGGTGAACGGAACATAGTTCCAAAGGTTCAAGACTGCGTTCAATACAGCCTAAAATACCTAGGACTCCATGGTTCAAATTATACAAACTGAACAAACGCGACACTTCAATTATTTCAAGATTGAGACTGGGGCACTGTTTGACTGCTCAACACCTTCACAGGATCGGAATCCTACCAGACCCGGGGTGTGAATGTGGTGAGGAGGAACAGTCGATTGACCACATACTCTTGGCTTGCCCATTAAGAGGGTGTGGTGACGTATTTATTGAGGGGAACTTTCAGGGACCCCTCAGTTCTATTTCTTTACTTTCTATGCGTCCGCGGGACTCTTACGGTTATATTACAAATTTTCTAAAAAGACACAATATTAAAATATAGTTTGGTTTAATAATTTATCTGATCTCGAATAATTTTTATATAATACAAACTATTTGATTAATAATGGCACAAATCACTCTTTGAGGGTGGAATGCCTAATTAATAATAATAAAAATAAAAATAACGTAGAAAAGTGGAGAGTGTCTTATATATGCACAATAGAGGACGGTTATAATACCTACTTCCGCTCTTCAAATTCCAATCGAAATATTTTTCATAGGTCTGCAAGTCTATAACAATACCGTCCGCGGAGACATAATAATATTATATCGACGAAATAAATTCATATACGATACCTACGTGCAGTAGGTACTAATGTTTACCACCGTCTACAAAACATATTATGTAAGACCTTTCCTGGAGTATGCATTTCAGATCTGGAGTCCTTACTTGATCAAGGACATTACTCTACTAGAAAATGTCCAGAGACGGGCAACCAAGTTGCCTCGGGGATTTAAAAACCTAGAATACTCAGAAAGATTAAAGATCTTGAAGTTATCCACACTACACGAGAGAAGAGCAAGGGGTGACCTGATTGAAACATTTAAGATTTTGTCTGGATACTCTGGGTTTTTTTTGTTGGTCCACTAACTGTATATTGTTAAGAGTTAATTATGTTTTGTAAATGATTGATGAATAAAATAAAAAATAAAAATACTACAGTGTGCCTGATTTGGAGCATATATTATTCAAAAGGAATGTCGATGAAAACCTTAGAGGACACCACCTAAAGTTGAGCAAATCTCGTTTTAAATGCAATCCAAGGAACCATGCATTTAGTAACAGAGTGGTTGACGTGTGGAATAAATTGCCTGAGAGTATTGTGTCTGCTACTAGTGTTAATCAATTTACAGACTGGATGTATATTTGAGAGACAATGATATGGGCCTATCAGCTTCTGCTGCTTTCCCATTACAAATAATCATAATAATGCTTAGAAGTTCCTAGCTACAACTACGGGAAGATATATAATATTCTCCGCAATCCCCAACGCGTTAAAGTAAAAGGGGACCCTTTAAGGAAGGATATAACTGGTTGATTTAGGACAATCCAACAATTCATGATCTTTATCTATAATTAATAGTCGTGAAAAATGGCCAAAAGAATCTAGACATAATTAGAACGTTGTGCACCAACAAATTCAATAGACAATAAAGACGAGACATTAACAAAAAAGGATATATTCATTCATATTCTGGCGCCAAATACACGACAGCAGTCTTTAAATTTGGTTGCTCTCTTGTTCTCAATAATTTCCAACTTTTATCTCTATATCTCATTAATAATGTTTAAATATCTACTTGTTGTAAACATGGGATTTTTCGACATGTTGAACATGTCGAGAATTCTCATGATTAGGAGTTTCGGAGACTTAAAACATTACCACCTAATTAATGGCGAACGTTGTTAACGTAAAGTGATAACACTAGCCAGTCTACGAAATAACAGTAAAAGACGGTCGTAAGTCCGCAGTGGTTACTTCCACTTAAAAATCGAACATCAGTAATGAATTATTAGAGTCATTAGTTGTTAATTTGCCCGTGGGGTTGCCGGCTAAGAATAGCACCTCTGCTCTTTTTGCTGGGTTTTTCGAGCATCCTGTAAGAGGCAGGAAATCGAAAAATCAGATCGGGACCGTGAGGTTGACCACCTCACGTCCTTAAACCTCAACTGGTCAGAAAAGGCACAAGAGCCTCGGACGCCTTCGAGCGCAATGGAGAGCTCTTGATGCTTCCCTATGCTCCTGAGTGGGGCTTAGGTCTCCCGCATTGTGGGTTGGTTTGGGGGGATCCGCGGCGGGCTTGATTTGTGTGGGGCCGGCTTTTCGGTTTGATTGCTTTGATCGAGCTGGGAGGTCGGTTTCGTGCGGTTCGGGTTTGCTGCGGATTGGTCTCCTCCGGGCTGGCTTGCGTAGAGTGGGGGACCTTAACGGGAGTATGAATGAATGAGTTGTTAATTATCTTTGTCTATGCCTGTCGTCTGACAGTTTTGTTGCAAGTTAAATAGGTATCCCGATTTAAGTAGCATTACCGTGTTTAAGCATAGAGATTCAGAAAGAGCTCGCAATCTTCCACGCGCTGATTTAGAATATTTAAGTAAGGGATATAATATAACTGTGTTTCTCATTACTCAACTTGTCAGACAAGTAGAGTGTAGACAGTGCACGATTTTAAGAAACATATAGGCAGCTACCTACCTAGTATCTACTACAAAAATTATAATTATCGGCCGTAAATGGTGTCACAAGGAAATGTTGAACGTATAATTTCCACAGCCACAAATAATTCTTAGAAGCAAACGTTAAACATGACGGTGTACTGCTTAAGAAAATTTCCTTTGTGCGCATTAAGTACATATAATCGAAACGAATATGGTTATATTGATTTAAATCAGTTTCCTGAACACAAATGGTTTGTGTCCTGCTAGATTTTCTTAAACGGGTCATCTAATTATTATCATAGCTAAATATTATTTCTTAAGATCCTTGAGATCTCTTGCCTTGGCAACATTTTCAGCGATAAGTTTCGCTTCTGAACTAATTATCGAACGAAAACGTGATGTGTGGACTGGGCCAAACCGTCGCCGGGGAACTGATTTACGCAGCTAGAGACAGGGAGGTCTTTGCCGAAATGATCTGACTGGGCACTTTAAGAAGAAGATACATACTTACATTATTTTGTAGTGTATAAATACAGGAAAATAAATTAACTAAACGTGAATCCATATAAAACAATTTAACTATTTTATATCCTGACTAGTTTTGTAGGCACACCATAGCACAAAAATGTAAAAAAAATAGATATTAATTTGACCTCGGTTAGATATAAATTGGGGGGTTAAAACTAAATAGGTACAGAATGTAGGTACCTATATAGTTATTAATTTTTAAATTCTGCTCTTAGTTTCTTGTGAAGCGTTACCATCATATCCAAAAATGAAAAACATTAAGGAGTAGATAGATAAATCATCAGGTTTATATCTGCTTTTAGTTTCTTGTGAAGCGTTACCATCATATCCAAAAATGAAAAACATTAAGGAGTAGATAGATAAATCATCAGGTTTATATCTGCTTTTAGTTTCTTGTGAAGCGTTACCATCATATCCAAAAATGAAAAACATTAAGGAGTAGATAGATAAATCATCAGGTTTATATCTGCTTTTAGTTTCTTGTGAAGCGTTACCATCATATCCAAAAATGAAAAACATTAAGGAGTAGATAGATAAATCATCAGGTTTATATCTGCTTTTAGTTTCTTGTGAAGCGTTACCATCATATCCAAAAATGAAAAACATTAAGGAGTAGATAGATAAATCATCAGGTTTATATCTGCTTTTAGTTTCTTGTGAAGCGTTACCATCATATCCAAAAATGAAAAACATTAAGGAGTAGATAGATAAATCATCAGGTTTATATCTGCTTTTAGTTTCTTGTGAAGCGTTACCATCATATCCAAAAATGAAAAACATTAAGGAGTAGATAGATAAATCATCAGGTTTATATCTGCTTTTAGTTTCTTGTGAAGCGTTACCATCATATCCAAAAATGAAAAACATTAAGGAGTAGATAGATAAATCATCAGGTTTATATTTTTTCTCCACACATAGAATCGATTATTTGGATCACTAAATAATTGTGATTTTTAGGTATAAATTACGCAATGTTAAGGAAGACAGGATCGGATCAAAAAGTTACGGTGCGTAAATAATGCGTTACGTAATACTTGAACGGTCCCCTAATGGGAATTTCACAGGTAAATTTTCCGGCTACAGACCTATATTTTCCGGACGTATTGAAAACTTCGGGATCAATTCGTATGAATCGCACCCGCTTGTAGACCCCCAAGACAATGTCAATTCACATCTATATGTTTAAATGACATTAATAATAATTCTGGTGATGCATTAAACAGAATGAATCAAAAACCTCCCACGCACAATTAATTAAAGTAATTTCTAACCACGTGCAATATAGTGTGCATTCATATTGATATTTAATTATAGAGTCCTGCAGTATACTCCCATAGTTGCACACAAAGTAGCAGAGGAACTTGCATAATGGATCTGTGAAAAGAATTCAACGTAGTAATGATAACGAACGATATGTCGTGCAGATTTCATACGGCATACAGCACCGCACTGCAGCAGGTGACGAAAGTACAGACTTACTGCACACAAAGACAGCATCAGAAACAATGTTGATGTTGCTCATTGTAGTTCTCGCAGTTTGCAACAGATTTCTCATTATTTTTATGATAAAAGTAGTAGCAACTAGCAACTTGAATATTTATGTAGACCGGAGTAATAAGTTTCATGATGTTGGCTAAAATGGCTATTAGGTGCTGCCTTCTTATGCTCCTTGGGGAGTGCATGGGAACTCGAAGGGAGCATGAATTGATGCATCAAGTGTTAATCCGTATTATTTTTTTGTTTTCACTTAAATATAACTTCACATTCAGAATAAATGGTAAGTCTCACGGTAAAGGGCAGATCCAGCTTTGGCGCCAGGGGGGGTCACAAAGTAAAAAAAGGTAACTTCCAAAATTTGGTATCTGGAAACTAAACTTTTGACCCAGGGGGGGGGTCATGACCCACAAGAAATAATAATTTTATTATGATCATAATAGAAAAGTAGGCATTTTATTAATAAATGTACCTTAGTAACTAAAATATAGGGCCTGGACCCGGCCCAGGAGGGGTCACGGGGGTCATGACCCCTCCCCTGTATCCGCCCATGCTCATGTTAAAGGCATATTATTTCAAGAGCTTCGGCTTATACGAAACACTCAGAAACACAATCGAGAAAATTTTCTAAGCAAGTGTCTCAAAGGTCGATCACTATTTTTTTTCTATTATACAATATATATCTATTATATTATTTTCAATTAAGTAAATTTAATTTTAAAGTAGGTATGTTATCTTATATCAAGATACCTAGGTATAATTTCATATTATCTATACCTACACAATATGTTTATCCCATCTATACGTAGGTATAAGTCATACACGTGTCAATATAAGACCGTGTATAGCTACGTACAAAGATAAAATAACAATGCACGTTACAAAGTGTGGTAGGGTAGTACATACCTACATGGCATCAAACAAGACAATAAAAATGAAATAACCGAGTATGTATGTACATACGTGTACTAGAATGAATCAGTTGCTACATAAATTTATAAATCGAATAAAGTAACTAAACTTTTTGGCGCTAAAACTAACATTTGTATAGGAAGATCAAATCAACCATCATTTTAAAAGAAGTCGACCTTAGTTGGAAAGATTTTTACATATTATTAATCCACAGAGCAAGGTAATTTGATCGTTATTACATAACAAAAGTATAGGAAATAAGAACTAAAATACAATATCACCTCCAAGGATAATTATTGGTGTCTTTTTAACGAACTACTCTTGTATTTTTATATTTAGCGCCACTTATTTTAATTCTAGACATAATCGCCGTTGTGTGATATTTAAATTTGGAATGGAGTTCGATGCATTCTAATTGTGTGGGATGGACTGTTTAAGTGCTTTCTTCAATATGTAACCATATTTTATAGTTGCTACTAGGATTAGAACTGTTGTGGATTAGATTTGATTAACAATTCTTAGCAGTCAAATTAACCGGGAATATTGACATTTTACAAAACAGTATCAAGTCACTAGGGAAAAGAACGCGTGGTTTGGTTTTGTTTATAAATAGTATTTGATAGTATCGGAATGTCAAATTAGGTCAAAACTATACAGAGTCGAGTCAGATTGTTCATTAGCCAACTCGATGATACGAGAAACCCATGTTTTTTTATGTTTTTGTATAGAATTTGTGTAATTGACTATTACGCGTATACTTCCAATGTTTGGATGGTAATTTTTAATCGTCAAAATGGAGGTTAAATACATTTTATTTTGTGTGAAGTACCTACCTTCAGTTTTTTTTTATAAAAACAAGCAATTCAATATGATATTTTACGGCAAACAGCGAACGACTTAGAAACATTTGACTATCTTTTTTTTCAAAGATTAATTAAGATTATTTTACCTACATAAACAATCTTAGCCATTAAGAAGTTTTTATTACACAAAACAAAATCTTCCAACCATTTTATGATCCAAGTACTTAGGTAATTAATTAGGCTATTAAACAAAGTCGAAATCGATTATGTACCTAAGTATCAAGGATGACAAAAAATATATTTCCCTTCAGATTGAAGATTGCTAAATTAAATAGTAAAAAAAAAACAAACAACAACAAAGTTCAAATGCGATTATTTTTACGAGGCTGTAATATTTTTGCCTGAATTTTTTTGCCCATATGCTATAAAATTGTGTTGAGTAAATAGGTAAGTAATTGCACAAACTAAGATAATAATGTACTTAAGTATATACAAAAGAAAAAATTACGAGATATACAAAGTTCAAAAAATTTGATAGAAGCATCGGGTTTAATTTTTTTTTGAAAACTTTGGACAAAGATAATAACTTAATGACAGCATGCAAGACAAGACATACTTTGTCAATGTGTAGATTTTTTATTTAAAATTTATATCTCTATGCAAATTTAACTAGTTTTTTTTTTCTAATTTGGCTTTAAAAAGTATGCACTTATGCGAACAAGGATTCGAGTTACTCAGGACTTAAGTATTTTCATCCATTTGATCACCCAAAAAAAAACACAAATTAAGCAACAAGTTTCTGTTGAAAAAAGGAAGATTCCAACACGCGTCTTTCCATATAAAACATCATCATCTTATAGAATCTATATATTAATATGTGAAGGAAAAACTTTGTGACCATTTTTACGAAAATTGCGCGGACGGAGGAGTATGAAATTTCGTTACCTATAGTTTCTATAGGCAAAGAGTGGCGAATGCTAGGTAATATTTTTTTGGACAATGTATAGAAAATACATTAAATCAATAAATAAACATTACCGTAATGTTATGTATTTGATATTCACGCGCACTTCGGTGTATTTGACATTGACACAGACGCATATATTCTTTTGTTACTCTGTGGTCAAATTCAGAATAAATTAATATTGTTTTGTCATTAATAATAATAGAAAAAACTTATCAACATTTCAAAATTTACGCATCCATGTCATTGCTTTTTAAAGAATACTGTGAAATGCGCTCACTCAGACTTTGAAAATGGAACGTTAGATTAGTTATGGTCGAATTTCGAGAACGTCGGCCACTAGTCAACTATTAAATTAGCTTAGTCGTTTAAGGCTAAGATTCTCGATCGGGTCAGAATGTTTCCATGTCTTTTCACTTGAAGTTTCTATACCCTGGGTTGGCCTGTCTCAGATTAGACATGACCGCGGGTTGACTATATTGGATATGGATGGAAAAGAGTTCATTTAGTTTTATTCAAATAAATTGGTCAATAATATTTTTAATTGTTTCTATTATGCCATATCTCCGTTACGTTGTAGCTCCAAAAATACCCTGGACAGACATCATAACAAATGCCTAAGTCCTAAGACGAGCTGCAGTAGACAGAGAGTTATGTTAACTATCAAGGTTCGCAAGGTCTCATACTTGGGCCATGTACTGCGAGGGGAAAAACATCATCTCCTGTATCTGATATTGAAGGGCAAGATTGAACCGAGGACCTGGCCGGAGACAGGCATCATGGCTGCGCAACATAAGAGACTGGACCGGCATCACAAGTGTGGAGGAGCTGTTCCAGGCGGCGCAGGATAGAGAAAGATTCGCCGAAGTGATCGCCAACGTTGGGGAGACCCGACAGGGCACTTAAAGAAGAAGAAGATATCTCCGTTTGATTGTCAAAAAGTTCAGTAAGTCTGTAAGTGTGTGAGGCTGAACGAACTGATAGAAAAAGCTTGAGCTGTTATAGATCGATCATACGGAAGAGATTTGAGAAGAAATAGAAAGAAATTAACAAAGAAATCGTAGTATTTTCTGCTTACCCTGCAAGGGTTGTGGCACTTTTATTATATACGAATGAATTTGTGCTCATTCATAATTAACACAAATACACTCTTTGACTATCACAGTAAGCAACTTCAAGCTTGTGTCGTGAAAAAAAGAAGATGGTCGGCACCTGGGACCGAGCCCATGATATCCAGTATGAAAGTCGATGACTGAACCGTCCGGCCACCAAAAGCTTTGATGGTGTATACTATACACCAGGGGTTCCCAAAGTGTGCGCCGCAGCGCCCTGGTGCGCCGTAATATGTGAAGAGGGGCGCCGCGGCCGTGAATCGATCCTCCATCATTATCCGAAACCACCGATCATTATCCAAAACCGCGCAGAAAGAAAAGAACATAAGAATATACTCGTCGTACCGAATGATATGTGGGATCATTGCATCATCCATAGGAAAGTTCTTGCATCAAAGTGCCACAATGAGCTCTAAACTAAACTAGTACTAGAATGAGTCACTGGTGCAGTAAACTACCTACATACATAAAAACTAGGCCTCTAAAGGCCAGAATTTAAAAAAAACTGTGCAAAGATAATAATATGGGAGCTGAACAAGCAGTCCCTGCTGTATTACTGCAATTCACGGTGGCTTTCACGTGGAAATGCCTTATTTCGTGTGTTCGGATTACACCGAGAATTTGAATCCTTCGTTCAAGGCAACAACACGTACATTCTGAAACTGGAGAGAATTGCAGCGTTTAGCAAGAAACTGTAATTGTGGATAAAAAATTAAATGATGGCAGCGGTCAAAATTGCTTCTCATTATTGTATAAATATGCGGTTTCTAATGAATTTGTCGTCTCACAAGACCTGCAGAGTGCAGATGGCTCGAAATCGAAGAACCTATCGAAGCTCACAGTACCTACTTTGCAACTGATGATACCTAAAAATTTCCATGGATCATTTCCCTGCACTAGCTTCACCAGGATTATGTTGTCACTATATGCCTATTCCAAATAGCTTACTAAAGTAGGGCGCCGTGACAAAATACTAAACTTGTAAGTGCGCCGCGGGCTAAAAAAGATTGGGAACCCCTGCTATACACTGTATAGGAGCGAAATTTGACTAGAATGAGGTAAAAATAGGTATGTATATCTATTATGTTTTTCCAATGTGCGCAGTTTCCCAACGCGGATAAGGGTGCAAAGGGGAAAAAATATCGATATTAATATTTTTTAGTGCTAAATTATTTACTTGCTGTCAAATTTTTAGGGACCTCATACCTAATAGAGGTTATTCTATCTTCTTGGAAATTGAAAGTCAACCATATTGGGCAGAGTTGAGTTGAGAAAATAGTGCTCCCGTACATGTGGTCATTTTGAAACTTGTGATTCAATCAGTGAAAATAGGTAACGAAAGTATAAAAGCTTAGTAAAATTGAGGTGGAATTCGAAATTGTAAATATTTTTTTTAAGAAATTTCCAAAATAGTTAGTACAGAAATCAAAATTTCGTAAACGTTACATAGTTAAGCGGTTATGTTTTAGTTCATTAAACGTAACTGAAATGTTAAAACAAAAATTATACAAGTACCTAGTAAATATCGGCAATAAATTACTGGCAACATTGTTGCCAGAGGATCTATATGATAGCTAGGTAGGTACCTGCCTAACATGAAAACAGTAAAGTTTTTTTGTACCTACAGTTTGATGCAAGGTCCAAACAGTTAAAGGTTGAAGGACTGCAAGGCCAAACGAACATATTTTTTAGTCTCTATTGCATGAACCAATAAGGAACATAATAATTGCTGATGTTTGTTTTAAGATGATTAATGGAATAAGCATAAGAGGATTTTTTGAGTTTAGATTAAAATAGAGGGAGAATAAACGGATATTTTAATCCTGTGGGGTTTATTCAGCAAGTTAAAAAGGGGAGCTTAGATAAATTTATTATTTTCGGGATAGTGCCGGGAAAGGGAGGTTTTCTAGGGAGCTTCCAACAATACACACTAGGTGGCAGCGCTTCTAATCAGGTCTATTGTCAAATTATGACAGCTGTCAAACATACCATCTAGCATTGACTGATGAATATTATGCTAATATAATATCTCCTCTCTTTTTTGTTTTTTTGTCAATTAAACAATTTAACATTTTAATTATTGATGATTGCAAAAGTGGCTTTTTCTAGGAGGTACACCATGTGTATGTATGTATGTATGTATATAAAAAATAAAATAAGATAAACAATTTTATTTGTAATAGTATGTAAAAAAATATGTACAATGATTATTCTAAACATATATTGTAAGTTATCTTATAATAATATATAAGTTGTTTATTTTGAAATAAACTAGAATGATAAATTGTTTTTTCATTTTTACTGTAACACAAAATATAAACAAAAAGTTTAAATTATTTATTTACGGAAGACAAAACCGACCATAACACAGTAACACACACGGACATTCATATGCGGTTGAGGTAATAAAAGTTAATTTGACCAGTGTTGCCAACGCCGTTTTCAAACGCAAAGTAGCCCAAACTGAAAATTTGGTAGGTATTTTAGTATCCGAAGAGAGGTGGGAGTTCACTAAAAAAAGGTCATTTAGTATCCGGAAATGTGAAAATTCGCTAAAAGGGAAGTAACCCAAGTGGCTACATGTCGCCTTTTAGATTTTTTCGTCGTCTATTCTCGTTCCAAATAGCCCAAATAGAAGTAAATCGCCCCCTTTGGCAACACTGAATTTGACAATAGACCGGATTAACTAGGGCGCCTCTAGTGGCACAAAATGAAAAAAAAACATCACATTAAACCTAGGAACATAATATGGGTCGGTCTAAAACTCTAACCAAATAAGGTACCTAGATCACTGCTTCGAAACTCCATTGCGCCGTACATCTAGCTAGGCAAGGTAGACAGGCAAAACTGGAGAACAATTTAACCTTTAAGTATGGACGTCAATTTTATTTTACACTATCTTGGACACGGAGTCACACAGGCTCCTATATTCACAAGCAACTTTTCTTCGGAAAACTATTATGAATTGCATTAAAATTGTATCCATGTCCAAATATGACTTTCTAACAATAAAAAATGTATATATTAAATACGATATTGAGGATTGGAGAAGAGCGTCGGAGATTTTCAGACCCAATCAGATTCTATGGGCTATAGACAGCTTCCAACCATATAAATCTGAAGGGGAAGATGGCATTTTCCCCGCCCTACTGCAGCAAGGAGGAAAAATTATCCTACCTACAGTAATCAAAATCTTCAGAGCAAGCTATGCATGGGGATACATACCGTTATATTGGACCAGGGTTAGGGTAACATACATACCCAAAGCTGGCGACAAAGACAAGTCACAGCCTAAATCCTACAGACCAATTAGCCTTACCTCATTTTTGCTTAAAGCAATGGAGAAAGTGCTAAATCAATACATAAGGGAAAAATATCTTAAGATAAAACCCCTACATATTAGACAACATGCCTATCAAACTGGCAAGTCTACGGAATCTGCTCTGATCGAATTAACCGACAGACTGGAAAAGGCCACAGAGGACAAAGAAATTGCCCTATGCGCCTTTCTCGACATTGAGGGCGCCTTTGACAATACATCAACGGACGTCATACTCAAAAGCATGAATGAAAGAAGCATCGACCAAACAACACTAAATTGGATTGAAGCGATGCTGTCGAATAGGGTGGCCAAAACCACACTACTCGACAAAACGTTAGCTGTACGGGTAGCGAGAGGATGTCCTCAAGGAGGTGTTTTATCACCCTTAGAATGGTCCATCGTAGTCGACAGCCTTTTATGGAGGCTAAACAATGCTTACTTTAATACACAGGGCTATGCAGACGACTTGGTTATCACGGTTGTAGGAAAGTTCCAAGGCACCGTATCCAGTCAAATGCAAAAGGCTCTGAAATTGGTGGAAACATGGTGCAAAGACTATGGTCTCTCAGTGAACGCCAATAAAACTGTAATAATCCCTTTTACCAATAAAAGAAAGCTGGATGAGCTTAAAGCACCAACTTTCTTTGGTAAAACTCTAACTTTTTCCAAGGAAGTCAAGTACCTGGGCCTAATCCTGGACCAACGACTGACATGGAACCCTCACTTGGAATACATTGCCAAGAAAGCTAAAATAGCTTTAGGTACCAGCTGCAGAATAGCTGGACTGAAATGGGGCCTTCAGCCAGGGCAAACCCTTTGGCTATATACAGCCATGGTAAGACCGATTGTCACCTATGGCTGTGTAGCCTGGCAGAAAAAAACCCAACAGAAAACGTGTACTGACACGCTAAACAAAGTTCAGAGACTTGCATGTCTCCTCATAACGGACGCCATGTGCTCAACGCCCACGGCCGCGCTGGGGGCGGTGCTGTGCCTGGGCCCACTGCATATACATGTGCAGTTGGAAGCTCGGATGGCGCTGCTTCGGGCGGCGGCGGGGGGCGGGGACAGGTGGCGCTCCAATGTATTCAGAGGACTATATGGGGACCTCTACAAAGCCCCCATCATGGGCATGCCTTCGGACACCATGAATGTGGTATACAGCTTTGTTAAACATTACAAAATAGAAATACTTGAAAGAGAGATATGGCGAGAAAATGATCCCTACTCCTTTCGAGATGGAGACATTGTATGGTACACAGATGGCTCCAAAAAAGATGACCGAGCAGGGTCTGGAGTATATGGCGTGCGCCCTAGGATGGAGATATCAACCAGCCTGGGAGAATATGCCACTGTCTTCCAGGCAGAAATGAGTGCTATCATTGACTGCGCTCACATAAACCTGCAACGATCATATTATAATAAAAAAATCTACATCCTCTCAGACAGTCAAGCGGCTCTTAAAGCCCTTGAGTCAGTAGAGGTGAGATCCAAACTAACGATGGAATGTATACAGGCCCTGAATCACCTTGGTGCAAAAAACACGGTGAGACTAGTCTGGGTGCCCGGGCACTGTGGAGTCATGGGCAATGAAAAGGCCGATGAACTTGCCAGAGCTGGCGCAGAAAAACCCGCATTTGGTCCAGAGCCCATCTGCGGACTACCACGTAACGCTCTCAGAACCAGCCTAAAGAACTGGGTCAAAGACAAAAGTTACGAAATTTGGGCAAACAACCCAGGGATGAAACATGCGAAGGAACTAATCACAGGGTACTCGCAGAAGTTCACCTTTGAAGCACTCAAGCTTTCCAAAAAACAAATAAGGATCCTGACGAGAACCTTAACAGGACACTGCAGACTGCGCAAGCATATGTCCATAATAGGACTCTCAGACACTCCAATCTGCAGATTCTGCTCAGAGGACTACGAAACACCAATTCACATCCTCTGCAGCTGTGAAGCACTCGCTCACAAAAGAAGTCACACCCTCGGTGGGCCACTACTGAACGCTGAGAAGGTAAGACTGCTCGCACCTAGGCAAATTGTGAGCTACATGACTCACATAGGCCTGGACAACGAGCTGTAACATTGAGGGAAGTCACAATATTCCTATCCTGGTCGCAGTGACATAAAGGGTAACCTGGTCCCTTAACCCTCTTTCAAAAAAAAAAAAAATATATATATTAAATAAACTTTTATCAAAAAATATAAGAAAATATAAAAAAGTTTATAACTATGTATGGCACTTTTTAGGCTATTTGGTCATAGGTGATGTTTTTAACAATCTAATGTGTATAAAACTGCTTGTAGAGAAAAAATTATGTCTGAACCTTAATTTCTAATGTATGAGAAACGAAAATACACATAAAAGCCAAATCTAGCAACACACAAAAAATTTTGACAACACGTACATGTTGTTAATTTTATTGGCAGTCACGGCATAGCGGATGAGAACATTGCAGGCAGATCTTGAACATCACTTATGTCTTCTTCATCACTGTCTTGACGCTGTATAAATTCAGTCTGATATAAAAAAAACTCATATACTCAATAGCCTCCTCATTGTCCGATTGATCTGCAGCTAACAGCAACTTGGTCAATTCTTTCCCAAAAGATAGATCGTATTTTTTTTGCAGGTAGCTCGTAATTTTTTTTGCAGGTTGCTCACGTGACTTATTAGGGCGGATAGTTTTGTATGAGAACAATAATTTTCCTTAGCATATTCTGCCATTTTGCACAAAAATAAAAACTCACTATAAATATTTTGTATGACAGCTATGGACATGGAGTCACACAGGCTCCGGTCAAATTTTCGATCTATATAACATACCTACTATGCAACCCACGATATGTCTTTTATGCTTGCGGGTCATCTCATTACTAACACTGAAGCTACTGCTGCTGGGTCCAAGGAGAGGGGGGAAGTATACGAAAAGAAGAAACCCGAACTATCGCGGAGCCTGTGAGACTACACGTCCATACTTAAAGGTTAACAGTCTGCGATAGAGTTCCCCAAAAACGACGAACAAGACCCTCAAAATAAATGAATAGGTACAAACAGTAAGGCCGACTGTCCACGGCAGAGTATCGTATGCAGCGCGTACTCGTATTTTACTGCATGGTATACGATTGCGTGCAGTTGCACATCTACATAATAATTCAGTAATGTATGTATATTTATTTATTTATTTGTTTCACTCCAACTGTATGTCAGAGCATCACGCTAAAACCGTAGGTTCTGCGTTGAATATTTTTCTTCGCAGTTTTTCGCAAATACAATTGTGGTAATCTGAGATACAAATATTTACATTTCATTAAATATATTTTAAATTATTTACAAATTTCTAAAAATTTAAAATCTTCATACAAAAATGAGAAAGTCATGTTTTAAAAGTAAAATTATACGTCTAAATTTTGTGTAGAACTGTAGCATTACGGTATGAAAATGTACAAAATCAATCGAAGTTTGATTTGAAATACAAAAAATATAAGTAGAAGTCTTTTAATTCTTATTTTATAAAGATTTTCACCGAAACTTCTTATAAAATATGTACGCCATGACAGATGACTAAAGCCGGTAAAGCAGTGTTCGCTTGCACCCTCTCTCTCCTAAGATACCTCATTAAATGTATCACTACAGTCATAAGTAGGTCAAACTAACTATACATAATATAATACTAGGTAGGTAGGTACCTATATCTACAAACAGGTTTTCATTAGGAACAACTACACGTATTATATAATACTAGGTAGGTAGGTACCTATGTATAACTACATTCTTCTTTTAATTTTTCGCGTATTCAACAGTGAGTATTAATTTTTCCTCATCTTCTATTTTTTTTTATACTTAAATATTGAAAGTGACATTAGTTTTTCAAACTTTTCGCATATTTAGCAGTGACTCTTATTTTTTCCTTTTTTGAAACATTAGCTGGGTACACATTCTAAATCTTAGCGTGAAATGCCGCCGTAGACAAATTCAAATTGGCGTTCGACTACAAACAAAGATATCGCTAATGTATAGTGCGAAAAAATTAACTGTCCACTGGAACATATAAACATTTATTCAAACCAAACAATGATCCTTATAATATAAAATATAAAAAGTGGACAGTTAATTTTCTTCCTACTCTACATTGTCGAAGTAGTTTGTAGTCTATTGCCAAATGCATTTTGTCTAGGCCTACTGGTCCTGAGAAGGGGAAAGCTGCATACAAAACCTGTTCAATAACCTACGGCTCAAGTCTGACTAGCCAAATCAACAACGTAAAGCAAGACGGGTATCAGCTAGTATAATTATATACAACACAATGAGACAGTGTCCACGGTGCAGCAGCGACGCGCTATCGTCGCGTCGTGTAGGATGTATGGATCCGTATTGCTGCCTGTCGTATTGCATGGTATACGTGTGGGGGTACAGCGAGTGAATTCACGTGTTTATTTTTGGTCAGATATTACAAAAGTATCTGTATTTGTACAAGAAAATATAATGTTATTAGGTAATTATATTGTTAATTATTATTTTCAATAAATGAAAAATATACGAATAGAATTTTTTTTATGGAAAATGTATGCGCGTCGCGTACGCGTCGCGTACGCTTCGCCGCCGTCGCGCCGTGGACAGTAGGCCTAAGTTGGTAGGTACGTGATGGCGAACGTTGTAAATGTGAAAGTGACACTAACCTGGACCGGCCCACCTGGACCGACACTACAAGACAACTCGACTCATTTTTAAATTTTCTCAATGCACAACATCACAATATCCAATACACTTCAGAAATAGAAGAAAACAACAAACTAAACTTTCTAGACCTGACAATTAGTAAACACAAAAACAGACTCGAATTCTCCATATATCGCAAACCAACCTACACCGACACGATAATTCATGCATCTTCCACACACCCCAACTCACATAAAATGTCAGCATTCAACAGCATGTTACACCGCCTCACATCAGTTCCGATGAATAAATCAAACTACCAGAAAGAACTCAACACCATCATTCAAATCGCAACCAATAATGGATACAAGAAAGAAGACATCCTAAGCATGTTAAAAAACAAAAAATGAAAACAACTTAATTACAAATTTGTATACCCCCAAATACAAGACAAAACAAAAGAAGACAAAAAATGGCGGAAGATACCATTTATAGGAAAAATAACCGACAATTGCGTCAGAAACTGCAAAAACACAAATTTTAAGCCAGCATTTTTTACGGAAAACAATATAGGAAAAAACATATTTAATGCGAAAAAACAGACCAAAAACAAACTTAATAACAGCGGTGTATATTCCATCAAATGTGACAACTGCGAAAAACTTACATAGGACAAACCGGACGCAAAATAATAACACGAATACAAGAACACATAAAATCCACCAAAAACATCACATCCTCCACAGAAATAGCACAACACCACAGAAACACAGGCCATACATTCAGTCAAAATCACATAGAAATACTACACAAAAGCACAAAAGGACACTTGTTAAACATTTTAGAATACATAGAGATAGAAAAATTACCAAAAAACGTAAGACTAAACACACTAATTCCACCCCTTCACTCCCCTCTCACCACCCCATTCTCTCGAACCTTTAACAATAATACTCCACAAACAAACACACCCGCGCACCTCTCCACAACCCCCACCACCAGTACATCAACACACAACTCTATCTAATATCTTTAGTTTGTAACTCTGGTTATAGTACTTGCCAACAAGAATATGGTGATGTTGGTACATCGTGGTGGTAATGTTGGTAGTCTTTGGGCATGAAATTTGTATAACAGACGCAAAAAATAGAATTACTGGTTATGAAAAAGTTTCGAAATATGATCTTAGAGTGAATATAAAAAACATCAATTTATTATTATGTTATCATGCGGTGTTTTTATTTGTGAATTAATATTTATTTCTTTATAAGACACCAGATTTCGAGAAATAATGTTGCAAAACTTTTTTACTTTTTGAAAGCTGGCTACACTGATCTTGTTCCCAAACAACATCCAAACCCAAACAACAGCCATTTTTATTTGGCCGAGCGCTGGCTGTTTTTGTTATTTCGATTTTTTTCCTGTTTCCAACTCGGGAGATTGTGTTATTAATTTTGTGTGAAGTCGAATCGGTGTTTCGTATCGCTGTGAAAAATAGTCTCGTTGATATCAAGAAAGATACTGTTGTTTGTGAGAAATAGACTCTGTTTTGTTTTGACAAAATATGGACTCTTGTTTCGACAAATGGACTCGTGTTTTGTTTTGAGATTTAACCACTACGCTATTGTCTGCACATAAAAAGTTGTTAAAACAAAGACTCATAGTGTAATTAATATTTACAAGCTGTTGTGTGTCGGTTCTAGACATTGACTCTTTCGTTTAACTTATTATTTTGTTATTATGAGTTTCAAGTATCGGAAATGGTCCTTCTGTGGCGTCATAATAATAATCACATACAATTAAAGACACATTTGTATTTCTTTTTAAAATATTTTGTAATAAGTCCTACGTACTCATCATTTTTAACAGTAAAAAAAGCTTCCGCTGTGGTTACTTCTGTGATTTTAATAATACGTAGAATCATGATGTATTGTGTCGTTTAAACATAGTTTTTTTCGTGTACCTAATTGTTATTGATAATATATTTTTGGTTTAGTATTATTTTATGCAATAGATACCAATACATACTATTTATATTATTGTTACATGTTTTATTATTTGCTTAAAAATAAATGCCATATTTAACTACTGCTGCATTTTAATTCTTTATCATAACCATTTTCAGGATAAATGATTCAACAGTTGTATTCTAGTATAAAGATGGGATATTGTCATATCCCATTTTTGTACTAGAATGCAACTGTTTTGGTCGCTAGTGCGCATTGTACCGACCCATATTTGAATTTCCCGCTTTGGTGTTCGGGTTAGAAACGAGTGAGCGAGAAAGATAGATGCAATCTGTCAATTTCCGTGTTTGCATATTTTTTCTATGAAGTTGGCATTCTTCTCTCGTTAGAGAATATATGTGTTCTGTGGTTTGTAAGTAACAGGCACCGACGATGGTCAATTATTGACCGAAAGGCCTCTGCCATATTTATAAATTTGTTTGTTTTTCAAATAAAACGTGAAGTAACAAAGTTTTTGTATTTGTACAATGGACCTTCACAACGTTACCGCTAAAAAAATACACAATTGTAGTAATCTATATAAAATATCTCTATATCCTAGGTAATGCCAATGATCTAGAGTTGTACCTATATACCTACATATTTTCAAATCATAAAGTTGTACATACATAAAATTTTACAACACGCTTTTGCTGTGTGATTATTTGATATTCTTTAGTGTTATTTTAGTGTGATCACTTGTCTATTTGCAATACGAAATGCGTGTTACTATTAAAATTAATATTGTGTCATAGTAAACAAGTGTTTTCTTATACAAGCTAATAATATGTCTACATATTTACCTAAATAATAAAATTATGATAAATATTATTATGGCTGACCATTTCGATGTCGGATTTTGTTTATTATGATTTCCAGGGAATAGAAGGAAAAATCTTTAAAGGAAAATAGATATATGTACCTACTAGGTAGGTACCTATAGCAAGAATTAATTTTGAAACGTCCGAACAATGTCTCCGATTTTTTTTAAATGAATCTTTGATCACTCGAAGTGAACATCTTTCACACTAATTAAAGGCTCGTCTCGTGAAAGTGGAAAGGAAATCATCGGCACCGGGACTCGAACCCATGCTTTACATATGAAAAAATAAAATAATAACATATGAAAGCCGCAGACTGACTAAAACACTGGACTACCAACCACCTTAATGAGACTGTTTTTTTTTCTGTAAAGTAAGAACCAATCAGAAAACAAGAATTAAAATTATGACATATCTAATTTAAAAAAAAAACACGGTTATTTTTTTAATAGGCACATTTAACTAGGTAATATAATAAAAAATAGATTTTTCAACAAGTTTGAAATCCTAATTGTGTCCTATTCGGGTCGTATTCTCAAAGCAGAAAAGGACTAGCTATATATATAGTCAAAGACAAGAAAAAGGATCGTAAAGGTGTGCTCCACGGCATACGCCATTGATTAGGATTGCTGCCTGAGACCAAAAAACTTTTCACAAGTGGTCCTTAAGGATGGAGAGACCTTAGGGTCTGGATAATGCAAATACTTTTTTTTTTACTGTACTGTTGATAAGTAAAAAATCAAAATTAATACATAGAAAATAAATTAGGCGTAAAGCAGATAAACTATACTTGTCTCGGAAGATTGAGCAGTTTACGAATCATGAAAATCTCAGACCAACTGGTTGGCTGGTGGCCTTAACCGATCAATAGACCAAAATATTGATCACATCATTTAATTTGGTTAGCAAATAAATAAATTGTAATTAAGACAGAGTTGATTCATCAAATCTCTGTCTTGACTGCAGAGCATTTTATGATAAAGAAAATATTTTTTTAAACATAGGTATTAATTGAAAAAAAAAAATGAGCATATCTACATAATATTTTAGTCCGTTTATATTTTTGAAGGCGCATCAATCGTAGCAAACAGACGTTAAGGTCAGATATTAATATGCCCAGAGCCGTACAAAATGGTGGAGAAGGTTCTTAAATACAATTTGCTGCATTAACTTTAATATATTTACAGCTATTTAAAAAACTCATTTTTTTTAGGAACTTCATACAAATTTCTCAAAAACATAGCACAAATCACCCTCTATGGGTGGAATGCCTAATTAATTATCACACATTAGAGTATTAGAGGGTGTACGGAATGTAGCTAAGATTCAAACCATAGAGCTCTCTCTATGAAAACTTGCAAATTATGTCGGTAGGTTCGTATAATATTATGAGGTCGGTAAAAAAGTCATTCTTCTTTTTCTATAGTTCATATCAGTTATAGAGGTCTGTTAAGCAATGGGAAGCTAGACTAGAACCTGTTTAATTACCTACCGATCAAGCCTGACAATCGGAATCAAAAACGTAAAGCATGACGGGTATAAGCTAGTACCTACATAAATACAAGAAGCAAATTATGCTATTATATCGACGAACTAAATAAGGAATCATCATTTCATGGTAATATTTGAACAACGAAATATTATCTTTCGTATATTCATGTGTGGCCGAGGAGAGCGCTGATGTTCATCCTCCCATCAGGGTCCCGAAGACGAAGAAGACCCCCTCATCCTGTGTTCCGCTCCTTCGAAGCAGAGCTGAGGAATCTGGACATGGTATGGGAGGAGGTCATACACATTGCGCAAGATCTAGCGCAATGGAGAGCTCATATTTAGGCATGTACATAAACTCCTTTGCTCCACGACTAGATACACAAAATAAGCGGTAGGTATTTAATACGTATTTAAAATTTAAACGATCGTTTTTTTGTTTTCAAAATTTCTCAATTTTTTATAAGGTTTCATTTTTTAAGAACAACAGTTTTTTTTAAGATTCACAATTTTTTATAAGGTTTCATTTTTTAAGAACAACAGTTTTTTTTAAGATTCACAATTTTTTATAAGGTTTCATTTTTTAAGAACAACAGTTTTTTTTAAGATACACAATAATTTTTTATAAGGTTTCATTTTTTAAGACCAACATTTTTTTAAGATTCTAAAAAGTCTTCTCCTCTTTTCTAACCAAACACATTATTCGCGTCTTCAAACGATATAACATTTTTCATACAACCTATCCCATTTCTTTTAACCCTGACATGGCATGATATTAGGACTGTGTCGATGCGTCCGATTCACGCCTTTTCAGATCTTTCTTTTCAGCCTTATATTTTCCTTTTATTATACTATTCTTCCAAACCATCCCACCTTGCTAACTTTCATCTTTATCACAACGCTTATTTGAATACCACATTCGTTCGTAATACTCTAATTTCTTTCCACGGCCCACATACCTTATTCATCCCACTGAGTTGAGACATAATAGGTACCACTCGGTTCTACAGTACCTACTAATAGAGTATCAAAAACATCTCTCTCTGGTTACCCCACACCTGCGATGATGATGATGAAAATGATGCATATTAAAACAAATCGAACGTTTTAGGATTATTCAACAAACGAAACACGCCGCTGTATGAAGGTCGATATATTAGTGCGAATAGAATTTTTAATGAGTTACTATCTCCAATTTTGTGGGTAGCCCTTGGCTCCGACATTGATTTTGATTTAACTACGGCCGGCTTAATGTAGGTAGGTACTCGTAGATTTATTTTATTTTTTAATAAAATTATAATATGCTCATAAAATAACTTATAATAACATTAATATATAATATAATATATCCTACAGTAAACAATCATTCTTCGACGTCACCATCAGCTCATACAGGGTGTCACAACAACTACATATCTAGGTACTTTCCAATAGATATTTCATGCACCTCCCACGGAAAATCGGCATGCTCAGTGCACATCTCACATGGGGTGGAAATTCGTTAAACAGCCTGTAGGTATCCCTTATAAAACAGGCTCCTCTTACAATAATCAGTGTAACCGACAAGGCTACGACCAATATGGATGATTGACTCAGGGCAGCAGCTGGTCCAATAGAGAGGCTCCAGATCACCAGGGAAATGAGAGGGTAGAAATGAAACTAGCGGTGTATTCCTGAAGGCAGATGTCCGGCGAGATCACGAGTTCCAAAGTGTTCCGACGAGTAATTCACAATTCGAACTGATGATCTGCCTTACAACTGCGCCTTTATTTATACTAAATCTCAAAAACAGAAAACCAATCAAAATCATTGTTTATTTTGACCAATCACAGGCCTCCATTTTCTAAAAATTCACCAAAAATTTTTACTATGAAATTCGTACATTTAGTTAAATATCTTACAAACTATACAAGATACAATGTCATCAGTATATAACAATCAAGGATATATAACTAGAGCATATGAACATTAAGCAGTTATCGATGAGATGTTGCAGGTATTCGTGATAATTGATTAAGAACACCAAAAGTTCAACGTTCAATATTTATATAAAAGGTACAAAAATTGACCACAATAGGAAACGGATCGGACGACTGTAACACAATTTTATTGATTCCGTCCAGGAATCGACCACTCAATAACCTTGAGTGCCAACACAAAATTTTTACTAAAAAAGTGGCATCTCGAAATTGATTATTTCGATGTAAATTTGCATATAATATGTTCTTACTGAACAATCAAACAGAGCTATACAATCTGTTTATCAATTAAATCAAGTTTTACATACATGATCTTACAATAGTTACTCTATTCTGGTCATTTTGGATTATTTAATACATTTTATTATTTATTTAAGAAAAACAGAGTTACAGTGATAGTTTAACCTAGTTTATAACCACTAAAGTACATTATTTACAAATTACAATAAAAATAATAATACAATATTTTGAACATATTTCACCAGTTGGCAATCACTGTCTCAGATCCAAGAAACTACGCAGTTTTTAATTAATTGCGCGTCAATTTTATTCCACAAACTACGCAGTATTTAATTCTTATAGGTAAATTCAACTTCCTAAAATACGTGTATTTATGTTTTAAACTATTAATAATGACTAAATAGATCGTAATTTGCCACGAAAGCATGAATTTTATTATTTTACAATCAGATAATCGATCTAACGTGATATTTAAACTAGTAACGTAGATACAAGGTGTTTAAGCTATCAAAAACATCCATTTTTATATCTAAATTGATCAGCTATATAGTGATCTTCAAAATACTGCGATAATACATCATTTTGATGTGTCAAAAATAAAATAAAACAATATAATTAAATTTTTAATCAAGGATTCATGGGTCAACTTTCCAAGAAATAGATGCTCGCACTGCAGTGCCTATAAAATTCGATATCAAAGGTCAATAAAAAATCGTGAGATGCGCACACCGCAGTGTCTATAATATTTGATATCAAAATCAGGGTATATGAATTCGATTAACGCTTCCGCGTTTATCCCGAATGGTATAAATACACGGGTTGATAGTTCACTCGCGTCTTCCGGAGTTTATAAATATAACACACTTTCTCTGCATTCGGTCAGTTCCCACGTTTGCTACAATGGATCCGATCAGATCCAAGAAACCATACAAGTTTCGTAGCCAATCGTCTTGGGGAGATAGATGAACTATCTGAGACTTCCCAATGGAGATGGGTGCCATCAAAATGGAACCCTGCTGATCTGGGTACTAGAGATTTATCTCCCCCAGATGTAAGCCGCGAGGGGCTATGGTTCCGAGGACCATCGTTTATATCGCTTGAGGAATCTAATTGGCCGTCGCAAGCGGATAAGTTAAATAATAATAGTACTGTCGAGTTGAAAAACAATTGCGTAAACGTTAATGTTTACACCGATTCATCGAGAAGTTTACCAGATATAAACCGATTTTCCAAACTTTTGAGATTAGTTAGGGCCACAGCTTGGATGAGAAGATTCGCCATAACAAACGTTTTAACATCTAGCTCTTTGCTGTTTCGCCAAAGGAATAATTGCGACTGTTGATCCTGTGGTATTATTTTTACCCTCAGAAACATTTCTTTAATATCAGCAGACACCGCAATTGGGCCTTCTCTAAAACGCATCAAGCAACCAACGAGTGATGCTAAGAGGTCAGGGCCTGACAACAAGGTTTCATTCAGAGATATTCCTTGACATTTGCTAGCTGCATCGAAAACAATACGCAATTTACCCGGTTTGTTAACATTAAAAACAGGAAAATGTGGTAAGTACCACCTTCTAGGATTAGGTATTTTAAGTTCGTGATTTAAAATTTCCCTAGCGTAGCCTTTCGTAATGTATTCATTAATTTTATCGCTATATGCCGTTGCTAGCTGAGGATCCTTCTCGAGCTTACGTTCTAAGCCCCACAATCGGTTTAAGGCACATTTTCTATTGTCCGGCAGACCCACAGAGTCATTTTTCCAAATTAAACCGGTCTCAAAATGCCCATTCTTCAACTGTTTTGTTGTGTTTGAGAGAATTTCTTCGGCGCGCACATCTATTTTACTAATTCTGGCAGGCCCAGAAATACCTAAACTATCGATTGCGTAATGCGCCTTTAACAATTCGCACAACATATTATTGTCATCAGTTGTTCTTTGAATGTGTGTCACTAGACCAACGGTACAGTGATTATTTTCATAATTACTATTAATCCGGCCATGCAATGTCCAACCTAGTAATGTTCTAGAATTAATCAAATCACCACCCCCTCTAACTTCCCTGGTTACAATCAAGGATGCGTTATCCTGACCAAGTAATAGTTGAGGTGTAACCATTTTGATACACTCCTTGTCGTAATATTGTTGAGCGGGCAACTGAAGCTTGCTCACTGTATGCGCGCTTATATTAAATTTGTTGTTAATTGTTAAATTAACTTTCCTAGATTTATTTTCACTCGCGCACATACCCCGAGCCCCGTGTATTTTTAATGGATGTAATTCCCCGTTAAGTCCAACAATGCTTGCCAACGAGTTACATACCAAACTTATGTTTGATCCTTCATCCAAAAGAGCAAAAATAGATGCTGTGCTTTTTGACCCTCGGATTTGAACCGGAACAATTTTTAAAGCCACTGAACTACTGGCGTATGTATTAGCAACATATGAATTTTGACTCAAATTATCATTCGAATTATTTTTTGAAAGGTCTCTATGCAAACAGCTATTATGCCCTCCCGAACAATTTAAAACATTACAAGTGATTTTACATTTATGTTTGATCGAATATTTAGAATCAAGACATTTAAAACATAATTTAAATTTTCTTACTGCAGCCCATCGTTCATTGATGGGTAATTTAAGGAAATCCTTACACTTAAATAACTTATGTGGTTGATCACAAATCACACATTTATTTGTTTTCATATCACTTTGCACATTATAAACCACATGCTTATTATACATATTTTTCGAATTCACAAACTTTTCGGCCGCACACGATAGATGTAAGTCACACGCTGACTTCAAGAACCTAGAGAAATCTGCAATGGATCTGCTCCTCCTGTCGTCTGCTCCATGTTGTGATGACATCCACCATGTCTTCATATGTGATGGCAGCTTGTTCACCAGTTCTCCAAGAAGGCCGGGAATATTTAGGTATTCAGCCTTCATACGTCCAGCAACAGAGACAAAGTTTTTAATTGTGACGTAAAACTTGTTCAACTCATCACTTGCCGGAGACTCTGATAAACGTGGAAGGCGCTTCACTTTTTCCAGCATGCCCATAATGATTATTTCTGGGCGCCCATACTGTTCTTCAAGCGTTTCCATGGCCTCACGTACGCCACTGGGGTAAAGCAATAGGCCGCTAACAGATTCTTTAGCTTTCCCTTTCAGGGATCTTTGCAACCTCATCAAGTTTTCTGCGTTGGATAATTCGCAGGTCTTTGTTGAGATTTCGTACTGTGCCTTGAACGCAGGCCACTCTAGCGGATTTCCATCAAAGTATGGTAAATCTCGAGCTGCAGTCTGCCTAGCCATTAGGGCACTTAATTGAATACCCGTTTTCGGAACTTTTTCTTCGCGGGGCTCAGGAAGTGTGTTATTCCTGGGCTCACCAATACACGTATCATTATACTCTGTGCTGGAACTCCCACCAGGTGAAAAGAGGTGTAACATATTCGGAACTGTCACACCGGACGACACCCGATCAGCCAAATTAAATGAAACTTCAGGCTGTCTATTAACACTTGCCTTGACATTTTCGCACTTCGAATTGTTTTTAATAGCTCCTTGCCTGTTCTCGAGGAACATCTGGCTTAATTGATTTTGGCTTTCCATCAAACGTTCAAAAGCGTCATTAATGTAAGACAACATAGTGTCCATATCAGCTCGTCTGATATCGTTTAGTTCACGACGTGACACAACTTCACTCGCGCCCCCCACTGGGGTAGACTGTACGACTCGCGGGTTTTCACTTTCACTACGATTTAACTCTTGGACCTCAGAACCCTCAATAGGGCTATCTGCGGCTTCAGGTTGGCAATCGCCTACACCAGCTAGTTCCGTTCCTCTCATTTTTCCCGATCGCAGAGGTCCTGGCATCCAGTCTTCCACTGATCGATCCGGCTCGAAGGACCAACAATGTAACCGACAAGGCTACGACCAATATGGATGATTGACTCAGGGCAGCAGCTGGTCCAATAGAGAGGCTCCAGATCACCAGGGAAATGAGAGGGTAGAAATGAAACTAGCGGTGTATTCCTGAAGGCAGATGTCCGGCGAGATCACGAGTTCCAAAGTGTTCCGACGAGTAATTCACAATTCGAACTGATGATCTGCCTTACAACTGCGCCTTTATTTATACTAAATCTCAAAAACAGAAAACCAATCAAAATCATTGTTTATTTTGACCAATCACAGGCCTCCATTTTCTAAAAATTCACCAAAAATTTTTACTATGAAATTCGTACATTTAGTTAAATATCTTACAAACTATACAAGATACAATGTCATCAGTATATAACAATCAAGGATATATAACTAGAGCATATGAACATTAAGCAGTTATCGATGAGATGTTGCAGGTATTCGTGATAATTGATTAAGAACACCAAAAGTTCAACGTTCAATATTTATATAAAAGGTACAAAAATTGACCACAATAGGAAACGGATCGGACGACTGTAACACAATTTTATTGATTCCGTCCAGGAATCGACCACTCAATAACCTTGAGTGCCAACACAAAATTTTTACTAAAAAAGTGGCATCTCGAAATTGATTATTTCGATGTAAATTTGCATATAATATGTTCTTACTGAACAATCAAACAGAGCTATACAATCTGTTTATCAATTAAATCAAGTTTTACATACATGATCTTACAATAGTTACTCTATTCTGGTCATTTTGGATTATTTAATACATTTTATTATTTATTTAAGAAAAACAGAGTTACAGTGATAGTTTAACCTAGTTTATAACCACTAAAGTACATTATTTACAAATTACAATAAAAATAATAATACAATATTTTGAACATATTTCACCAGTTGGCAATCACTGTCTCAGATCCAAGAAACTACGCAGTTTTTAATTAATTGCGCGTCAATTTTATTCCACAAACTACGCAGTATTTAATTCTTATAGGTAAATTCAACTTCCTAAAATACGTGTATTTATGTTTTAAACTATTAATAATGACTAAATAGATCGTAATTTGCCACGAAAGCATGAATTTTATTATTTTACAATCAGATAATCGATCTAACGTGATATTTAAACTAGTAACGTAGATACAAGGTGTTTAAGCTATCAAAAACATCCATTTTTATATCTAAATTGATCAGCTATATAGTGATCTTCAAAATACTGCGATAATACATCATTTTGATGTGTCAAAAATAAAATAAAACAATATAATTAAATTTTTAATCAAGGATTCATGGGTCAACTTTCCAAGAAATAGATGCTCGCACTGCAGTGCCTATAAAATTCGATATCAAAGGTCAATAAAAAATCGTGAGATGCGCACACCGCAGTGTCTATAATATTTGATATCAAAATCAGGGTATATGAATTCGATTAACGCTTCCGCGTTTATCCCGAATGGTATAAATACACGGGTTGATAGTTCACTCGCGTCTTCCGGAGTTTATAAATATAACACACTTTCTCTGCATTCGGTCAGTTCCCACGTTTGCTACAATGGATCCGATCAGATCCAAGAAACCATACAAGTTTCGTAGCCAATCGTCTTGGGGAGATAGATGAACTATCTGAGACTTCCCAATGGAGATGGGTGCCATCAAAATGGAACCCTGCTGATCTGGGTACTAGAGATTTATCTCCCCCAGATGTAAGCCGCGAGGGGCTATGGTTCCGAGGACCATCGTTTATATCGCTTGAGGAATCTAATTGGCCGTCGCAAGCGGATAAGTTAAATAATAATAGTACTGTCGAGTTGAAAAACAATTGCGTAAACGTTAATGTTTACACCGATTCATCGAGAAGTTTACCAGATATAAACCGATTTTCCAAACTTTTGAGATTAGTTAGGGCCACAGCTTGGATGAGAAGATTCGCCATAACAAACGTTTTAACATCTAGCTCTTTGCTGTTTCGCCAAAGGAATAATTGCGACTGTTGATCCTGTGGTATTATTTTTACCCTCAGAAACATTTCTTTAATATCAGCAGACACCGCAATTGGGCCTTCTCTAAAACGCATCAAGCAACCAACGAGTGATGCTAAGAGGTCAGGGCCTGACAACAAGGTTTCATTCAGAGATATTCCTTGACATTTGCTAGCTGCATCGAAAACAATACGCAATTTACCCGGTTTGTTAACATTAAAAACAGGAAAATGTGGTAAGTACCACCTTCTAGGATTAGGTATTTTAAGTTCGTGATTTAAAATTTCCCTAGCGTAGCCTTTCGTAATGTATTCATTAATTTTATCGCTATATGCCGTTGCTAGCTGAGGATCCTTCTCGAGCTTACGTTCTAAGCCCCACAATCGGTTTAAGGCACATTTTCTATTGTCCGGCAGACCCACAGAGTCATTTTTCCAAATTAAACCGGTCTCAAAATGCCCATTCTTCAACTGTTTTGTTGTGTTTGAGAGAATTTCTTCGGCGCGCACATCTATTTTACTAATTCTGGCAGGCCCAGAAATACCTAAACTATCGATTGCGTAATGCGCCTTTAACAATTCGCACAACATATTATTGTCATCAGTTGTTCTTTGAATGTGTGTCACTAGACCAACGGTACAGTGATTATTTTCATAATTACTATTAATCCGGCCATGCAATGTCCAACCTAGTAATGTTCTAGAATTAATCAAATCACCACCCCCTCTAACTTCCCTGGTTACAATCAAGGATGCGTTATCCTGACCAAGTAATAGTTGAGGTGTAACCATTTTGATACACTCCTTGTCGTAATATTGTTGAGCGGGCAACTGAAGCTTGCTCACTGTATGCGCGCTTATATTAAATTTGTTGTTAATTGTTAAATTAACTTTCCTAGATTTATTTTCACTCGCGCACATACCCCGAGCCCCGTGTATTTTTAATGGATGTAATTCCCCGTTAAGTCCAACAATGCTTGCCAACGAGTTACATACCAAACTTATGTTTGATCCTTCATCCAAAAGAGCAAAAATAGATGCTGTGCTTTTTGACCCTCGGATTTGAACCGGAACAATTTTTAAAGCCACTGAACTACTGGCGTATGTATTAGCAACATATGAATTTTGACTCAAATTATCATTCGAATTATTTTTTGAAAGGTCTCTATGCAAACAGCTATTATGCCCTCCCGAACAATTTAAAACATTACAAGTGATTTTACATTTATGTTTGATCGAATATTTAGAATCAAGACATTTAAAACATAATTTAAATTTTCTTACTGCAGCCCATCGTTCATTGATGGGTAATTTAAGGAAATCCTTACACTTAAATAACTTATGTGGTTGATCACAAATCACACATTTATTTGTTTTCATATCACTTTGCACATTATAAACCACATGCTTATTATACATATTTTTCGAATTCACAAACTTTTCGGCCGCACACGATAGATGTAAGTCACACGCTGACTTCAAGAACCTAGAGAAATCTGCAATGGATCTGCTCCTCCTGTCGTCTGCTCCATGTTGTGATGACATCCACCATGTCTTCATATGTGATGGCAGCTTGTTCACCAGTTCTCCAAGAAGGCCGGGAATATTTAGGTATTCAGCCTTCATACGTCCAGCAACAGAGACAAAGTTTTTAATTGTGACGTAAAACTTGTTCAACTCATCACTTGCCGGAGACTCTGATAAACGTGGAAGGCGCTTCACTTTTTCCAGCATGCCCATAATGATTATTTCTGGGCGCCCATACTGTTCTTCAAGCGTTTCCATGGCCTCACGTACGCCACTGGGGTAAAGCAATAGGCCGCTAACAGATTCTTTAGCTTTCCCTTTCAGGGATCTTTGCAACCTCATCAAGTTTTCTGCGTTGGATAATTCGCAGGTCTTTGTTGAGATTTCGTACTGTGCCTTGAACGCAGGCCACTCTAGCGGATTTCCATCAAAGTATGGTAAATCTCGAGCTGCAGTCTGCCTAGCCATTAGGGCACTTAATTGAATACCCGTTTTCGGAACTTTTTCTTCGCGGGGCTCAGGAAGTGTGTTATTCCTGGGCTCACCAATACACGTATCATTATACTCTGTGCTGGAACTCCCACCAGGTGAAAAGAGGTGTAACATATTCGGAACTGTCACACCGGACGACACCCGATCAGCCAAATTAAATGAAACTTCAGGCTGTCTATTAACACTTGCCTTGACATTTTCGCACTTCGAATTGTTTTTAATAGCTCCTTGCCTGTTCTCGAGGAACATCTGGCTTAATTGATTTTGGCTTTCCATCAAACGTTCAAAAGCGTCATTAATGTAAGACAACATAGTGTCCATATCAGCTCGTCTGATATCGTTTAGTTCACGACGTGACACAACTTCACTCGCGCCCCCCACTGGGGTAGACTGTACGACTCGCGGGTTTTCACTTTCACTACGATTTAACTCTTGGACCTCAGAACCCTCAATAGGGCTATCTGCGGCTTCAGGTTGGCAATCGCCTACACCAGCTAGTTCCGTTCCTCTCATTTTTCCCGATCGCAGAGGTCCTGGCATCCAGTCTTCCACTGATCGATCCGGCTCGAAGGACCAACAATGTAACCGACAAGGCTACGACCAATATGGATGATTGACTCAGGGCAGCAGCTGGTCCAATAGAGAGGCTCCAGATCACCAGGGAAATGAGAGGGTAGAAATGAAACTAGCGGTGTATTCCTGAAGGCAGATGTCCGGCGAGATCACGAGTTCCAAAGTGTTCCGACGAGTAATTCACAATTCGAACTGATGATCTGCCTTACAACTGCGCCTTTATTTATACTAAATCTCAAAAACAGAAAACCAATCAAAATCATTGTTTATTTTGACCAATCACAGGCCTCCATTTTCTAAAAATTCACCAAAAATTTTTACTATGAAATTCGTACATTTAGTTAAATATCTTACAAACTATACAAGATACAATGTCATCAGTATATAACAATCAAGGATATATAACTAGAGCATATGAACATTAAGCAGTTATCGATGAGATGTTGCAGGTATTCGTGATAATTGATTAAGAACACCAAAAGTTCAACGTTCAATATTTATATAAAAGGTACAAAAATTGACCACAATAGGAAACGGATCGGACGACTGTAACACAATTTTATTGATTCCGTCCAGGAATCGACCACTCAATAACCTTGAGTGCCAACACAAAATTTTTACTAAAAAAGTGGCATCTCGAAATTGATTATTTCGATGTAAATTTGCATATAATATGTTCTTACTGAACAATCAAACAGAGCTATACAATCTGTTTATCAATTAAATCAAGTTTTACATACATGATCTTACAATAGTTACTCTATTCTGGTCATTTTGGATTATTTAATACATTTTATTATTTATTTAAGAAAAACAGAGTTACAGTGATAGTTTAACCTAGTTTATAACCACTAAAGTACATTATTTACAAATTACAATAAAAATAATAATACAATATTTTGAACATATTTCACCAGTTGGCAATCACTGTCTCAGATCCAAGAAACTACGCAGTTTTTAATTAATTGCGCGTCAATTTTATTCCACAAACTACGCAGTATTTAATTCTTATAGGTAAATTCAATTTACTTCCTAAAATACGTGTATTTATGTTTTAAACTATTAATAATGACTAAATAGATCGTAATTTGCCACGAAAGCATGAATTTTATTATTTTACAATCAGATAATCGATCTAACGTGATATTTAAACTAGTAACGTAGATACAAGGTGTTTAAGCTATCAAAAACATCCATTTTTATATCTAAATTGATCAGCTATATAGTGATCTTCAAAATACTGCGATAATACATCATTTTGATGTGTCAAAAATAAAATAAAACAATATAATTAAATTTTTAATCAAGGATTCATGGGTCAACTTTCCAAGAAATAGATGCTCGCACTGCAGTGCCTATAAAATTCGATATCAAAGGTCAATAAAAAATCGTGAGATGCGCACACCGCAGTGTCTATAATATTTGATATCAAAATCAGGGTATATGAATTCGATTAACGCTTCCGCGTTTATCCCGAATGGTATAAATACACGGGTTGATAGTTCACTCGCGTCTTCCGGAGTTTATAAATATAACACACTTTCTCTGCATTCGGTCAGTTCCCACATACAAAAAATATCTATTGTTACCTGTAGACTGTGTGTCTAACAATGTACACAAAAAAAATCAAAGACCCTTTTATTATTATTAGGTACCTACATATAGAGCGATCGACTGCACTGGTGTGAGATAATACTGCAGTGATGTGAAATAATAATAATTAAAATACGACCAACAAAAGGCGTTTTTTTACAATCAGATTGACTGAAAGAAATTGCAAAAATGTTCCGATAACCATAAGTTAAACTGGTGTTCACCTATTTCTTTCATTAATAATATTTTTTAGAAAACCTGATTTTATTACAAACTAGCTTTCCCGACAGACGTTGTCCTGTGTTCCTAAATATGAATATTGAATTCGAATTTGTATGGTGATGAATTAATTATCACTTGACCAATGTGATTCCGAACGATGCGTCTGTGTTAAACCATGTATATTCCATCCGCATTCTGTCAATCGCACCAATTGTCAATTTCTGTCAAAATTTCAAAATTGGAATAAAAATTGTAAGGTAAAAAGTACTAATAAGATTGTCTACGTAGAGTTTTCTTTAATTTTCTAATTTTCCATGCATTTTTCTTAATTTTTTTCTTCTAAAAGGACATTCTCTTGATAAAAGCCTACACGAAAAAAATAATTAGCGAAATCGGTCCAGCCGTTTAGGCGTGATGCGATGACATCGGGAAATAGCTCTCCATTTTTACTATATAGGAGTCATCCGACACCATTGTAAAGTAATGGATGAGAACTAATCGTATCGGATTATAAAATGTTAATTTATTTTAAATAAATACAACAACACCTCATCACCGTATACAATAATTCTAGAACAAACAATAAGATGTCACAATGGAAAACAAATTCAAATTTAGAACAATAACTAACATTAATTAAATACAATGACATTTTTATCTATTTGGAGAGAATTTCGATTCGACCCGTAAATGATGGCATATTATGTTCATTTCTATACAAATATTTAAGATATCTTTTCAATAAGATTGCAATAAGACCGCTACGAGAATAACCCTGCAGGTCTTCGTTGAGATCAATATGAGCGACATCAGCATAACCAATAGTGGGTAGGAGAAGAGATTGTACCAGCAAAGTTTTAATGTTTATAGGGAGAAATCTCTCTTGTCTCTTTAGGAGATGCATCGTTGCACTTTTCTACCACTAGGGCGCTAGTTTTATATAGCATATACTTTGTTACTACATCCTCTCGTTGCCAGGGTGGTTGGATGTCAGTCACTAAATGGTGTAGGTACTTAAATTTCTTGCCTACACTTGTATGGGGTATGTTTGCGTATATTTTCAAAAAAATAGAATTCACGCATCACTACGTAGATATGTGTGTATGTGTGGCCTGCAGGGAATCGCTGGGTAGGCGGCATAAATCTGTCATTAATAAGGTAAGAGGTAAATTGTCAATCTTGCGAGAAAAAGAGCTGACCAAATTATGGTGATTAAAATAAATCAACTGGCCCATGTCTTCGATAGAGAATAATAGACAATAATTAAAAAAAACAAAAGCAGTATGTAATAATTTTTATTATAAGTTCAGGAGTATAATATGGTTAATATTGGTACCTAACTAGGACGAATAAACTACATTTATAAGAGTAATTTAATAGGTAGGTATTCAAGATAACATTTGGACTATTTTGCGACGACAAAGAATATTACCTAGTACCTACTCTTTGAGTGACATGAATATTATCTAAATACACAAATTGTTACAAATCGCTAATTTCGTAAATATTGATAATGTTGGTAGTGTTTTAATTATTGAAATAATAGAATATTTTGACATTTGTAGGTCGGTAGAAACTAGTATATATTATTATGTAGGTATGTAGGTATTGTCAATCATTGCAGAAGGAATTACAAAATCATCACAAAAAATATTTTGTCAAGGGAGATTCATGACAATATCAAAAGTATTTTAAAAAATACAACGCCGGACTATAATATTAACCATATTATTATCCTATAAATAATTGAGAAGTTCGTACGTAACTATCGGATTCTCGTTGACACGCTAAACCTACCTACAATTTTTTTTTCATTTTTTTTTCGTATCTTCAAAATTTAATGACAAACCAATCCGACTACTGGAAATATTTTTCATGTTAGTTATAATTTCCACCGGTATGTCGATGGTTACCATATGACAATCAATCAATACATCTCCGCAGGAAATATCCCTACATACGACTCTGTTGCTACGGGAATAAATGTTAAATTATCCGACGTGGTAAAGTAAAATTACTATTATTATTTGTAATGGGCAGGCAGCTCAAACCGATAGGACCATAATTATCATTGTCTCTCAAATAAACATCTAGTCCAGACAGGCTTAGCTAAGAGTTCAAGAGTGCGTTAGTGTTCACTTTGAGTGAGCATAGATTCATTAAAAAAAGGTAGGTAAGTACTTAATCAAAATAATAAATACCTACATAATATACATACAGGTACCTGCTTCATAGAAAAAGAACATAATATGTTCGAATTTGAATATTCAAATTTCGAACTAACGGTGTTTTTATATCAATGGCAATATTTATATCAAAAGACATCAAGGTACGAAGAAAATTTAGTTGCTGTCACTTACCCTTTCTGAAGATTCCAGTCGTAACGGAGTACGACAGATTGTCGAATGATAAGTTGATGGTCCTGGATGAGGATGCTGTAAAAGGCAGATCCAGAGCGGGTGTCAAAGGAGATAGCATGTAAGGTCGGTCCTCTGTCGTCGAAGGATATACCTTGAGTGGTTCCAATTTTTGAGCAGCGGGTCTTTTCGAGGACAAAAGACTCTTACTAGGGTCTGCATCCAAGCGACTCTCACTCCGAAACTCTCCAAACTTTCTATATGGCACTTCCCCATCGTTGTTTTTAACAATTTCATTAGATATCGGACCAGCGCTCTTATGTCTTCTATGCCCTGGGATTTCAAGATTGGAACTGAGCGAATTTTGCCCTTCGAAACCCATATTATATAAATATACGGAGTGGACTTTATATTCGATGTTATCACAAATATTTAAATTATTAAAATTATCACTTTATCGAAATTTTAAAAACATTTCTGATTTAATTTTTGTTTTCCTGTATTCGATAAATACGAATACCAAAAAATTTATATCAAAGAAACACTCAAGTACTTGTTTTATAAATATCACAAGACGGAAATATTATTGGAGTTGTTAAAATAATTATTATTATCAAATGACAATATACAAATAAAACAAGACAATATTGATAAGTAGATAAATATAATAATTTTGTTAACTATTTAATATTGTAAGCTCTGCCAAGATTTTACATTATGAAGCAATTTAACGATTTATCGCAAGTCCAAAACTCGGATTTTAACAACGAATATAATTTAACAATCATAATTCAAAAAGTGATTAGATGAACTTCTAAATTATTTATGTTTATTATACACTTCTGTTTAATATTTATTTCAAACACAACGCGACACCCAACAAGACCGAGCGCAACTTACGAATGCCATTGTTTATTTTCACAATCTCTTTGTAAACACAGTAGGTTCTTTGTGTTTGTACGTGACTCACACATACGCATTCTGTACTGTTTTTATTGTAAAATCTCGTGTCTCTCTTCGTCTTTAATGCATAGTCTGCGCTGTGAATCAGCTGAGCGACCCTTGCAACACACGCGGACGCAGATGTTCCTACAAAACAATAACAAAGTGTATAACTTCACCATCAAATATATGCATGAAAGGCGTAGCGCTAATTACGCTCAGACAAAGTTCAAATTTAGAATACACCTTTTTAAGAAACTTTCCATAAAAACGAAAATATTAATTTCATTAAAAAAAATTAACACAATGACATTATGTTGCATGATTTCTTTTCATTTATTTTAAAAGATAATCTCATTTTAATTTTCATTGCCACGCTTAGTTTGTTTTTCCACCGCTAGGCTTCGTCAAGAAATTTAAAACTTCAATAGTGGAACATCAGCGCCTCCTAGCGGGAGAAAGATGGAGTTGAATAAACTCTTGCTGTCACTTTCGCGCGTCTTTGTTTATATTTTAATCATAACAAGCGAGAGATCTTTCGTGTATTTTTTTTTTAGTTTTTATCCTTTAACTAACTATTCGTATCAGTTCTTCTAAATTAGGAATGCCTAAATTTAAGAATAATTCAATATTATAATTGAGTTCGTCTCAAATAAATAAACGCTGCAAAATCAATACTAAGTAAGTGTTACTAAATGTATGTAACCCCAGTAGTAAAATATTTTATCACGATGTCTGCGCGTTTGCATTATGACACATACAAAAACGAGTCCACGCTGATAAAGAGATAACACAATAAATGTTTATTAACTGCCTGAATTCATTGCACATAATTGTACAAGTACTTGATATTCATAAAAAATGAATAAAAGTTTAAACAAAATTAATGTCATTGTATATGTGACAGGTGATCTATATTCATGTGTAAAACTAACTTTTTTTTAAGAATTTTCCTACACTATTTTTACACGAATTTTAATAATTAATATGCTACATTTGATAGATACCTACTGAAAATTTGCTGAAAATAGGTATTCAATCTGTTGAAGATATGTAATGGAATGGAACACTTGAGTAAGGATTTCAAAATTACCGGTAACTTGTATGTGAACTAATGATTTTTTTCGCAATGACAAAGCAACCAAAACCGATGCACTTAGTTTAAGAACACATCACACTGTGTCAAATAAATAATATAATCGAGTAATCAAGCTTTAGCTGCTTATCAATTTTCATTATCGGCAGATTTTTTTATCAAACAATTAAACATATAGGATTTATTACATATTCTAATATCGTTCTTATCAAGAACTGTTTTCGGCTTAATTGCTGTTGCTAATTGTTACTTATGAAGCATACATTGTTTTTCTATCACTCGTAACATTTGGATGGAGAAAATTAGATATACACATAGGTTTGTCAAACAACATCCAAATAAAAACAAATTTCCCCATTTACATACTCAGTCTCTATATATAAAAATTGAGCCCAATTTCCCTACTTTTATGAACTATTTTCGGTAATTTATTTTTGTTGTGTTTGCTATTCTCAGGAGAAGGTTCTTATGAAATAAAATGTATGCGTGTGCGTGACACTAGAAAATTTAAGAAAACTTAAAGTAGGTTCATAACGTTCTTATATAGTGCTTTTTACAGTGTGTTCTAGTTTTGAAATCAAATTGGCGTTTGACGGAAACTGTCGTTGGTGCGAATGACAGAATGCGGATGGAAAATATATGATTAAAATCAGGTGCATAGGCTGGAATTGCATTGGTTGAAAGGTAATTAATTTATCAGGCCACAAGACAATGTTTGTCGGAAAAGCTAATAAACAAATCTTCATTAATACATTTTTTAAAGTACCTAGGTAGGTTTACAAAAAAATGACAAAGCTAAACTTACCTATATCAAGTGTAAGTTTCTTAACATCTGTATTCCTGAAAAGAATCATGGTTGTTATTCGACTGTATTTAGAAATTTAAATTGACCGCGTTAATATCAAAGTGTTGCCACATCATATGTTAATCTCAGAGTGTAAAAATCACTTTTTTTCTTTAGACCACTTTTATACTACTCGTTTAGAAAGTGTAACAACGAAAAGAGTCAAAGACCACTTGATTGCTGTTTGTATACTACGGGATAGCCATCAATTTTGCTCTTATTTTTACATAAAAAATCTAGTAGGTACCTAGTTAATGAGTAGAACCATAATTTATCATAGTACCTACCTACTATGTGTATTATATATTGGTGTAAATAAACGGCAATTTAAATGCATAAAGAGTGAAGACACTGAAATTTATAATTATTTCTATAGATGTCAAAAACATAAAAGGTAGGGAAGTGTCTAGTTTGCCGCAAGCGGTATACTAGCCTTGGATGAATCTATGGTTATGGATGGATTCATTGGTAAAACTTTTGAAGCCGCGGGGTCGGGGGGAAAAATGAATTACGACGCCATCTTAATGGAACTTACGGGAACATAATATGTTTTAACTAATATGTTGCTGGATCTCTTTTTAGTGTTTTGTTGTTGATAACTACGTTTACGTTTACGTTTTAGACATATTATTACTCTTTTAAAGTTTAATTACAGTTTTTTTTTCATATTAAATTGTGATGATTTAATGTTATGTTGGTTTTATTTGGTGAACTTTATTTCAAATCTTTCCTTAAACTGAAGAGATGATTAATTTAAGTCAAATACACAAGATATTTCAAACTACTCGAAGTACTGATATATATTTTCAATTATTCCATACGAATTGTTGAAATATGGTGCAACCAAGATGGCCGCCAGTATTTCCTCACACCCCCTCTAGTGGCATCACTTGCTCTCGTACAAAACTCAGCTGTCAATCTCTCCATATATAATAATTCCTCCAAGATACTAGCAAATCGCGCTAAAAAGCCGCCAGTGGCAGTGCAAAGAAGAAGTGCGCATGCGCGATAATAATGGTAGATGTTATAGTTTTCGACGTGTTACGTAAGTCCACTGCGGATGAGTGGCTACCATCGTCGCTGTTCATATTGATGATTGTAGGTTCGAATCCCGGTGCGGGTGATCTTTTTTTTTTCGTTTTTTTCTATTTATCCGTTTTTTTTCTGTGAAAGATGTCTAAAGTGTATTTGTGTTCACTTTGGCTGTGCTCAATTCATTAAAAAATAGGTTCGTTAGCACGCTTTCTACTATTTTCATGACTAACAGTCATGAAAATAGGTTAGGTTAGGTTTGGACATAAATATTTAGGAGGGTTTGAGGGGCAGAGCCCCCCATACCTCTTCACATGTTCCCCGAATCCATTTTACCCTCTGCAAACCGAATATATTTGAATTGTTGACGCATTTGAACTTTTGTTCCGAAACTAGCGGCTTTTTAGTGCGCTTTTCTAGTATACCGCTTGCGGCAAACTAGCCACACTCAAGGTAATCCACTCGTAATGAAGAAGAAAAAAATATCAGCGAAAAATAAGATTATTTCTATAGTAGCAACACAGAGTTTGTTTATATTTTTTTTGACATGTATCTGACAGTTAAGTGGACTTTGACATTGACAGTATAATTTCGGAGTGATTTCGGGTTTTGATATTTGAAATTGAATGATTTTCTTGCTAATTTTTATTTATTTTAAATAATTTATAACCTGTTATAATTTTGTATGTGCAAGAATTATTATGCTATTGAATCAAATGTTACACAATGCATTCCATAACACACTTACGGTTGATATCTGTGACCCTGGCTTGTTATATATTAAAATTACTTTATCCTAGGTTGGAATCTAAACGATTTTTCATTTATTTAACTATCCAATACATTGTGGAACTAAATTTTCGAAAAATGTACGAAGACTACCAAAGATTTGGTTTGAAATGTGAGGTTATACCAGAAACCGTAACAGCCAAGATTGTTGAAAGAAATATGAAAACAAGTAAATCATGGATCAACCAGCAATGTGTACTAGTTCCGTCCTTCATATTTGATAAGCTGTTTCAAGAGAACATATTTTATAGAGATGATAATTCATTATGGGCTGTAATGAAGATATGTGAAGAAAATAATATAGTAGCAGGTGTTAAAAGTTTAATACAACCTTTGAAAGCTATTTCTACTACAAAACGCAGTATTAAAACTTCAAGTGAAAATCAAATATTTTCAGAAAGAATTGTTCAAATCATTCCATCCATCAAATCTGATAAGTCAAATACAGTTTACATGAACGACATAGAGTTTTTTAACCTGAAGCAAAATGTGTATAGCGATGATTTGAGATTGAAATTTACGAGTATAACATCAGAGAATCATGCTCCTAAAATAGCTAGCGAACTTGTGGTTGAAATGGTGTTGACATCTGTTCAAGTCGGCTTGGATCTGACTGATCAAATGCTGATGAATTATTTCAAGAAACCTAAATATCTTCATTTGAATGATTATTTTGCAATTGACATGACGGAGGAATATACCAATAATTTACATTACAAATATTTCAATGTAGTTAAATATGTAAAAAGATTAATTTTCAAATGTGTTAAAATTCAATGGAAAGATCTCTCAAATGAGGCAGATGGTGATCCAAGTATTGGGTATTTTGTTGCTATCGGGGAAACAGAATTGAAGCAAAATCAAAATTTCAATTCTTTTATTCCAAGAAGTTTGTACTTAACGTTTGAAAGTGACATAGTATTGGATGATGGAGATTATGAAAACTATATAGAGAATTGCCCTTACGGATTGGATAAATATTTTTATGAATTGAAGGACTGCATTGAGCCATTTCTTATGCGGAAAGAAGGTAGGGAAATTCATTAATCAGTAATGGTATGCCTCCGATGTCGGAGGTTATGGAACAAATTTAGTTTGATTTAGTTTACTGATTCCATTTTATTCAGTACGTATTGCGTAAAATTTTTGATAAATAAAAGGCAGTATATCACAGGATGTAAATATTATTTGCTAGATTACGCATTTTATCTACTATATTTTTGGAAAGCTCAATTATGTTCAATAGACGTTTTAGGAGGCTGTATGAAAAGTTATATAAACAAGAATTCTTAAATTCTCTATAACATCCAGAATCATATTTTACACCAGAACCATAGTTTATATTTCAAACTCAATACAAATGTTAGATGATTTAGCTCAAATTGATTTGTTAAATCTAAATCACTCAAAATATGTGTGTTTTGACAAAGAATTAATAAAAGATCTGTTTTTGGTTTCAGTAAATCTTATCAATACGCATATCAAGTGTACACTTCAACCTATATTTCTTCTGCGTTGCGACATTGGATCCGGGTATGAGCTTATTGTGAAATCACTTGCCGAAAATTTGGGACTTCATTTTATTTCCGAAACATGTCGAAGGATAGTAAGCTCGACAGCTAAACAAACGGAATCCAAAATCGAGTCTCTAATTCACAAAGCCAAAAAATCATCTCCTGCGCTGGTTTTGATTCAAGATTTTGATATTTTTGGTTTGGAGAGCGACAAGAGTGAAGATGTTCGAATAACCGAGTACCTTATTAAGAAATTGAATGACTTATACTTAACTTTTACGAATCTACCGATTATATTTATATTTAGTTGCGATCCTAGTCACGAGTTTAAATCAAATCTGAAAAGATTGTTCTTAGAAGAATTGCAAATTCTTTTGCCTGACGTGGACGATAGATTGAATAATTTGGTGTGGTTGTGTTTGACTAAATGTGTTTCTTTGCTACCTGCATGTGATGATCAATCATCAGCTGATGAAGATGCAAAAAATGAGTCCAATATTGAAAATAATTGCCGAAATCGTATGAAATCATTGATCAAATTGATGATAAAAGATGAATTCTTAGAGGTTTTGAAAAATGTAGCAGCTAAAACGGAAGGATATAATTTTGGTGATTTGGACTCCCTACTGGACCAAGTTATTTATAGCAGCTATTTAAATCAAAAAGAAAATGCTACCGACGAGGTGTTGGCTTACTCTCCAAATATAGGATTAGCGAGAAAAGAAGACTTTGAACAGAGCCTAGGTAATTTTTGTGGTAATTTCTAAATGTGACAAATACCTTTTCACCTTATTTCATAATGGTATTTTTTAACTGTTTGAAGGATTTTTTTCAATTCAAGAAGAATATTACAATTATGTTCACCTCTCCAAAGAAATAGGCGAGGCTGTATGAGAATTGGTATGTCTGTGGAAGAAGCAAAAGAAGTGTGTTGGGTAGAAAAGAGTGGAGATCTGTTGTCTGCCTACCTCTTAAGGGACAGAGTGTGATGGATGATTTGGCTTATATAAATAAATAAATTGAAATTTCTTCTCGGGGTTGGACTGTCTCAGATTGGATGGGACCGGTTGGCTGGAAGAAATTGTTTCAGATAAAAGTTTCCATCGGCAATAGTGACAGAAGAATGTTAATTTATTTCTGACAGACGTTGTCCTGTGGACCCTGTGGTCCTAGACAGAGGCAGCCCGTTCATTGTGTACTGCGCCTCCAGAAACAAAAATAAACTCATAAAATAATAACATTAAAACATTAATTCTAAAACGTCCATATTTCATTGGTATTCAAAGCTCAGACGGGATAAACGCGAGAATATAATAATATGCGTGCAATTTGGTTGACTTTGGAATGGGCTACTGTAACAGTGGCAATTACGTATGCGAGAATGAGAGGATGCAGGTGCAGAAGACAATAATTTTGTTGTTAGATTTTTTTAAAGATGGCGTCGCATGAAATTCGTTCCATACTAACTTTAATATCATATTATTTCTTATCCATTTTTCAACTTTATATTAGTTATTCTGTTATCCAGAGCGGAGAAGAATCCAATAAATAACACATCGGAAGAATCTGTTGAGCCGATCTCGAGTTATAAGTGTTCGCACTAATCCGACTTTAATTTATATTAGAGATATTTTTTTTAGAAGTATTTATTGATACAATTTTATAAAATACATTTCAACAGTATTTTTTTATAACTCTATTTATTGTGATTTTACAGAAAAAATGAGGAAACTCCACAGTAAAAAGTATGGTACTGTGAGGATTCCCAATGTTGATTGGGAGGACATCGGGGGCTTGGATCAGCTCAAGAAAGAGATATTCAGGACAATAGAATTGCCATTGAAGTATCCACATTTATTGGCAAATACTGCTCTGAACAGGTCTGGTATGTACCTTGGTCTATTGTTATTTTAATTGTCTTATCTTATTTAACTCGTTGACTGCCGAAAACCCCTGTCCTGTCGGGGTTGTGCGGCTACTTCAATGGGAGGGCCACAAACCCCGATAGGGGATTCGAGTACAATACATTTTGTATTTGGCAGTATTCCTCTGGCGTTCAGATTGGATTTTTGTGTGTATAGTGGCATGGTGCTTGAGCTCAACTTTCCATATATTAAAGTGGTTTTACAAAATGTTTTTTTTTCACTACTAAAATAATAAACAAATTTTATATGTTGCCAATCGGATACCTAAAATGTAAAGGCAGCCAGCCAACGAGTTAAGTGATAGATTCAGTTATTGTGAATATCAAACACAGCTAATGGTCTGCTAGTCATGAAGAAAACGAATAGACAATTTGATATTGGTATTGGCCTCATTTTCAAAAATCTTTTTAATAAAAATTAAAATTTAGTTTGTATGATATGCACTGCCGTACCGTAATTGAACTTGTTGCTTATATGATTTAATGCTATCGGCATAGTAAAATGATATTAAAAGAGATAAACCAGTTTTTTTAACCACGAGATGACTTGAACTTAACCTACAGCAGTTTTTATACATAACAATCAATGTTCGTTCGTATTTTTTGTGCTATCACATGATTTATTTTGTCAACATACTATTTGAAGGTCTTAGTAATAGTAAGTACCTACAGTAAAGTAACAGAGATCAGTAGAGTGGTGGTGTGTTGTACTATGAACCATCCGCAAACTTAATATTTTTTTAGTATAGCAGACTCCTCATGTATCTGATAGTACAAAATAAAGTGAAGTTTGAAAAGTTTGTTGTTTTTATTTTTTTATCACTGCACTCGTTTTCGGATATTTATTTAAAAAGAATGTTGTTTTGACAAGGACTCAATCTATCCTGTTTTTCTTTTATTGTTGCAGGTCTTCTTCTGTGGGGTCCACCAGGATGTGGGAAAACGCTAGTAGCAAGAGCAATAGCTTCTCAGCTGAAGGCCACTTTCCTCAGTGTCAAAGGTCCAGAACTTTTAGACATGTACGTCGGGCAGTCCGAGAAAAATATGAGAGACAGTAAGAGTTCTTTATTCAACTAACATGACTCTAATTTGATTATTTATCTACATACATTATGGAACACTCCTGTTATTTTGTCTGACCACCTCAGTTATGCCCTTCTTGGGTTTTTATGACCATTTTCTTGGTCACAGAATGGATGGAGAATCTCGTGGAAGTTGGGAAGGGTGCCCAATGTTTAATGTTGGAGGAGTGAAGACATGATGAGTATCATTATGGCAAACATTGTTAATGTAAAATGACAGTTGAAGACCATTCAAAATCAAATGTTATGATTGGTTTAATCAAATAGTCTGAAGCATATCATATTATGTAGATAATAAGTTTGATTTATTTTTCAATTTGACCATCTTCTAATGCTGTTTCGAAGACTGACTGAGTGATCACTTCGATATCAACAATATCTTTCCATTTGTTGGTCAAACTCAATTCCCCAAAATTCCTATCCTGGAAATTCAACTTCAAAAAGTCGACAATCTTCATGGGCCAAAATAAACCATTAGTCTTAGAGTGGCTACTTTACTTTCAACAAAATATTTTTATTAATGATTGATGTTCAGTTTTTAGTGCAGCAAGATCGAGTGCTCCGTGTGTGATCTTCTTGGATGAAGCTGAAGCTGTTGCTGGTGCCCGAGGCTCTACTGGTGACGCTGGAGGAGCGGCAGACAGGTTAGTGAGTCAACTTCTTGCCGAATTGGATGGAGTTGCCGCTGCGGAAAACCGCCAAAAAGGTGCTTATTTTATTTCAAATTATTTCATTTTGTAATTCATAATTTTACACTATAAAAAGTAGCAGTTATAAAAAACATAAGTTAGCAGATAGGACAAAAATTCACTATTTTGTTATAATGATATTGGTTACGCGAAGTAATCCGAAGGGTTTGTGAAGGACCAGGCGCTTTATTAGGAAAAGGAGCGATAGAGAGGGTTTGCCTCTGACGCTCACCTTGTATTCCTGGAGACGCCAACTCTGGATGATGCGGCAGTTCTTGTGCACAAATTAGTCAAACAAAACAATAGCACGATAACGAAACAACTCGATGTCACAATTATTAATCAACACGAAAACAATACGAACGATGTTTCAATATATCACGTTTCGACACTATGTTACCACAGCGAGGTACAGTTTGCTACTGACTAGTGTCAGAGACATTGAGAAGTAGGGAGTTAGGTATAAGGGACAATTTTGACAATTAAGATTTTTGGATTTCAAGGAAAGCGTCCGGCGCAAACAGATATTATACACTGCAGAGATGTGCAAAATGGGTACCCAAAACCATTTGAAATGCAAAATGGAAATGGGTCAAAACTTTTCCATTTGAAAATGCAAAATGTAAAATGGTTTTTAGAAAAGCATTTCAAATGCAAAATGGAAAATACCTATTTTCAAAATGCATTAAAAATGCAAAATGGTTTTTTAGGTCAAACATGAAAAGAGTAAAACAACAACCTCAATAATAATGAAATTTAATGTTTTATTATTGATGCAAAAAAAATATACAAAAATGAATCATTTAAATAATGTTATACAGACGTGGAATCTCACCATCTTCCCATGTTAATAAAATAACATAACTAAACAAGCAAAATAAATAAAACATTGTGATATAAAAGTAATGCCTGCCCCGATAAACAGCTACCGATAACCATCGACGGTCACCAGGTCTCCCGGGTGGATAAATTTAAATACCTGGGAGCAACCATTACCACCTCTGGTGACCTCGGGGCTGAGCTCCCGATACTTATCGCTATGGCAAGTGGCCCCTTTAACAACATGACCAAGATTTGGAAAGCGTCGGCGTTTAGTGTCGAGACGAAATGTAAACTGTTTGATGCGTGTGTGTTGCCCATTCTCTTGTATGGGTGTGAGTCCTGGCACCTGACCAAGGCCCAGGCACAAAAAGTCTCAGCCTTTGAGATGAAGTGCCTAAGGAGAATTCTGGGCGTAAGAGGGTACCACCGCATCACGAACGACGCTATACGCCGGCGCACCCAGCGTGAGCCCATCACCTCCACCATTGTGGGGAGGAGATGGACTTGGCTGGGACATGTGTTAAGGATGCCGAATGACAGTTGGCCGAGGAGAGCGCTGTTCTTCCTCCCATCAGGGTCCCGAAGACGAGGAAGACCCTCTCACACTGTGTTCCGCTCCTTCGAAGCAGAGCTGAGGGACATGGTGTGGGGGGAGGTCATAAACATTACGCAAGATCGATCGCAATGGAGAGCTCTTGTTGCCTCCCTATGCCCCTGAGTGGAGTGTAAAAGGGAGAATTGATTGATTGATTGATTGATATAAAAGTAAAACTTATATCAAAATACAAAAAAATAAACCATCGTCCATCATGTACCTTCTTAATTATAAAATATGATGATGAAGTGAAGAAGTTTTTTGGGACATCAGCGGTATACTAAACATCTATAAAAATAATTTCATAACAATAAAATTAGTATTTGGCGATTTCAAAGAAATAAATACCTAGGTCAAGGATTAAGATCTAGCTCGGTTGGGAAGTTTGGGCTGCGATATGGGAATTAGAGAATAGACAGATATGAATTTTGTCAAGAGAGAGGTCTCATCAGTGGCGTAACGTGGGTTTTCGCCGCCCGGGGCGGGATTAACATTTGGCGCCCCCCCCCCCCCCCTCACCTACCTAATAAAGTTTGGCGCCCCACCCCCCTATATAAATGGAAAAAAAATCAAAATAAAAAAGTTCGCATATTTTTTATAACTAGTGGTTCAGTTCATTGGTCGAAATTCGACCATAATTAATTTAAACTATAATATACCTATTACAATAGTGTGCGTAGAGTTTTTTTTATTGATTTAATCTATTTTTATGTACGATTTTTAAAAAAATATTAGCATTTGCCACCCCTTCTCTATAAAAACTGTAAGTGTGCGAAATTTCATACTCCTCCGTCCGCTCAATTTTCGTAAAAAGGGGCACAAAGTTTTCCCTTCACCTATTAATATATAGATACTTACAACACTACAATATAGTACAAAAATTCAATTTTTGGATAATGGGATAGAGCTTACTTCTGACACAGATTTTTCTACCTGCGGAATCACCGCAAAAGTTTTTTTTAAGACCTTAACCCGAAATTACTTAAAGAAGAAGAAAAGGAACTTGAATTAACTCACTCCGGTGTACACTTTTTTGTACTAGCTTACGCTGAGACAGGTTAAAAGGAAAAAAAATATTTTATGAATTTTAAGAATTTTAGTGATTTTTTTTCTCATTTATTTTCCCTTCACAAGCTCGGGGCCCCGATTTGTTTCTCATTTATTTTCCCTTCACAAACTCGGGGACCCGATTTTTTTTCTCATTTATTTTTCCTTCACAAATTATCGTACCTATACTATTTCAGTTTTGTGTTTTTTACCAACTTTTTTTTTATTTATCGGCTCATTTTGCCGCCCCCTGAAAAGTGCCGCCCGGGGCGGACCACCCCCCCCCCTAGTTACGCCACTGGGTCTCATTATTGGTTATTGCAAATATATGGTTCATACTGACTGTGTAATAGACTTCGTACACTTTGAAAACTCTACAAAAAAAAAACTGTACAAATGATTGCATCAATTTATGTAAAACCTTAAAACCTAGAATGGACAAAGACAACAAACTGTGAAATATAATGTTTCAAATATTAATGTTAAATGTTTTACAAAATAATACAAGTATTACTTCAGTCAAGATAAACAAGCTGTAGATTTTAAATAAAAAAGGTATTATTTTGAAGAAAATTTTTTAAGTATGGAAATAATGAATAAATGAATTTTATTTCAAAGAGAATAAACAACTAACACGTTTGCCTGTTCATTTTGACAGAAGATAGTAATGTTCCCACTTAGTGGTTACTGGTTAGACATTTCCGTTTTTATACACGAAGTAGCCTAAGAAGCCGAATTGCTCATTTCGAAAATTTGGTGTCTAGAAACCTAACTTTTCCCACCAAAACCTCGGGCCTTTTTTTTTGCTCATTTCGATATTCCTTTTCGTATTTTTCTTCGCCGATTTTCGTTTTGAGTAACCTAAACGGCGACAAATCGCCTACGTTGGCAACACTGCACCACACGTGAAAAAGACGAACTCTTATTTGGACCACGATCGTAGTAGCCGGATATTACCGAACCAATTTTTACAAAACAGACCACAGAAAAAAACCATTTCTTTTCTATGCACTTATGAAACTTTTCTTTTCACCAAACTCTTTTCTCTCTTTGCTCTTGAGCGTGAACAAATGACATTGACAGATTTTTTCATAATCTATGTTTTTTCTATGCACGATGAAAAATAGAAACTGCGATGAGATTCCAAAAAAGCATTTAGGTTCCAAAAAAAGCATTTAAAATGAAAATGTATTGAGAAAAGCATTTAAAATGTAAATGGAAATGGGTGAAAAAAGAAACCATTTAAAATGCAAAATGGAAATGTACATTTTGCATTTTGCATTTCCATTTGAAATGGTTTTATTTGAAATGCATCACATCTCTGATACACTGATGCATGTTCATCGCTTCGATAAGGTGGATATATGTTAAGAATGCCGAATGACAGTTGCCGGGGAAAAGACTGTTCATCCTTCCACCAGGATTTCCAAGATGAAGACTCTTCATCTGTGTTTTATTAGAGATTTAGATAAAATGGTTTGGGAGGTCACCGAACTACAAGATCGAGGGCAGAAAAGAGAAGCTCATATGAGTAAAATTAAAAAAAAAAAAACCACAGAACGAGAATTGATTGATTATTAGAAATGAATGAAAATTTAATTACATTTTGCTGCATTGTTATGATAATAATTAGTATTACGCCCAATTCTGTTTCAATTTAAGTGCGCACTAACTAAAATAAGAACGTTCCAATTTTAGTCAGTGCACATCGGTATTCTATAAAAATTAAGAGCGTTCTTAATATGACTAATATTGAAATTAGTTCATTTTGGTATTCTACAACACTATTTAAGTCAATTTTAGTGCGTTCTTATGTCAAAATGTTCTTAATTTTAGTTCACACCTAATTGTATGCGACTTAAAAGATATTTGATTGATGAAAAGTATTATTTTAACCTAATTAGTTTAAAAAAAGTGTTAAATATCTTTTGCGCGTGTTTCGTTATGCCGAAATCGAAAATTGGAGGTTAGATCAAAATCACTACTTTCATAAAATACTCTTGCGTATATTACAACACGAGATTTGCACTAAAAATATTTATTTCAAAAGGAAATCTATGAGTTGGTCTGATAAAAACGCAAATTCGAGATGCTTTAACAATATTTGGTCAAATTTTGACACACATAGTATTTGTAATAAACAAACATTGACCAATGGCGCATGCGCGATATATTCCATAGACAATTATAATTCATATTTTTGTTTATGGTGAACTAATTTAAGTCATTTTAGTTTTTAGAACACATCACTTTATAGAATACGGAATTTTAATTCATGTGAACTTAATTCTAAAATTTTGGAACGTTCTTATTTTAGTTCGAACCGAAACAGAATAGGGGGTATTGTGTATTTATTAAATCATTTTCTTTAAATGAAAATAAAGTGATTGATATTGTTTTCAGCTCCTGTTATAGTTATTGCCGCTACAAATCGTCCAGATCTGGTGGAGCCTGCTCTGCTTAGGCCTGGACGTCTGGATAAGCTGCTCTACGTTGGGCCTTATCTGGGAGTCAGTGACAAAGTTAGAGTGATCAAAGCTGCCAGTCGAAGGTACTTGATTCAAAAATTAATATTAGACATTGATTTTAATTCCATATTATGATTAATACTTTAATGACCAATATTTTGTTGTCTTTACAGCTTTAATTTATCTGAGGACGTAGATCTTAAAACCATCGCAGGTCGTTTACCAGAACAGTGCACGGGAGCAGATTTAGCTTCAATAGTTAACAATTCCAGAAGAAAAGCCCTTGTCAGAACTATTAACAGAGTTGAAAATGGTATGTGTACACAATCCTTCTCAATACAAACACAAAGTACGCGTTTTTAGTGAAAAAATATCTTTTTCCTGATTATTTTGTAAAGCTATTAGGAATTCTTTCGAATGGACACTTTCCCACTGATAATGCCTGGAGTTGGCCTGTTTTAGTTCAGACGCGACTGGTTGTGAAAAAATTGTCTCAGGCAATAAGTTGGGTCGGTTGAACTGACATCTTTTATAAACTCCATGTCCTTGACAGATTTTTTTTAACACTTAAGTTATTGAAATTTTTATTTAAGTTTAGGAAATTTAAATCTATTCTCTTTGATTTTTATTTTCAGGTGAAATGGAACCGTCAAAGCTTTCTGAATCGGACGTTGTAATAGAAATGGCAGATTTTCTCCAATCAATTGACCAGTTCACTCCATCAGTGTCTTTCGCAGAGATGAGCCACTATGAATCCTTGAGAACAAAGCTTTCTTAATATTAGGTACTTCTTTACTGTGATTTGGTATTTTTTAATTTTGTTGCAAATAAATTTGTACTATAAGCATTTTTCACATGGAAAATATACATTTTTTTTGTACTATTTGAATACCATTACCACCTTTGGTGACCTCAGGACTGAGTTTCCGCTACACATTGATATGGAAAGTGGCGCCTTTAACAATGTGTGCTAATTCTCCTATATGGGTGTGAGTCCTGTCTTTTGAGAAGTTAAGATTCACCGTTTAAGCAGAAACACGGCATTGAAAGAAAATAGGAGGAATGTAATAGAAATACTGCCTTTCCAATATTCCCGATCATATGAAGTGGTTGGTTGCCTAACGCTGGTTTTCGTGCTGTTTTGTATTGGAGGTTGTGGATTCGATCCCAGGTGCTGACCATCTCCTCTTTCACAACACAAGCTTTAAGTAGCTTACTGTCAGAGTGTATTTGTGTTCCATTGAGTGAGCTCTAATTTATTTTTATAAATAAAAAAAACAATACAAGTATATATAATTAAAGGTAAAATGAAGAAAAAAATCATTCTAAGAAAAATCTTAAAAATTGTATTGTATCCTATGACAGAACATGTTTATATGATTATTTATTTAAATACAACATCCATACACACAATAATAAACATTTAAGGCAAAAAAACTATGTAGTCCTTGAAAACAATCTTTGGGCACAGAGGCAAGAATTAAAACTAATTTATTAGTTTTCGAATAGTTTTTACAATTTAATTCAGTACCTACAAAAAACTGGCAATAAGATATTTTTTTTATCATAGTGGCAAATTATAAAAAAAATGTTTAACATTAATATTATAACAATAAATAAATTCCATACGGAACATAATGCTAAAGAAATACTTTTTTGTATACAATAAAACAATCTAAAAAACTAATTTTACACCGAGAAAATATTTTAAAATGATACCTATTTAAATAAAGTTAAAATACACTATTATCAAAGACTGTAAAAAGTAACAAAAAAAAAACATTACTAATTTCAGTTATAATTAAGTAAACACCACAAACGTACATAATAAAAATTATACAAAAGTAAAAAAAAAATCTTATAAAATCGTAGGCAAGAAAAACAATCACAGAATATTAATTAATATGAGGTGGTAATAATTGGTTAATTTACCTATATAATTTTTGCATTTAATATGAAAATGAGAAAATGATTTTAAAAACTTTGAATATGAAAATATACCTTGACCATCTATCTATCAGTGTTGTCCTTTCTTGAAGGACGACCAAACTTAGATTATTAGTCCTATTACATAAGGCAATTTGGTAATTGCCGTAGCAAACACAGCCCTATAGTAACATCAACAATCGCCTTCTGTTGTATAAAAATACACCTTACTTTAACAGCACCCAGATTTACGCATTGTTCCAATTTTGATTTATTTAGTTAAATGCAACTGAATAAAAGTTGGTCATTAAAGTATGTATGACCAGTTTCAAAACTGCAATTTTCAGGTGCCGATATGTGATTCTCTCAAAAACTGGTTGTACATATAGTTTGATACTGAAAAATAATATTTATAACCAAATTTTATTCAGTCAAATTGCATTATATTTTGAAAGATTATAAAATTTATTAAAGATGTGCATTTGACAAATATATATTATTTGAATTCTATTTCTTAAAAAGTAATATGTCATAAAAATATTAATATTTTTATAGTACAAGTATAACAAACACGGTTTTTTGAAAAAAAAAAAAATAGTTAAACCGAAAACGTCTAGTATACAATTGAAGCCACCTAAATCTAAATATATATCTACAGATTAACACAAATAAATATATCAATTCTAAAAATATCACAATATCTAGATACACGTTGGATGTTAAATCTCGAAAATACAACACATTACTATCCGCACTTGTTAAAAATTCCGTTCAGAATTTCTCCTGAACCAGTTTGTATGTGTGTGAATTTAAGAAACGGCACATCAAAAATCAATGACACAAAGGCTACTTATAATAAAATTTAATGATTAAAATGGTAACAACAATTTTCTATTTAGGTCTATAGTATACTACCCGAGAAAATAAAAGCACTTTGAATTTATTAGTCGTACATAACATTGAAAATCTGATTAGTTTGGTGTATCACACACTAAATCTAAATCATTGTGATTAATATTATAAAAAAATAATCAGTGTAGTATAGAAGTCATCCCAATAAAAAGCTATTTTTATATGTCACAACTTAGTTGTTTTTGAATAAATAAAAATGACATCCCGAATTAAGAGAAAGTTAAACAAAGTTTGAAGATCTTTGGCGGTGAGTTTAAATAACTTTTAAAAACTCATGTAGATGGATTATATTCATAAAATCTAAATAAAAGGGACATTCCTATCGTATGATTTAAGGGCATACATTAAAATAAAAAATAACTTAAAAAATTGATCAGTATAAAAAAAACCAAACTAATAATCAGTCGTAAAACATAATGTGATGTGGGATTAATACGGGCAAGAGAATTTCATCACAGTAAAATCAATAACACGGGGCAATATTAAAGCAATCACACAAGACATTGATAATCTTCAAAATGTTGGATGAAAGGCACACAGCCACAAGCCGAACATTAAAATAATCAGATAATGTGGAGTACAGTAAAAAAAAAGTAAAGGAAGACAAAGCGAGTAATCCCACATATGTTACAAAACTAAAAAAATACAAAAAAGCAGATCACATATTAAATTATAATAATACCATTTATTAGTTGTTTATCTACGATTCAATCGGCACCACAAGGCCCCCACGGTGGCGATGTGCATGAAGATCCCAACACCAAACACAAACCCCATGTTCCCCCATATATCTATATCAATGATATCCATCTCACGCAGGAACTTTTCTGGAGCTGCGTAGTGACAGTATTTAAAGCCGTCACCGAAGCAATCCAATTTGCCGCGAGCCATCCCGTACATGCTGTAGACGAGACTGTGGAATCCGGCGCGGAAATAAGAGATGTGGAACATCCATTGGAATATGATCGGAGTATCGACGTAGCGAATGCAAAAACCAAATATAGAGAACAGTACAGCTATCACAGGGCCAATGAAGACTGCAATCTATAACAAAGATATTAATATTAGAGATTGGGGAGTTTAATTATTTATTTACTATCAACTAAATCTGTCGGAAGCCAAGAAAATAAGAATAGAAAAGGGTCATCCACTGTTTAATAGTTCTATAAATTAGTTGTTTCATAGTTTAAAAGGTCCTAATTTTATTTTTACAAGGTTACAGATTGCGGACACTTTGACATTTCTTAATGTAGCAACAGGTTTTTGTAGAAACCTCTGATCATGTATCACATATTTTGTTGATATGACTATTATTCTGAAATGAAAAACAGACGATTGAGTTGTGTCGTATCCAATTTTTATTGAGACTTGACATTTCTGTATTCTGAAAATGTTTTATCCAATACATTAGTTGCGTAACTACTGGCAACCAATTGAGTTCTAAGCAAGAGCTTCTTGCGTTGAGTTGGAATGTGAATTTGAGAATACCAGTCAATATTTTCCACGAACATCTGTTATTATTGCCATAGCAGCTATCGACTTCGAGACCGATAACAAACGTAGGCAGTTGGATTGGTTTTGTCATATTGTAAGAAAATATTTTGTGTTGGGTTAAGAGTATTTCAACAAAAATACCGAGTTACGTATGAACATAAGCGATAATAATATAGGATTCCTTATGTAAAGTTTCAACAAACCTTGACAGGGGTGGTGGCCCCGACAAAATATCCCCAGGACTGGGCACACAAGCTGGTCAAAATGGTAATCAAGAAGAAGTAGAAGATCCTGAATTCCACCAAAGGGTTCCCCGTCATAACATAACTAGTTGCTATATATGACGCACAGCAAATTATCTGGAAAATATAGGAAATGACATTATCCAAGTTGGAATCAATATATAAGTACATATAAAATACACATTGGTACTATTTAAGTCCCCGTAAAGTGAAATTTAATAAAAATCCTAATAATCTAGATAATTTTCTTTACTTGTAACAATCTTAGTATTTTTCTCATCATACACGAGGTGTACTGAAAAATGTACTTAATCTGTACTAAATATCTCTTTATAGGGAGGCAACTAGAGCTCTCACCTCTGCACTCGATCTTGGTCAGTGTTCATAATATCACATCCCACCATATCACACCAAGTCTCTCGGTTTGCTTCAAACAGAACACAGTATGAGAGGGTCTTCCTCATCTTCCGGACCCTGATGTGACGGTGCCTTTATTGGACAACTGTCATTTACTGTATACTGTACTACCAAGATGATAACTTAATAGAGGTTTATGCCCAGAAACACATAGCAGTAAATTAGCTTAAAATAAAAATTTAACAAAATAATACCTGGAAGGGAATTTCCAGTGCTAAAACGGAGAACATGTAGGGTCCGAGGTTGTACCATCTGTTGAAGTGCTCTCTCTTCAGCTTCTCCATTTCAAGAGGGACTGCAAAATCGTCAGAAATGTAAAAATACTTGTACAAAAAAACAGTGAAAAAGTAACATTTAAATATTTGAACATTCTTAATACTTACATTGTAACGTAACAGACATTTTGCCAGTATAGACCATCAGCAACATGCTCCCGTAGAGGTAAACGTAATTTGCTAACACTTTTTCTGCATTGCTTCCTACGCCGTTGTACAGGTATCCGAATATCAGCCCTATTATAATGTGAGCACACAATCGCCATACCATCAATTGCTGGAAATCAAAACAACATTACATTGAATCAAACTACTCTAATCAATCATAAAATAGAGAAGAGCTCTACATTGCGTTCAATCTCGCGCAGTCTCTATGACCTCCTACCACACCATATCCAGATCCTGCAGTTCTGCCTTAAAGGAACGGAACCCGGTATGATAGGGTTTTCCTGCGCTTCGAGACCTTGATGGGAGGAAGAACAATGCTGTTCTCCTTAGGGAGCGTTCAAGTATTACGTAACGCAATATGGGGGGGAGGGGGGGTTTTCTTGTAAAACGTTACTATTGTATTACCGGCACCGCAACAAAGGTATTTAGTGAATTTCCAGTAATAATTGTGATTTGAGGCATACATAGTTGTAGTTTAGAGAATGGGAAGAGGGGACAAAGAGCGTTACGGTGCATCTCAAGGGGGGGGGGGTCAATAATGTTAAAAAAATGCGTTACGTAATACTTGAACGGTCCCTTAACACATGTCCCAGCCATGTACATCTTCTCTCCAAAATGGTGGAAGTGATTAGTCTGGGTGTGCTGGAGTATAGTGTCGAGTTGCGGTGGCACCACCTTATGCCCATCGTTCTTCTTAGTTTACATTTTGGCCTTGGTCAAGTTTGTTATAGGCGCCACTTGCCATACCAATACGTATTGGGAGCTCATAAAATATACTGGAGGATTAACAAAAAAAACATGTAATATACTTACATAGCATCTGGTAGTGCTTATGAAGTTCCTCTTGAGCAGCAACCAAGACTGCCGGAGTTGGCTGGCCGGAGGGTAGATCTGTTCTATGATGCCACTGTCTTCCATTGAGCATTCACTAAAGCTAACATCTTTCACCGTCGAACGAGAACTCTTCAAGTTTGCATCCAGATTTATCACATCCATTTCAATAGCTAAATGAGACAAACAATTATACTCTTGTTAGATTCGTTCTGATAATAGAACAACTTTCAACTTTATAAAGTGATGGGTTCTTACAATTATGCTGTATATGATGAGAGTTGCGAAGAATAAATGACTTGCTCTCCTCATCAGCTTTGGTTGCAGCTTCTGCCAACTTTTCCAAATCCACATTGTGCTCTCCTATGGCCACCTCCATCACTAAAAATATTAAATTTACACTTGTAAAGTCAGAATATTGAATTTTTAAAACAATACCACAATTGGTGTTACGATCTTCTTCTATAATTGCTCTTTCAAATGCATTCTTAGTATGATCACTTTATGCTATTGATGTTTTCGTTTCTTCTCTAGTCGTTTATCTCTTGTGCAATTTCGATTTTTAATCTGATCAACAGAATCTTCCATTTTTTTTTTATCAATAATGAATCTGTGCTCACTTAAAATGAACACAAAAACACTCCCTGACTCTTTCAAATTGAGCTACTTAAGGCTTGTGTCGTGAACGAGGAAGATAGTCGGCACCTGGGATCGAATCTACGACCTCCGGATGAAACAGTACGAAAGCCGGCGTCGTAACCACCAGGCTACCAACCACTTCCAAATCTTGGTACAACATTTTGAAAAATACATGACAGCAGTCGCAGTCTTTAAATTTGGTTGCTTTCTGGTTCTCAATAATTTCCAACTTTTTCAATCATGAGAATTCTCGACATGTTCTACATGTCGAAAAATCCCATGTATGCAACAAATAGATATTTAATAATAATTAATGAAATATAGAGATAAAAGTAAAAAAATTTCAAACAGTACCACATAATGGCGAACGTTGTTAACGTAAAGTGATCACACTAAGCCAGCCTTCGAAACAACATTAGAAGGCGGTCATAAGCCCATGGTGGTTTGTTCCATTAAAAAATCGAACATCAGTAATGAATTTTTGGAATCATTAGTTGTTAGATAATTCTATTTTGAAAAATCCTTGCAGGATTCGAAACCTGCCTCTCACAATGTTGCAGTTTGAGAAACAACACTAAACCTTTATTTTTTTTATAAGAATATGTACAAAAACTATTACATAAAAACGTATGGACAGTAAAGTACATATATATACGCAAATATTAATATTGAATAGGTAAGAAGTAAAAGACGAACAACAGAAAAATGTAAAGTAGTAGTATAATATGTGAGCTCAGCTGGGGTAAAGGGATGTAGGCCAAGGATGAGGGGTGGGTATAAGGGACATGGCAGAAGAAAGAGGAGTTTATTGGGCTGATGACGTATCCTTAAATTTTGCCTGAGCAAAGCAAAAGATGGGTTGTTTAGATCAATATAATTAAACACTATCAGGCTTACTTCATCTTTCTTTGATATTTATCAAATATGTGTTATTGAAAATAGACCAAAATGTTTTTAAATTTCTTACAAAAGTCAGCTGGATTGTGGAACGGAGGACAATTGATTTCTTGAGATCCCAAAAATGGTACCAGACTCTTAGCTGGGCCTCTGTATATGCAGTAGCCCGCTGACAGGGCATATAGTTTGTCAAACATGTCGAACAGCAACGCTGACGGCTGATGAATTGTGCAGATGACGGTCCGACCTTCTTGCGAGAGTCGTTTCAGCAGAGACACACACTGGGAACAGGATTGGCTGTCCAAACCTCTGGAAATAATAAATTATTATCAAATTTTATCAATATCCTCGGGATCGATAGCCTGGTGAGGGTAAATGGATTACAATGATGCTTTCCCAAAATTTTACCAGGGGGTTTGCATTTGCCGTGATCTTTTCTAACAAACATCAGCTAATCCTGCCAGAATTTGATGTCGAACTGCTCGGCGAGTGTTGGACTCATCCAAAAAAACCCCTTTCCCCAGCACTATCCCTTGTGGAGGGTGAGGCTAGTTTGAAGTCTAAGAGAATTTAAAGTGAACTTTTTTTTCTGAAGCTTGAACCCCTGCGAACTTCCACGAAAGCAGAACTGAAAAACAGGCAATTTTGGCACCCTTGCTATTTTTACAGTGTGATGGCCGTGGGGCTGTCGGCATAGAATAGCACCTCTGCTCTTTGTGCTGGTTTTTCGAGCATCCTGTAAGAGGCAGGAAATCGAAAAATCTGATCGGGGCCGTGGGGTTGACCACCTCACGCCCTTAAACCCACATCGGTCAGAAAAGGCAAAAGAATCAAGCCTCGGACGCCTGGACCCTTTCAGGGGGGGGGGGGGTCCAGGCAGCTAGTGTCCCCCCTGCAATGACTACGGCTCGTGTATGGAAAAGGAGCTTTAAAATCGGGACCTTGAATGTCCGCACTCTGAGGGCGGGCGGGGAGCTTGTTGCTGCCAAGTTGGCGGGAGATTATGGACTGGATATCCCGGGGCTGAGCGAGGCACGCATCCCAGGTTCGGGGCAGAGTGACGCTGGCAATTACGTCATGCTGCACTCTGGTCACCGGACTGCACGGATGCGCGGCGTCGCTCTACTTTTAAGTAAATATGCCTTCTCTCGCCTTCTTGGTTGGGAACCTGTTTCTGACCGTCTGATGAGTGCGTCCTTTAAGATGAGTGGCGAAACCCTGACGGTCCTTCTTTGCTATGCCCCCACCGAGGACACGGATGCGGCTGCTAAGGACTGTTTTTACGACGGTCTGGACGCAGTTGTATCTCATGTCCCAAGGCGCCATCGCTTAATAGTCCTGGGGGATTTCAATGCCAAGGTTGGCAGCGACCCCCAGAACGGACCAGGCGTCATGGGTGGGCATGGCATGGGAGTTATGAATGATAATGGAAGCCGTCTTATTGGTTTCGCCACGCTCCATGGACTCTTAATAGGGGGAACTTTATTCCCCCACAACGATATCCATAAATACACATGGACTTCGCCCGACAGAAGAACGAAAAACCAGATTGACCATCTCCTGGTAAGGGCCAGCAACCGAACTGACCTGCGGGATGTCCGCACCTACCGGGGGACAGACATGGATACTGATCACGAACTCCTTGTGGGTTCGTTGAGATTCAGATTTAGCCATTTCCAGCAGAGGCCGTCTGCCTCTCGCCCGCTGGACATACGCAGGTTAGAGAGTGCTCAGTGTCGTCATACGTACGAGGCTGAGTTACGCACCAGGTTTGCCCCCTTGCAGGATTCACACGGAGCTGTTCCGATTGAGACAGCTTGGAATAGCTTCCGTGACGCCGTTATGGAATCCGCACGTTCTTCTGTCGGCTATAAGAGCAAAAAGATGCCAATATGGATGTCCGATGGGTCCTGGAGCCTCATCGAAGATCGCCAGAAGGCTAAGACCCTCAGAGACAGCGAAAAAGACCCTCAAAAACTGGCTGCTTTGGTGTCTGAGTACAGAGAGCTGAGCCGCAAGGTGAAGCACTCTGTACGAACAGATAAGAGAAGACACCTGGACTCTCAGATACGGCGAGCGCAGTCTGCTGCACTCGGAAATGACTCAAGGACACTTTTCGAAATCACCCGGGAGGTCGGGGGTAAGGGTCAGAAAAGACCCGTGACGGCAATACGAGATTCTCGTGGAGCCACTGTCACTGCCCCCGAACTGATTAAAGGGAGATGGAGGGAGTACTTTGAGTCAATATTGAACCGCCCCGAGCCCTCCTCACCTTACAACTTTGAGGAGGAGTTGGAGGATCTGAATATACCTCAGGCAACTGGGATATGTGAAGATCCACCGACCCACAGCGAGAAGGTGCTGGCCGTGATGAGATTAAGATAAAGAATAACAAAGCTCCAGGAGAGGATGGAATCCACGCAGAGCTCCTCAAACAAGGCATAGACACCCTTGGCCAACCACTATTAGATATATTTAAAATGGCGTGGGAAGAGGAGAGGTGCCCAAAAGATTGGCGGAATGGATCCATCGTCGCAATATTTAAAAAGGGGGACCCCCTTGAATGCGGAAACTACCGTGGAATTACTCTGCTGAGTGTTCCCGGTAAGGTATTATCTCAGATATTACTACACCGCATTCGGGGGCCTGTCATGGCTGTCCTGAGACAGCAACAATGCGGCTTTGTACCTGGAAGGTCCTGCACGGACCCAATTTTCTGTGCCAGGTGCATCTTTCAGCAGAGAAAGGAGTTTAACTCTCCAGTCGCTTGTTGCTTTATAGATTTTGAAAAGGCCTTCGACAGCCCACATAGACCATCGATATGGAAAATTTTAGCTCTGTACGGTATACCTCCGAAGATAGTTAAAATGGTGCAGTCCCTGTATGAAGACTCCGAGTGTAGCGTGAAGACGCCAGGTGGTCCTACTGAAGCTTTTAGGATCACCACGGGAGTCAGACAGGGCTGCGTACTAGCTCCTTTTATATTCATAATTGTCATGGACTCCCTGTTGAGAAAGTCCATGCAAGGAGCAAGAGGTATACCGATAACACAGAGAGATGGTCTAATGGGCGACCTGTGCGATCTGGAGTACGCGGACGACCTAGCGTTGTTCAGTACGACAGTGGAGGAATTACAGCGCAGTGTCTCAAGACTCTGCGACGAAACAGCACGCCTCGGCCTTTGAGTCAATGCCAGTAAGACGGAGCTCATGGCGAATAATGCCTGCCCCGATAAACAGCTACCGACAACCATCGATGGTCACCAGGTCTCCCGGGTGGATAAATTTAAGTACCTGGGAGCAACCATTACCACCACTGGTGACCTCGGGCTGAGCTCCCGATACGTATCGGTATGGCAAGTGGCGCCTTCAACAACATGACCAAGATATGGAAGGCGTCGGCGTTTAGTGTCGAGACGAAACGTAAACTGTTTGATGCGTGTGTGTTGCCCATTCTTCCGTATGGGTGTGAGCCCTGGCACCTGACTAAAGCCCAGGCACAAAAAGTATCTGCATTCGAAACGAAGTGCCTCAGGAGAATTTTGGGTATAAGATGGTACCACCGCATCACGAACGACGCCATACGTCGGCGCACCCGGCGCAGGCCCATCACTTCCACCATTACGGAGAGGAGATGGGCATGGCTGGGACATGTGTTGACGATGCCGAATGACAGTTGGTCGAGGAGAGCGCTGTTTTTCCTCCCATCAGGGTCTCGAAGACGTGGAAGACCCTCTCATACTGCGTTCCGTTCCTTCGAGGCAGAGCTGAGGGAAATGGACTTGGTGTGGGAGGAGGTCATAAGCATTGCGCAAGATCGAGCGTAATGGAGAGCTCTTGTTGCCTCCCTATGCTCCTAAGTGGAGTTCAAAGGGAGATTTGATTTGATGTTTCTTTATTACATGTATTACTGATGCTTTGCAAGGAAGTTCTTCTGATGGTAATGGTTGACAAACGTACAAAAGAGAAGAATAACAGAATTAGAAGAAGTGACTTACGTTGTAGGTTCATCCAGGAAGAGAACAGGAGGATTAGAAAGAAGTTCTAATGCAATGGCTAATCTTTTTCTTTGTCCCCCAGAGAGGCAGCCTGTCAAGGTATTGTAGCACTCTTCCAAACCCAGCATGGCCAATGTCTCTCTGACCTGAAAGGAATATTTAAAATAAGCTATAAAATGCTTTGTATAAGTAATATATTTTAAGTGTGTAATTTATTAAAAAAAAAGTTATGTATAAAATGCTGTATGAAATTGTTGAAAAAAGGCTTTGTCAACATAATATTATATTATTCTATGGCCATTTATTCAAGAGATGTCTCTGCGACTTATATTTTTTATAATGTTCTAGCCAATAGTTCACTAATTAAGAGACATTTGAATCAATATCTCTACTATTTAAACAAACAGTTTAGAGATTTATTCAAGAGATGTCTCTGCGACTTATATTTTTTATAATGTTCTAGCCAATAGTTCACTAATTAAGAGACATTTGAATCAATATCTCTACTATTTAAACAAACAGTTTAGAGATTTATTCAAGAGATGTCTCTGCGACTTATATTTTTTATAATGTTCTAGCCAATAGTTCACTAATTAAGAGACATTTGAATCAATATCTCTACTATTTAAACAAACAGTTTAGAGATTTATTCAAGAGATGTCTCTGCGACTTATATTTTTTATAATGTTCTAGCCAATAGTTCTCTGATTAAGAGACATTTCTCCTTTGAACAATGAAAATTTTGTTTTATGAAGAATACATTTGCTGAATCACTTGAAAACGAGTGCAGTGCAAAAAAAGATTACCTACATTTATTGGAATACATATTTGTGTATTTATTTATGAAAACAATGTAGAGACCCCGTTTCTAAAGCGAATAGTCGCTTGTGTGAAATACTTGTTAAATTTTCAGTAGTTAAGCTCTCTTAGGCTCCCCGCACACTGCAAATAAGTCTGGAGGAGATTAATCCGCTAGTCTGGACGAGATTAATCTGCAGCAAACTTGATTTGAATGAAGAAGTTTATTTTAAACGTTTGTTATTTGCTATTCCGCTTGTCATGATAATTTAAAACAACAAGATGCTAAAAGAAAAGAACCGTTCGAATAAACAAAGCTCCGCCATATTGTGATATTATTACATTTTAAAATTTTGTTCCCAATGCCGCTTTTAGTACGTAGTACAGTAGGTATATGGTATTTGTTCATGGATCAAGCAAATTAATGACAGAACGTAAATTATGGTAATATTCTGATGCAGCATAAACTGCTTTCCTGCAATTTGGAAGGTACCCAAGAAAGAGAAGCTCTCATAAGACAGAAGCAGCAAGAGTTGGTTATTGTTAAGTTACGATTAAAGGAAGAACCGCAATACTTAATGATGGAACGCAAATTGCTCGTAATTTCTTCGATGCAATAAAATTGCACCATCGAATCATCGTATTCTGTAAACACTCCTACAGCTGATACGAGGTGCGCGAGTTACGAAAACAATCATACAGCAGTGATTGATTAATCATTGTGTTTTGAACGAAAATGACAAACCGTGACACGTAACAGTAAATAGTGGTAATATGATCGAAGCTTTTGTCTACAGATTAAGCTGTATTTCATATGCCATTGCGGGCTCAGAACAATCCTTTTAGGCTATACTATATATCTGGAGAGAATTACCAAAAGTAGGTACCTTTATGAATTGCGCATCATTTATTTATTTATTTATTAGGACACCAACAGAGCATTGAACACACACACAAAGATAAACATAATATTATAAAACACATGCACCCCCCAATGCTCCAATAACAGGCGTCTGTAACATAATTAACGTAATCAAGCAAATATAATATTATCTGTCAAAAGTCATTTGGAATATAGGTATAGGAATATAGGCGCAATGGAGAGCTCTTGTTGCCGCCCTATGCTCCTAAGTGGAGTTCAAAGGGAGATTTGATTTGCGCGATTAAGGCAGCTCACACCCGCTCATCACACATCCATCTTCGAAATCTGACTGATAAATGGTCTATTATTCATATTCAACGAACTTTGTAATATTTTATTTAATGACTGTAAGTTTGTTTGAAAAAAAAAATAAGCGTTTTTTAGACGAAGGTGCAACGAAATGCCTTTAATTGCGCAAAAAAGTTACACGTTTTTGGTCATTTTTTTCATAAATAGAGAATAGGTACTTCCATCTTATTATATTGAACTGCATGAATTGTGATCGATTGAATATTTTTATTATATTGAATATGTATAACAACTAATGAATGGCTCACTCAAAGTGAACACAAATACACTCCTTGACTCTTTCACAGTAAGCTACTGAAAGCTTGTGTCGTGAAAGAGGAAGATGGTCGGCACCTGGGATCGAACCACGACGTCCGCAGTACGAAAGCCGGCGCTGTAACCGCTGGGTCACCAACCACTTCATTGTTATTTTTTTATATTCTTCTAATGTTATTTCGAAGGCTGGCTTAGTGTGATCACCTTACGTCAATAACGTTTGCCGTTAGGTGGTAATGTTTAAGTCTCCGAAACTCCTAATCATGGGAATTTATTATATTGGACTGTATGAATTGTGATCGATTGAATATTTTTACCCTAAAGTCAGTTGTTTAGTTAGAGGAAATAAAGGGTACGCAAATTAAGAGAGATCGATTTAAGAAAGTTATTCCCGTTCAAATTTTACCTTTTTCGACATTTTTGTGAATCTAGGGCCAAGCAGTGTTGCCACCTTCATAAATTTTTGACCCGGACACAATCTCAAAGAAAGGTCATTCTGAAAATTCGATATCCGGAAAAGTGAAAGTTCACTAAAAAAGCAACGTCATTCCGCAAATCAGGTATCCAGAAAAGTGACAGTTCGCTAAAAAAAAAGATCATTAAATAAAGCTACGACCTGGACATTTCTGGTTTCGGGGCCTAGGCTCACCTGTAAGTGAGCACAAATATACTACATCTAAAATCATCCATGGAAGATGGTCGGCGTTGGAGTTTGAACCTACGGCCTTTATACGCATTACGAAGATGGCGACCGAACAACTAGGTTAGCTTAAAAAAAGTTTCATCGTTTCCAGGCAATGCCGAAAAGATATGAGCAGCTAATTAAAATAAAAAAATCTTTTGCTGTTACCTTGATCCCCTTTGAGATGAAATCATTCAGCGAAAATGTGGGCGCCCTGAGATTTAAACAAATGAGATAACGCGAGCAACCATGACAATTATTATAGACAGTAATGAACATACAATAATGTTTGTAGACGTTTGGTTCACCAAGAAAATATAGCTACGACACCATTGACCATAAAATTCCTCTCGGTCATGTCCAGTGAAGCGAGAGAGGAGAATAAGAACAAAACTAGGGACGAAAACCAACGGAAGGTCGTCATGCTGACTGGACGCCGCGCGCCGGCCAACCGTGATGTATCCGAACCAAAATAAAGAACAAGAGACACGGACAATCACTTGCAGCGACTTAAGTCTGTGGTTTATCGTTCTGTGAAGTATGGTGAAACTAGGAAGACCATTACCAGTGCTGGCAACATTATCATTGGCATCAATGTTCAAATAATTAATCACACGTTCGTTTTCTTTTATTTAAATATACCTCGGAAAACTTCGGAACATACTTCGCCACATTTCGTAAATTCGCTTCAATATTCCATTTTGATTTTTGAATTTGGAATGATTCATACGACTTTTAGGTAGACATTGCGGTGTATCGGTCTATTAGTGATAATGGTGACGTAAAACTTCCAGTCATTTGCGTAAGACCGATATTTCGGGCACACCCTCAGGCGGAATAGCAGTGTTGTGACGTTGAAAAAGGTTGGCAAAGTGCAGAGGAAAGGAGGATGCATGAGAGTTCAGATGCTATAGCTGAACCAGATCAAAGCTGAATTGAACTAGGGTTGACAAGGCAGAGTGTTGGGAGAATTATAGAGACATCATAAGAGAGGCAGAAGTCAGATTCACATTAGGTCATGATCAAGATTACATTCTGGCTACGAATGCCCTCTGTGCAGAAACTTGGGCTATTCCAGTACTAGACGATGCGAGTGATGATAGTAACCCAAAAAAAGTTTAAACCCAACGAAGATGCCAAAAAACAAAGACAGACCCAAGTTAAGACTATTGAAGGACGATATACGAACAGTCGATGTGAAACATTAGAAGACAGGCAATCGTGGAAAGATTAGTGGAGGAAGTCAAGATTTTAGTAATTATGATGCTGTTGCGCTGAGTCATCACCAAACTAAACGAATAAAAAGACCTCACGGCATTGAAAACAAATACATTAAATGGGTTTGAAACTTTTAAGGTAGTTTGTTTCCACGGTTAAGTGATTTGGACATGGTTTGCAAGATTTTCTGAGAAATATCGACACGGGGCGTACACGATTTGTAAAAAGGAATATTGCCATACTTCAGTTGTAAGAAATAAAAGTACTCAACCAACAAGATAAACTACCTTTCTGTACAAAAGAAAAGACATGGGGGTTTCGGAATAACGCTACAATAGTTTGATATTGTAGTGAGAATACAAACTTTTACATAAAGAAAGAGAAAAAAAGACAAATTTGTGGAATCACCCAATGATCTAACGGGACCAATGATTACCTACAGTCTACTTAAACTATACGCGTTAGCAGCAACACACTGAATAAAAATAAGCTATAAAAAGTGAAAAAACCTACGAATCAACATAGTTATGCTATAATCGATCAATCGCTGCCGCAACCACTAACCCCCCTCCATGAACCATTGGAAAATATAATATGATTGGAAAACGTGGTGACTTTAGGTTTCAGATAAGCCGGTGTCAAGCAAGCCTTAAGATAGTCAACAAATCTAAACATCCGTAAAAATAATAAACAATCAATCACGTTTATATCATAACCCTAACCGATGAGATAATGGGTTTATAAATAAAGAGTCATTAAGAAAGAGCTCATTACATAACTAGTCCAGGAATGGGAAGGAGTATTTCTAGAACCTAGACCTAGATGGTCGCCAATCTCCGTTAGGAGTATTAATATCAGATAAAAAAAATACTTGGAAATGTTTCTAGTTTTATTAAAATTCTTGGAGAGGACAACTTAGACAGATTTATAAGCGCAAGGTCGGTAGAAGTCCACTAATCCAGGGAACTAACCGATGCATGGTAAGAAAGGCTACGGAAGGAATTTCGTGTAGTGGAGTGCATTGGTCCAAAACATGAATGAATAGAGAGACCTGGGAAAATAATTATTACAGCAATTAATATCTCCGTCACTGAGAAAATTATAAACAAGACGGTTATGAGGAAAAAGCCGACAGAACTCAGCAATTCGTTAATGGAATAAAAAAAAAAGAGAGCGACAAGATATTTTAGATATTGCGCCTCTTAAAACTTGCTCATGCCTATCTATCTAATATCTATCAACAATTCATCAAATTAGTGAATGTGATGATTTGTGGATAGATATTAGATTTTCCAAACAAACAGTCAAATCAATCATACGCAAGGATTTCAATTATTTACCTGTTCGCTCTTCTCCTCATCCGTGATGGTGTATCCTAGCTTAAGATGAGCAGCCACCGCCATAGCTTCCCCAGCAGTCAGGTAGGACCGGAGCTCATCATCCTGCTGAATGTAGCGTGATAACCTCTGAAAGCGTTGTGGAGAATTCTTGCAGCGTTCCCTACCGTTCACCAGTATAGTGCCGGTGACTCCGGAAGTTCTGTAACAAAAAATCGTATATAAGGAGATAAAATGACATCATAAGTGTAGGGACAGCATAAAGAAGATACATTATAATAATACAAAGCAGATAATATAATGTCTAGGGTTTGGTCAAATAATATGGTTGATAGCGATGACCTACAAACTAATTAGAAATAAATCAAAACTAATCTGGCCATATGTCTAGGAAATCGATTGGAAGAATGTTGAACAAGGCCATATAATTTGATACACACAATTGAATAAAATAAACCACTGAAACGAATTATCAACCATCGCATAATTGAAGATCTTAAGTCCACAGATTTTGAAATATTGAACGCTGAAACCGATAGAAAATCAAACAATCATTATGTAACGAGGAAATAAAAAAGGGTAAACCTATTGATGATCGTCAACAACAATTGGTGGAAAATACGTTATGTATACTGAAAATATTTGATCAATGTGGACACTAAAGAAGTATTGTTGATCTTGCACTCCGGGGGGCATTGGACCCGACAGCGCGTTTCCTCAGCGAAGACGAGCCGGAACAATGACTCGACGTCATTCTTATCTCGAAAGCGTTTCGTAAGAATAGATTTACAGTGCAAATAAATGACAATGTCAAGTGTTTCTTTGATGCGATGCTGTGCGGTATGTACCAACCACCCAAATTTTATCAAAAAATTAATGATACCTTGATAATAATGACAATACGGCAATTTCCTGAGCAGTTTTATGCTCGCAATGATAAAAGCATTGAATTTGGGAGTTTATTGAAGTTACAAAATAAAAAAGGCTGTCGTTTGATTGAGCTGAAGACAAAAAACTTTTGATGGAAAATAATAAGTTTCATATGGGTTTTAACAAAAGAAAAATACCCAACTTTTAAAGTGAAAAGAAAATATGGACGAAAAGAGAAAAAAAAGACAGGGAAGCACGGATACAAAGATACAGGACAGCGAATGTACGGATAGAAAATAGAGAAAAGAATAAAAGAGAGAGCGAGGACAGGGAAAGATGGATACAAATATAAAGAAAGGGTAAAATAAACGAAAGAACAAGAATAAAAAAGGATGTATAAAATAAAAGAACATGAACAAAGGAAAGATAAATAAAAAGAGGAAACTATTGAGTTCCAAAATATACTAAAATTAACTCAATCAACGTATCAAAATGTGGAATAAAAAACTAATAAATTAATAATAAGTAGCGTATAAATAGATTAATCTAGGAACTATATTAAAGCACGTGTTCAGAAAACGACTAATATAAGATAACGCAAGAAACAACAAGAAATAACAAAGAAATTTGATCATGACATTCGTGGTAAGGCGAGGAAGATAAGAGAACGCTGAAACGTAAACACACCAGTGCCGTCCTGACCAGCCACATTATCTCGCCGAGAAGGAGCACAAAGTTCAAGTGGACGCATCACACCGCAGTTGGCCAATGTTTCCGTGTCAGCGACGATAGACTGACCTGGTTTGTCAACTGATCCGAGGGCAACATAAGTATCTTTATTTCGCAAACTAGGATATGCCTTTCAGGATACACCATGAGATTAGCGATCGGATTCGGCATATTGTTGGAGGTTGAAATAATTTGACAAGCAAGGCCATCAGAAATGTTGTTATTTTTTCATCAATATTTTGAATCCTTCCCAATTATTGACAATCGAAACATTCATATATACACCCAGCACCTTCACATTAAATGTTTTAACATTTTTGAGTTTTTGTTATTCAAAAAAGTCTATGATTACAACTAAAGAATGCTCAATTGCTCAATGCCCATTTTTTTTAACCCTCTAGTGCTTTCTTCACGTCAACTATTTCAGTTCATCGTGAATGGATTTGCTGTTAGAGGTCTCCCCATAGTCCGATCTCGCAGATGAATTTTAGGATCTTCTGTGGGCTGGTTTCTTTGATTTGAGTTTGATCAGAGATATGAGATCCAAGTAATTCGGGCCTGGTCTGCATCAGTGGTCCGCAGTCACATAGCAGGTGTAGTGGAGTTTCATGTTCATCTATACAGAATCTGCATAGATGCATGTCCACCAATTTCATTGTACTTAGATGTTTATTCAATCTGCAATGTCCAGTCAGTGTGCTGAATTGCTGATAAAAACTCTGATGTTTTCTCTGTTTAGAACAAGGATCTTGTCTGATCTCTTATTTATGAAGCCGTCTATTAATGATTTGGCATGTTTCTGTCCGGGTATGTATACCCAGTTTTGTTTTGCCCATAGTTTGGATAAAAATTTTCTGGAACCTTAGCTATGTTCACATAAGTCGGCAGAAAATACTGTAAAATATGCCTTGAAGGTTTAATTTCTGTATGTAATGAATGACAGCGACACAAAAGACTCTAAAGATTAGCTATAGATTCGAGTCCAATCCCCACGTAGGGGCATAGGGAGGCAACAATAGCTCGCAGTGTTTATGACCTCCTCCCACACCATATCCAGATCCCTCAGCTCTGCCTCGAAGGAACGGAATACGCTATGAGAAGCTCATCGAGTCGAACGGCTATTCTCTATTTCTGGAGAGAATGACCAAAAATATACGATTATGACAGTTTATTGCGCAATTAAAGACAATATGTTGTTGTACTTTCGTTCAATAAAAATGTTTGCCAGTCAAATGTCAATGATGGGTGTGATCCGCCTTTGATTACGCAAACAGCTTCAAATTCGTTTGGTGTTTTGAAAAATCTCTTTAGAAATGGAGAGTAATGTAATGATAGCTTTAAACTGTTGGTTCAAAATCTAGTCCTGGAAAATGGAAGATGTAACTTTGCATGGTTTAAAAGTGGAGTAGCTCCGTTATTATTGGCAAATCCGGTGTGACCCAAATGTTGGGAAAACAACCCTGAACCTCGTCGCGAGCAGATAACAGAAAACACCAGACCACACAAAACAACGCATGTCTGAATAGATATCGCCTCAGTGGAAACTGGATCAAGGTTACCTACATTCAAAAATATTTATATTTCATGTACGAAAATTACAACTAGAATTGACAGGACGTTGTTGACAAATCACGGTCCTAAAGATCCAATTTAGGTCATGTCCTTAGGGATGAAAAGTACTGTGTTACATCAAGGAGGAGATAGAGAGTCGAGATGGGGGTTGATCAAATAATGTTAGTATTTTATGATCGAACACTTCACAATTTTATCCTAAATACAGACATCTAAAAAAAGGTTCCTCCAGCTCAACCTAGTCAGAAGATAAAAAAGGCAATAAAGCCATAATTTATGACAGACAAGAAGTTATTGAAGCATTGAGTTCCAATATCATAAACTCTAAAATTGTATGGGAATACCTGTCAAAGCTAAATGAATTAGGCAATAATAAAAATGCCACTCTCTTCTGGATCCCGGGACATGTCGGGGTGAAGGGCAATGAACAAGCAGATAAGCTAGCGAAAGGAGGTCCAACAATACATTAAGTTGGACCAGAACCTTTTTGCGGCCTAAGTTACAGATTCTTCCAAGAAGAGATAAGAAGGAAGGGAAGGAAAGAAAGAAAAGAACAGTGAAACAACCTCTCCAGACTTAGGCAATCCAAGAATCTTCTTGTGAAAACATGTTTGAGCCTAAGTAAAATAGGTCTTAAAACCCTAACAGGCTTCTAAAAGCGTCACTGTAGACTTGGAGAACACCCGAGGAAGCTGGGACTCGAAAATGATGGAACCTGTAGATTCTGTGAAGAAGGGTAGAAAAGCCTCACCACCTCTTTGCAGACTGTGATGCAGTAGCTTTTGCGAGAGAAAGAAGTTTTGGTAAACATAGGATAGAGGTGGAGGACTTCGCCGCCATGAATCCCCTCCTATAATGCTGGACTTCCTGAAACGACACCATGGGGGGAAGCACAATTGCCCACTAGGTCGGAGCGTAACCCTCCCCCCCCCCCCAAATCTATTAGATGGTAAGTATCTCATGCATCATTTTTGACTAGCAGACTTTCATGCTGGATTCCATTTTCATACAACTCATGCATCGATACAGTAATGTATGAGAAATCAGTTTTTTTATTAATTTCAACATTAATTATCGAGATAGTTTCGAAAAAGAAGATTTCGATGAAGATAACCGGTACCGATGGTCGAACCACAGCCCGTACTAAAGGCGACAACAACCTATTTAACAAGTCAGCTTAATATATGCCAAAGAGACAAACGTAAAATTTACATTTGATAATATTGTATCCATATTTATCTCTAAATTATTCAAATCCAAAAACACAGAAATTCCCAAATCGATACACTGTATTCGTAAACGACCCATGCCTTAAAAATTAACATAAACATAAAATGAATAACTGACATAGTCACTCGATAATATCAAACATATTGTGGAATCTATTTTTCTATCAAGTTTAAATAAGAGTCCTCTAAGGGTGAAGAACATGAGGTTATTGCGAGCCCAAAACCTGCGTATTCGCACGTAGGCATAATACGAATAAACAACAACTTGTTTAGTCCACACCTAGCCAGGAGGTCACAGGTACATCTTAGGATGGATCTGCTTACGTAGGATTAAGATAGATTATTAGAAAGGTCAACGTACTATCGGATAAATTGAATTTAACATGAGACATCCGCATAGTGCAGTAAAGTGGTACGGTAATTTATTTTAACTAGATGGGTTTGAATGCTTGTCTTTCTGTTTTGGATCACAAGAGTGTGGCAATCAGCGAGATATCAGAACAGTACAATACTTTAAAGTAGGCAGCACGATACAGATGCTGAACAAATGAAGTCCGAAGGTCTTTTGTCGTGTATATACAAGAAGATCGACAAAAGACTGTCGACTCATAGCATTGAGAAAAAATGACATGGAAGAAAGACTCTCAAGATAAATATTTAAGCAGGTAATACTACTATGAGAAGAACAAATATAGAGAGATAATGTTCTACTGCGCATGGTTCCAACAAGTACGACGTAACTGTTGTTAAACTCATGCAAATTGTGACGTTTGTAGATAGTGGTTAGTGAGATTCGGTTTTTTTTTTGATATTTTAACGTTAATACAGACATTTTATGTTTTAATCAAATGATTAGTTAATTTAATTATGGGTTTTTAGTTTTGTGCAATGAAAATGAATTTTTATTAATAATTTATTTTTGGTCACGTGACTACTAAATAAACGAACCAATTTTCGGTTCTACGCATCCACAAAAGCTCCCTAATAATATATTTACTCATTAGTATACTCTCACAGAGATGGCGTTCAATAGACAATCTTGGCGCAACAGGAAAGGACAAGGAGAGCCGACTCCAAACAATGGGACAAATACGAGGGCGAAGAAGAAGAATAGTATACTCTTAGCAATCTTGAAAGGCCATAGAAAATTATGACAAAAGATTGATATTAAAAACAAAAGGTGACAAAACTTCCATTGAAGGTTTGTGTGTAGGAAATGACGAAATCGATTGCGGAGACAAAATGACTTGATTGCGCTTTGTGCTGCAGCTCCGTACCATGGGCAACCACTGCAGCGTCACTGCACGGCGGCTTCTAAACAGTTATTTGTGACTCTACGCGGTGCATCGAAACGGCACGAACTAGATGAATAGATCGCAAAACGAAATCCGCAGCAATTCAGAAAATTACAGTTTTGATGTTATTAAGATAATGATGGAAACTGCATTAGATCCGTTGTAAGAACGGGTTACTGTATATTGATAAAAAAGATAATCTATCAATCGCGTATGCATGTACCTAACTTGTGTACATTTTAACAGTATTTATACTAAGATATTCATGACTTCAAAGTAAACAATCTAAAAAAATGTGAACTACTACGCATCACATGATATCAAGATAATAGCGTAGGTATTGTCTTCTTAGTAAACTGAATACCAACTACCTCTCCAGAGTTTAGTTGGTTGTCCTGGAGGTCTGTCTTCCTGTGTAATCTTGTCTCTGGCAATTTAAAGTCTCTTGTATTCTCCGTTCTTGAGTCTAAAGTGTTTCTAAACATACAGATTTCGCTGTCTTCCTCATTTGAAATATCCTCGACTTCGCACAGGTCATTCGCAAGGTTTTTTCCGTACTTACATGTTTCTTGTCGTAGTTCGGTTCTATCTTTTTCTGTCCTTACAGAACGGGCAATTATGAAAAGGCGCAAAACTCTATTTGAAAGATGTGTTTTCGATTATCGCATGAATGTTTGATTATCCTACTTGTTAAAGATAGTCCACAAACAAAAGGATGCTGGTTTAAATCTTGCCTGGGACATGGAATTTGTTGGAAATATTGTTTAACATTCCCACGATCGGACATGGATTTGAAATTTGAATACAAATGACAAATTGAAAATATATTTTTATGCGGTCTAACTAAGCTAGCCAACCCTTCGAAACAGTATTGGAGGCGATATTATAGATTCCAAGAGAACTCACATACATTTACGATTCACACTAAACAGAGCACGTGCCTTGAAAAGGGTAGTGGTCGGGTCCGAGTTTCGAACAAACGAAAGACATCAACATTGGTAACAATTATAGAAATAATGGTAAATTTATTAACACAAATGGATTTGACCGGATCATATAAAAAAATAATGAAAATAAATGAAAGCGTAGGTATAGAAAAGAGCGAATAAAATAAACGCTAAGCCCTGTTAGAGGTTTGCGTTACACACGGAAAACATTCGCCTGGACAAAGGTTCTATCGATGGGATTATTCGTTGCACTGAACACGGAGGCTGGTACGGCTGAACGGTAATTTAGTTCAGGCAGTCACTCCAACCCAACGTCACACGGAGAGACGTCGTGACAGTGGAGAAGAGGTTCGTGGAGCGTGACAGCAGATCACGAAGACCCCCCAGCCATTCGGGGGGACCGTCTCTCTGCTCAAGACAAACAAAATTATTGTGTAACATATTCGATGGAAAAACAATATTCAAATAAGTTTGAGGGTGCTGGTAGTAAAATAGACCATTTTGACAGATTTAAAATAATTAAAATAGTATGAAAAATAATGAATGCACGGAGACGTGGCCGACCTAGATCAACGTGGACCGATCGTATCGGTGTCGCCTTAAAGGAGGGCCGAGGCAGGAGTAAAAGGAATAAGATAAAATGTATGCGAAACATTATGGAGAAAGTCAGTCCTACCCCTCCATCGGGATACGGCGTGATGGGTAAAAAAATATATGAAAAACACGAGGCTTCAATTTGTAACACTACAATTTTGTAAAACTGACATGATCGACTGCTCCTACCATTAACTAGCTTTAGTTTCTACCATTGACTAATTTTAGTGAGCGACTGTTTCTACAATAAACTAGCTTTAGTGAGTGACTGTACCTATCATTGAGTAGTTTTACCGAATTACTGTTCACACCATTAAATAGTTTTAGTGAGCGACTGTTCCTATCATTGAGTAGTTTTACCGAATTACTGTTCACACCATTAAATAGTTTTAGTGAGCGACTGTTTCTAACATTAACTAGTTTTAGTGAGCGAATGTTCTAACCATCAACTAGTTTTAGTGAGCGAATGTTCTAACAATCAACTAGTTTTAGTGAGCGAATGTTCTAACCATCAACTAGTTTTAGTGAGCGAATGTTCTAACCATCAACTAGTTTTAGTGAGCGAATGTTCTAACCATCAACTAGTTTTAGTGAGCGAATGTTCTAACCATCAACTTGTTTTAGTGAGCGAATGTTCTAACCATCAACTAGTTTTAGTGAGCGAATGTTCTAACCATCAACTAGTTTTAGTGAGCGAATGTTCTAACCATCAACTTGTTTTAGTGAGCGAATGTTCTAACCATCAACTAGTTTTAGTGAGCGAATGTTCTAACCATCAACTAGTTTTAGTGAGCGAATGTTCTAACCATCAATTAGTTTTAGTGAGCGAATGTTCTAACCATCAACTAGTTTTAGTGAGCGAATGTTCTAACCATCAACTAGTTTTAGTGAGCGAATGTTCTAACCATCAACTAGTTTTAGTGAGCGAATGTTCTAACCATCAACTAGTTTTAGTGAGCGAATGTTCTAACCATCAACTAGTTTTAGTGAGCGAATGTTCTAACCATCAACTAGTTTTAGTGAGCGAATGTTCTAACCATCAACTAGTTTTAGTGAGCGAATGTTCTAACCATCAACTAGTTTTAGTGAGCGAATGTTCTAACCATCAACTAGTTTTAGTGAGCGAATGTTCTAACCATCAACTAGTTTTAGTGAGCGAATGTTCTAACAATCAACTAGTTTTAGTGGGCGATTGTTCCTTCCACTAAACTAGCTTTAGTTAGCGACTATTTCTATCAAACTGATCCTACCATTGACTAGTTTAACTGAACTTCTTTAAATGTGAACTACTGTTCCTATTTTAGTGAGTTACTGATGTTCCCCTCCACATATGACAAAGCCTTTATCATTTCGAAAATTTATAGTCAGCCAAATTCGCATAGTTAATTCTCTTTTAATGCCACCGTATTAGGGATTGCAATCCCGCAATGGGGGATCCGCAATCCCGCGGCATCCGCGTAATTTTAGGGCCTGCGGGATCCCGCAACAGCGCAAGTGCGGATCCGCAAGCATCAAATTGCGTAAATTCATTAAAAGAAATTAAAAACATTTAACATTCAGTCATAAAGAAGACTCTCAAAATGTAAAATTTGTAGTTGCAGACGATCTTAATGCAAAAAACAATTTATTTACTATAAAATCAACAAGTGTGAAGTCAGAAGTGCCTTTTCGGTCGTTGGCTACATATTAGGTCCATAGTAAGTAAGATAATTTATCCTTTCGACCGTAGCTACTTGGTAGAACATAGACACTTCGAACTTATTTGAAAGAAACAAAATATTTAGTGTTTTTCCACAATATTTATTAAGGTAACCGGTTTTCAAAGACCGAACGTCTTCAAAATAGAGAGACAAAATATATATTTTTGAATTATATAGCGTCTATTTTCTGTTGGATCACTTCTTGTAATTTAGTTAACATCTACTAGCCTGACGAAGAAGACGTTCGGTCTTCGAAAACCGGTTAGCTTAATATATTGTGGAAAAAACTGAATATTTTATTTCTTTCAAATAAGACCATAGGCAGTAGGTTGGGAAATAACACCGATGATGCTATTTGTTTTTAAAGATTATATTTTCAGAAGGAGAAGTGACTTTTTATTTGTTATTTTAAAATTTGATACTTTATACTTGATTGATTAATTGGTAAGAAAAAAAAAGACTATAAGCATAGTAGGCTATATGATAAAGAATACTGATTTGGTTATAATTACCTTAAATAAGGATTAGAATTAGTATTTTTAGTTAATTAACTAGGTGACAAAAATTAGTGTTGTATGCGCTGACTTCTAACTATACATAAAGAGGTCCCGGATTTAATTTCTGGTTTGGTGTTTGTTCTATCAAATCTTTAAAATCTTTGTGCGTTTTAAATCGTTTTTCACGTGAAAACACTAGGGTTGGCCTGTTTCAAAATGGACGGAACCAGCTGACTAAAAAAATTGCCTCATGCAATATACCTACTCCACCGGCTATAATACTGACACTTCAAAGAACTTACTACCAAATATATTCATATTGCTATTGTTTTTGGACTTTTTATTATTAAATAAGTACCTAAACGAGAAGTCAAATTTTAAAATAATTATTCAATTATGTACAGTGAGGTGTTTTGAAATTATTCAATTTTTGTAATTTTTAATAAATATTGTCGCTAATTACATACCATAGAAAAATATTTTTTTAAATTCTATTTAACCGTGCGGGATCCCGCGGGATCCCGCGGGATTGGTGGCAATCCCGCAAACTCCCGCGGGATTGAAAATGGTGCGGGATTGCAATCCCTACACCGTATACCTAGTTAATAATTTTTGCAAAATTTTCATCATAACGCATGATTTTATCTTTTTGTGAGTTTTAACGTATGCACACTTTGGCATAGGTTTTAAAAACATGTAATATAAATTACATATTATATTCTTCTAGGATGGGATGCCTCAGAAATAATAATAAAATTATATATGTATATATTGTATAGGTACCTATTCAACATAAAAATGATAATCCTATTCTATGAATAATTCAATCAATCAACATAGATTAGTAATGTGAATGTTGTAGAAATGTGACGTCTAAATCTGTATAATATAAGTGGAATAATATTGTTATTTTTAAGTTATAAAATATGAAATTTTTGTAACTTCATAATCTAAATAAATAAATAAATAAAATAAAAACTCTCCATTGCGTTCGATTTTGCGCAAAGTTTATTACATCCTCCCACATCATGTCCAAATCCCTCAGCTCTGCTTCGAAGGGGAGGAAAACGTTATGAGTGGGTCTTACTCGTCTTCGTGACCCTGATTAGAGGAAGAACAGCGCGCTCCTCGGACAACTGTCATTCGGCATCCTTAACACATGTCCAAGCCTAGTCCATATCCTCTCCATAATGATGATGATGTTGGATAATTTGTTTAGCGCCATTTAATGGATCTCCGTGTCAAGGGCGCGCGGGAAACTCTGGGAAGAGCAGTGTCTTCAGTTTGCTCCTGAATGTGCTGATGGATTGGTCCTTTCTTAGTTCTTCGGGAAGTCGCTTCCAGATGACGGGTCCTGCTACTCTGAAAGCCCTGTCGTGGAAGTTCGACTTGTTGCTCCTGTTGATCTCATTCGGCATGTTTGTGGATTTCATAGCTGAAGGGTCTTGTTGCTGGTTCCTTGGTGATACAGAGTTCAGAGAGTGTATGGGGTGCCATGTTGTTTATGGCCTTGTATACCATGAGGCACAATTTATATTGAGGTATATACGTGATGTTACAGATGGATGAATGTTAGAAATATACAATTAGTATCATATTATTTGGTTCGAATTTATATCCACAGTTACTCACAAACATTCACAGTATCTATATTTTTCAACAAAATAAAAAACGAATAACATTGACTATTCATAAAAACAACAATGACTTACTTTATTATCTTTTTTATGCCTTAATTAGTAATTTTAGTATGGTCCCAACGCATACACATAACTGAGTCATTTTACACAACTCATCACGAACAACAGTCAAGTAATCAACATAAACATTGTTTATCGTGCTATTTGTTATTATGTCACATTTATCACTTCACTTAATATACTTAAAACTAATAAAACAGTAATATGTATACTTAACAATTACTTAAAATAAGTTAGTTGAAAACAATTATTTAGGTTACAGCGTTATATTCTTTTTATAAAAGTGATGACACAAACACACTCATTGATTCTTTCACAGAAAGCTACTAAAAGCTTGTGTTGTCGTGAAAGAGGAAGATGGTCGTACTGGCGATGCTCGAATCCACGACCTACAGTATGAAACAGTCGGTGTTGTAGCCGCTAGGCAACCAACCACTTCTTAAAATATACGAATATTTTGAAATTGTGTTACATAAGAGTGTTTTATATGTGTTAAATACTTAGATGTCACGCTTTGCTAGATGAAAATAGGCGTTCAATATGTCGACGCCTGATCCTATGCAAAATTTACTACACAACCCTTTTCAACTGAATCTATTCTTTATCTAGCTTGAACGAGAAACCTTCTTAATTCCAAACGAATGATAATTGAACAATAATAAATATTACGGTAGAAACAAGCTTATGCATTGCGGTCTGATGTGATGCACCAGAAGCAAATCAGTCTCATATAGAGCTGCAACACAATGCTCCACGGTAATATGTCTCTAACCATACTAAATCACAAATCACCCTCTATGGACGGAATGCCTTATTATTAAAACCACAATAAATATATTATATTAAACCGATAATGCTTCTGGCGCGCCACAACACAAACTAGAAAAGCTTTACTCGATATTTTTTTTTGTTAAGGTTCTTAGCCCAATTGGACGTTATAGCCAAAATTTTGTTAAACTTTTTTTTTTCCTGCTATATAGGGAGTGGACAGACATGATAAAAATGCTGAAGTCCTAAGGCGAGCTGGAGTAGACAGAGAGTTACTGTCAACTATCAAGGTTCGCAAGATCTCATACTTGGGCCACGTACTGCGAGGGAAAAAATATCATCTCCTGCATCTAATATTGAAGGGCAAGATTGAGCCGAGGACCTGGCCGGAGACAGACATCTTGGCTGCGCAACATAAGAGACTGGACCGGCATCCCAAGTGTGGAGGAGATGTTCCAGACGGCGCAGGATAGAGAAAGATTCGCCGAAGTGATCGCCAACGTTGGGGAGACCCGACAGGGCAGTTAAAGAAGAAGAAGAAGGGAGTGGAAATAGAAATAAGTTTTGTTTTGATTTAGTTTGTCAATTGCGTTAATTTTATGTCAAACTACTCCAATTCCAAAATTTTAATTTGCAAATTTTATTTTTGTTGGTCTTAATAAAGGTGTTTTGCTGATTGACCTAATATAGATTTGCTAGGTATCAGGCTTTCGACATTATCAATCATGAATAGTCTTCTACGAAACGGCGATGTTGAAACTTGTCGATACCTTTTGGAGTCTCGCCAATCCGCACCTTCCACTCCGTATTCATATCGGATGAACTTACACCTTGAGCGGAAACTCGTCTTACTTCGATTGCATCAAAGAGATAGTTGCAGTAAATGAGACAGTAACGACGCGAGACGCGAAATTCGATATGCCACTTCGTCCTGAACTTAGAGATACGGTTGTGCGTTAACATGAAGACCCTTATGAAATATTCCGTATCATTTATCACCTGCTTGGCATACCGTTTTTAATTTATATATAAAAAAATAATCTCTTTAAGTACATATATAAATGGAGCCCTATCTTCTCTGGTGTGGGAGGTCATAAACATTGCGCAAGATCGAGCGCAATGGAGAGCTCTAGTTGCCTCCCTATGCCCCTGATTGGGGCGTAGAGGGAGTTTGGATTTGGATTTTCCTTGGTCATCGCATCACGCTTGAACGGCTGGACCAATTTGGCTCATTATTTTGGTTGGCTATTGGAAAATTGGTCATAGAATAAAGACATGGTGTCAAAATAATTTTAGCAGATTAATTAATCCATGATGATGATTAAAAGTTTACTAAAGATATTAAAGGTTATATCTTGATTTCAATCGAAGACAATGCCAAGAATAAAGCGATGCACACATAAACTGCAACAACAACATTCCTACTGGTAATGCGGCTACACAAGTAACAGTATAAGCAGTTGCAAATACTGTGGCGTGAAGGGCATCATTATTTGCAGATTTCCCAACGCTCGAAGGCGAGTTTCTATTTACAATTATGAGCGTTGGTTTATCACGCGCTTCAATGGGTCAAGAATCTTGAAAAGAACAAGTTTTAGAAAACGACAAAAGGCTATTCTGTTATTCTTTGGAAATGAATATAATCATTTCAGAAAGTTTACGGTTTGATGAATGTGGAATTCGCGAGTGTTTTACATCTCCATTTACTTATTGTTCTCCATCCATACCGCATCGCAGGGAGTCGGTAAATGACAAGGGTTCTTCAAGTGTCTGCTATGAATGACTAAAGATGGGAAACGAGATTGACCGATTAAAAGACATGGGATTATGTGGAAATTTGGGTGGGTAGCCGATGCATGAGAAGACATTGCACGGATCACGGAGGCTTTCGGAAGTGAAGCGAAGACTTTCTCTAACAGGTTAAACATTCGTCATATGGTTGGCGATGTTTTGATAAGACGAAAGAGAAAAAAGATTCGTTGGTCCATGATTTGTGACTGACTTGAAAATCTGTCAATTATTAAGGAAGAAAATTTTTAGACGGTAAAAAATAATTGTTGAGACACATTTGAATGAAATCAGAATTCATCCGTCCCTTGGAAGAGAAACAAAGTATTCGGCTACAGTGTGTTGCCGATGGAGATCAGTAGGTGACAATCAACAGTCGGCAGTTAACCTCTGGTCTCTGCAGACCCGCGTTCCGCACAACCCGTTAGTATTGAACTAGTAACATTACACGCTGACAATTAAACCTAATGCGGCCATAAAGATACCGGGTGACGCAACCAGCCGGGGACATCACTGATATAGCACACTTTGCAGCCGGCCACACAAACAATGTTAAAACACCGATGAATTCCAGACAAACTATGAGTAGCTTTCAACGTGGTTGAAACCTTTTAATTAAAGAGCTGATGAGTATATTCAGAGGTTGCAGAGGTTACAAGAGAAAGATCTCCGCGATCTAGATTCTAGAAGGTCAAAACAAATAATGATTTCCCGGTTTTTGTTTGCGTCTTGCGTTTCTTCGTAACCAATCTGTCTTTTTTCTGCCATACCGTGCCGTGCCTCCAATATAGCTGCATTTGTTCACTATCTAGAAATGTACCATGCCCGAAACACCTCAAACGGGCATGTTGAGATAATGAATGAAGAAAGAACGACAAATAGGATGTACAAATCTGAAAGAATGGGGGCACGGAGACGTGGCAGACCTAGGTTGACGTGGGCAGATCATATCGGTGCCATCTTAAAGGATGGCTAATGCCGTTTGGTCTCCTATGAAAACGGCACTGCAAATAAACATCGGTGAATGAGTCAGTTTTGAACATTGTCTTAATGCAACAAAAAACATTGCCCATTTCACTTGCTGCAATAGTTGTTTTCTATGTATATTTGTAGATTTCTTTATTTTGTGTATAATATTATGTATTATTTTTTTATAATTTAAAAAGACTGTCGTCTTGTGAAATGACGGTACGCTCTCTAGGAACCCAGTGCATGTTATGATAGGAGTAAAAGGAAAAGAAGACAACGTATGCGGAGCTTTATGCCGTTTAATTAAAGCGAACGATGTTTGTCTGGAGACTGAACAACAGCTATGCAGGAGGTACCTGTTATTGGAGTACCTGCTGTAGATTATGTTTTTGTGTCATGATTTTTTTGTTGTTGTTCAGAGTTCTTTTGGTGTCTCTAATTAATAAATCTTAAACAATGTTTTGGTATACCGGATGCGCCATTATTGATCTGGCATCTGGTTCAAGACCGTAAGGAGTTTAAAGTAAAGGTCGCCACACGAAGAAGAAGAAGAGAATTAATAATTAAAAAATAAATTATTCAGATTGGAGGCGGTTACCTTAGAATACATCAGCATCAGAGGTCCATTCCTGCTCTATAGATATTTTTTTAAATTTTTGACCGTATAAGTCCGTGGAAGGCAAGCGTTATACTCTTAGTAGAATTCCGGCAACAGAGCGCCAATGAGTAGATTTGGCGAAATCTTGTTCCGAAAATTTGACATTCTGCCGATAAGTTGCCCCTAAGAAATATGTTCATGATGGAATTTCAGCTCCAAAGCTGCCGACGAATGTGTTTTTATTGTATGCTGGTATATTTGTATTTTCTATTGTTTAACTTATTAAATAAATTAAATAAATAAATAAAACCCTATAACCCCCAAAGCACGAGCTCTGCTCAATTTTAGGGGTAAAATATATATAAAAAAAAAATGTGTATAAATTTTATTATTGTGTATATGTATGTATTTTGAGTGTTTTTTATTCTCTTAATAAAAATATTTGAATTTGAAATTTGAACGTCATGGCGATAGTATGACTCCCATAATTTTGGAGTCATTCACCAGCAAATTAATCGAAACCGAACAAAAGTCTTTTTGTAATCATTTGATATTTTTGATGATGAAGTATAATATCTATATTCCATGTGAGGTTTATGTCAATACATACATTCATTTCGGTAGATGTGAAATGTCTAGAATGGTCCACGGAAGTATGCCCTATAGGTAGTTCCCTCAATGACGCACCTTCAAACTTCAACAAAGACATTAACCTTTATAACAGAGGAGTATATTACACGAAGAAGCCGACTACTGGTACGTCAATGGATCTTCCAACGAAAGAGAAAACTACTGGCTACCTATTAATATTCAGGTACTTGAGCACGCGAGGCTGTTACGTGTGGGATTCAGGTCAGCCTAAGAGAAAATAATTATTCAACGAGTAAATAAAATTCCTCGGAGGATCTGGTATATTATGATCGATTGTTGGATTTGCCAAGAATTATAGTGGAAGTAAGTTTTTCAGAAACACATTTTACAGGAAATAAAATATGCAAGTGGATGACGCTGCGAGTTTCGACAGAAACAAAGAGATTAGGATCAATATCGCAAATTAAAAAGGTAGACGAACATCCGGAAATCCTCAATTATTAAGAATCAGTGTGGACGTGAATGAAGGAATTTTGTTAGGAGAGATGAAGGTCTTATGACGGTAATATGTCGTATTGACAAGACGTTTAAATGGCTTAATTTGTGATTGTTTTCATTTTAGGTGCTATCAGTCATGTTATATCTATTTTTCAGCCTCAAGAGAATCTTGGGACCCACAAGATCGTACTACCATATCACGAACGACGCTATTCGCCAGCGCATCCAACGTAGTCCTATCACTTCTACCATTGTGGGTGGAGAGGAGGTGGACACGTGTTAAATATACCGAATGACAGTTGGCCTCGGAGAGCGCTGTTCTTTCTTCCACCAGGGTCTCAAGACGAGAAAGACCCTTTCTTACTGTGTTTCATTCCTTCGGGGCAGAGTTGAGGAAGTTGGACATGGTGTGGGAGGCTCTTATTGCCTCTCTATGCCCCTAAGGGTGAATGAATGAATATCCATTTTTATTGTGTTGACGGTTATTCTGAAATGAAAAACTGACAATTTAGTTGCGTCGTATCCAATTTTTATCGAGACTTTTGACATTTCGCTATTATGAAAATGTTTTATCCAATACATTAGATGCGTAACTACTGGCAACCGATTATTATAACTCAACTCAACCTTGCGTTGAGATGGAACGTGAAATTGAGAATAGCCGTCATCGTCCTAATTGTATTTCCTTCGAATACAACAATTACAATAGAAGAATACCTTAGAGTCGAAAGTAACAAAAAATTTACAGGTAACAACTATTTTTTTACCGAAAGCTGAAAAAAACGAATTTCACCACAATTTTAAATAATTAATTTTAAATAATTCTTCGGATTCTATTTTATACGAATTTTAATGGAATCAGTATCTGTACCCCTATTCCGAATCTCCGTGACATTTACGCTGGCGTGAATTAACAAAATCTTGTATGGGCTGCGGAGCTTTCCGAAGCATTCTGTAGTGGCGCTATGCACATTTCGATACAAAATTTTGTTAATTTACGCCAGCGTAAATGTCACGGAGATTCGGAATTGGGGCTCAGGAGAGCAGTTGAATATGAGAGTTCCGGATTCCAGAACATAGGAATTTACTCGCAATACTACTAAAAACAAAAAAAAAATCATCGTGTTATTTTATTCACTTAAAATTACTGTAAACTTCCTCAACATTATTGGAAGTATGCACGCGTAGGTATAAAGAAAATATTCAAAATTCATAATATGGTCAACTTTTGCCTTAAACGTTTTTACTTTCACTATATGGGATATTTCCAAGTATTGTTTTGATCGCCGGTCGATGATGAATCGGCAGAAAGGTCGCGGTTGCAATATTCACGTCATGACAGTTGTTGCAGCCGGGATTCCGCATACCGTTACCCGCCGGTCCGCCAGATGAGTGATGGACGCGGAGAACCGGTTTTCTTGTTTGGTAGAACCGTAACAATAATATAATACGACACGAGGAAGTGGGTCGACGCTCGAGCACCCGGCGAAGACGCTAACGACATCTGCGCGGCGACATTAACTTGAAATCGCTGGTTGCGGGTTCGATACCTGCCTTCTTTTCAAATATCTCAATCTTGTGTGATGAAGATGTTCAACAGAGGTTTTCTACAGTATGCTCGCTGGCTTGAAACATTTTAAATTAAATAAAAAGCCCAATCAACTCTTATATATAAAAGAGCCCACAGAAGTACATTCTGATAATTAGGATAAAGTTTATGTTAGTCAATTTAAATAAAAACGTTTGAAATATGATTTTTTTTTAACACAATCCTAGATTTTGAAATTTGAACGCCTAATCGGTCACATTCTTCTAAACTGCAGTAAAAGACGATTGTAAGCCCTTAATGGTAATGGTTATCTGCATTTTTATGTCGATATAATCTTCGTTGCAGACTGCGTTGGCTGGGTCACTTGCACCGTATGGAGGATCTGGAGCTTCCAAAAAGGGTGTTGTATAATGATCCAATCGGTAGAAGAAGTGTCGGAAGACCAAAGCTACGATGATTGGATGGCTTTGTCGCAGATTGTCCGACTCTGTGGCAGCATGATTAGAAAGTTGCAGCCAGTGACAGATCAGGGTGGAGGAACTTTTTAGATGCAGCTAGGACCCACCACGAGTTGGAACGCTGAAGATGATATCGATATAGTCTTAGTTGGATTGATGCCCAGAATCAATCAACTCATTCATAGTAACCATATTAAATAGTACCTATAAGTACAAAACTAAAATGCCCTATGCATATAGGTACAATAATACAAAATATCGAGATTAGACAATTCAATGAAAAACAAATCGCAATGTTGTTCGTAAGATACGCGACGGAAAACGCATAAAGTGTTCGCAGCTTTATTGGTGATCTTGAACCTTTTGTTTTACAATGAGGTTTTATTTTTATCTCGGCGGCGGATTCAATCGCGCACGTATTGACTCGCAGTGTTAAGGGGGTCGCTAAAAATAGCCTGACTCATTCTTGAGTGGACAAAAAATCGACAGTTGTTGTACGCCGTGTTTTTTGCTAGGTGCTTGGGCAAAAAAGCGGTTTGATGGATCCACAAAATATATATATAAGTAAGGAGGTCATCGTTATCTTATAATATAAATGAAAGTCGGGTTAGTGCAAACACTTATAACACGAGATCGGCTTAACAGATTCTTCCTATGTTTGATTTATTGAATTCTTCTGGAGAATAACTAATAAAAAGTTGAGAAATGGATAAGAAATAATATGAAATATAATATTAAAGTTAGTATGGAACGGATTTCCTGCGACTCTACCGCCATCTATGAATAATCTATAAAAACAAAATTATTGTTAACTGCACCTGATAGTAGTTCCCTCGCATACGCAATTGCCGCTCCTGCAGTAGCCCATCCCACTTACTCCACCCTTTCGAGCGTTCTAGAAAATTGTCATACAAAGTCAACATAATTTTCGGGCACTTTCAAAATGTGCACACATAGCATCGGTACATCATAGGCGAGGTAGATATATTCTCGCGTTGTTCCCGCCTGAGCTTTGAATACGAATGAAATATGGATATATTATTGGATATTATATAGAAATATTTTTATGTTATTATTTTATAATTTTAACTCAATTGAATTAATTATGTTTCTTTTTTGAGGCGCAGTGTACATTATGCACATATGAACTGGCCGCCTCTGGTTAAGACCACAGGACAACGTCTGTCGGGAAAGCTAGTAACAATATAATACCATCGATAATTATTTGTAATTCGGTTTCAAAGAACCAATTTAACAAAAGTATACGGGTGCCGGACGTCAGTGGAGAGCGCTGTTCTTCCTCCCATCAGGGTTCCGAAGACGTGGAAGACCCTCTAATATGGTATACGTTTATTTGAGGAAGCTGAGGGAGTTGAACACTGTGAGAGAGGAGGTCATAAGCATTGCGCTAGATTGAACGCGATGGAGAGCTCTTATTGCCTCCCTATATGTCCCTGAGTGGGGTCAAAAGGGAGAGTGTAAGTACTTTTATATACGGGATGTATACATTGCGAAAGATATGAGTGTAAAGATAATTCTCATTCTTTCTACAAACGCGCGAGAGCTCGGTATAATAATCAATTTCAATGGAAAACTTTCACCAATGACAAGCGAGTCATAAAGCGCTAGAAGTCGAACTGTCGGAGCCAATTTGCTTAATGAAAGAGCAAAATAGGTTAATGGTTATCTAGCTAAGTGATGATCTTCCTATAACGTCGCGATTTGTAGGTCAACCGTGCATACAATGGAGAGATATAAATAATATGGATGCACTTAGGTACCTATACAAAAGCATACACACACATATCGACCTCTATGAATGCGGGTAGAGGGTATTTACATTCTGGGCGACAATCACTTTTGTATTGGTGAGATTAGACCTTAAACCTACACATAATTATATAGCTGCAGTAGGGCCTACTACCATCCCAGCATTTCTCGCCCAGAAAAAATATATACTACCTATACTAAAATTAATGAAATATGCGCACAAGCATCAGTATAAGTATTTTCATATATTCTGTAACAAAATAGTTATCTAAATTAACTAGACAGCGCGTTTTTAAATAAGTAGACAGAGGGAAAAGTTAAAGTGTTCATTTTTTTGTTTGTAACAACCCTTATGTCTACCTTACCAAATATTATTCCTTATCTTCCACCGAATACTGGTAAAAGAAATGACCAATGTTTCGTCAATCTCTAATATAAATTAAAGTCGGGTTAGTGCGAACACTTATAACTCGAGATTGGATCAACAGATTCTTCCGATGTTTGATTTATTGGATTCTTCTCCGCTCCGGATAACAGAATAACTAATGAAAAGTTGAAAAATGGATAAGAATCAATACAAAATATAATATTAAAGTTTGTATGGAAAGAATTTCATGCGACGCCATCTTTGAAAAAATCTAACATAATTATTGTTTTCTGCATCTGCAATCTGCACCCTCTCATTCTCGTATACATAATTGCCAGCAGTCCATTTCACTCACTCCACCGTTTCGGGCGTTTTAGAAATTTTTCATACAACAAATTGCGCGCATATAATTATATTCTCGCGTTGATCCCATCTGAGTTTTGAATAGGTACGAATTAAATATGGACGTTTTAGAATTAATAATTCAATGTTATTAGGTATTTAATTAGTATATTTTTATTTCTGGAGCCGCAGTGCACAATGAAGGTGTCGCCTATACTTAGGACCAAAGGGTCCACAGGACAACATCTGTCGGGAAAGCTAGTATATTATAATTAATTCTAATTCAGAATTCATTTTAATGATGAAACGCATAATGTAGACAGTTAAACATAGATCCTTTATGCACAGTCTCATTAAAGCTTTGTTCACATTTGTCGAGTATTTTAGACGAGTGGCGAGTAATTTAGTAACAACGTCTTAGTCTGAACACTTCCAACGTGGAGAAATAGATTAGCCGCCGGTCAAAAGTTAATCAATTATGTTGTATTTTTTTTATAAATAGGTGCGCATATATGGACCCTCTACGTATCTACATTAAATTGTAAAGGAAGAATAATGAGCTTTAAAAGGTGTTATGGAATTGTCTTTGGTTCATCGGATATTATGCCATTGTTCTCTATATGATGAGGCGTTTTATTTTTAAATACTAGTTTAATAAACTCATCCAGATTTCCTCAAATGGCATTGCACGGCAAACCACGAGGTAGACGGCTGGGAGTCGACTATGCATGAGGCTAACCTCACCTCTTGCATTAGGTACAGGCTTAAAGGCCTTGATAAAGAAGAGTAGAAGATCTTTAACGGAATAACAAAGAGTGGAACAACCTTACATATTATTAGCCACGCCGCTCAGGACTAGTACCTACTCAAAGGGAATGATCACGAGACTTAAGACTTGACTCGTATTAGTTGCGCTTGATACTAAGCTGACAAATCTTAGATCTCTTGTCGTCTTAAGAAACCGGTTGGTTTTGATAAGTTGAATAAACTCACGTTAATCCTGCTAGGATGTTTAGGAGCGTACTCTTGCCAGCGCCAGAAGGTCCCATTATGGCTGTCAGCTCCCCGGACTTGAAGTGTCCATCCACTCCGTGCAAGATATCCTTCGAAGCTGTGAACAAAAGCAAACAAACATTGTTAAAAATATACAATAAGTTCAGTCTTGTAGATGATGATGATGGATGATTTGTTCTGCGCCGTTTAATGGATTTCCATATCAAGGGCGCACGGGAAACTCTGTGGGAAGAGCAATGTCTTCAGTTTGCTCCTGAATGTGCTGATGGGCTGTAGAGAGGTTATTTCTTAGTAAAAAAAATATGTGTAAGAAACTTTTACTACACTACAACAAATAAAAATTCAGGAATAATAAATACATCCACTCTTTTCTGCACAAAGGTATAACCGGCGAAACTAATTACATGTGATACACCTTATTACACCTCCTGACATGCCCATTAATCGGGTAAAATTGCTGCCCGCAGGACTTTATCCTGGCAAACGACAAGGCGATGACTGTCGATGTGGCAAAGTATAAGCCGGATTCGAAAAGTAAGTTAGTAAGTAATTACACGTGGCAATTTTTTTAGTCATCCGGTCTCATACAATCTGAGAAAGGCAGCCCCGGATGAAACTTCCTAGTGAAAAACTCTGAAAAAGTTCCACCGAGAATCGAATCCAGGAAGTTCCAATAGTGAAACTGGCACCTTAAACACGTTCATATAAAAATTGGCAGAGCTTTAATATCAAAGGCATTCTGAAATAATCAAACTGGGTCTCGGCAAAATTGAGAGAGGACGTACGTCACGCAGTTGAGAAATTGAAAACAAAAATAGGCCGCTAATTAAAAATACGAGAATTATTTATTCGGGTTACAATTTTCCACGGTTTCTATGAAAATAAATGACGAAAAATTGCTCGTACATATAGATTGCGCCATTCTATGTAGATAATAATATCATGTCTAGGCTGTATCTAGTTCCAAAATTGGCCACTACGAGCCAAAAGCACCGTGTTCTTACGAAAAGAAAAGTTAAATTGCGTTCTCAAAGCGATTCAATGATATTGAGACACTTATTAGGTACGACCCTTTTGCTATGCTTGTCGTTCGACAAGTTTTGCTGCTTGATATTAAAACCGATAACATCGATGATGATCGATTAAAATGCATCGAATATCTGATCAGAGTTTCGGACAAGAGAACAAAGAAGAATACGTAATGAATTCCTCAAGCCACATAATAATATAGTTAGTGTTTGTGGGTTAGATAGGACGCCCTCATACAAGAGACCTCCGAGCTAATGTCTAGTGCACACCGTAGATACACTGGTTAGCCAGCCACACGGACAAGTTTAGTATAGTTAACTACTATCATAGATATCTATGGTAATACACGACTTGTTAACCAGTTAACCGATAACACCAAACGAGTTGTTGAGCAGGTTAGGGCTAGAATGTCTTACAATAGTGTGCAAGTGCATCTAATACGAGTCTGGTCTTTGGTCCGTCGGTGTCGCTAGCTTTTCATGCGAGAATTTTTGCCCGGCAACATTACATTACATAGTGACATAATATGTGTAGGTCTTGCATGGGTATTCGCGAAAAAGTTTAGTTCAAACTATTTTTTTCTTTTACTTAAAGGTCATCATATCGCTAAAAATAAAAATAGGTAAATTCAAAGTAAATGAGACTAAATCCAATTACGTATTATTGAGTTTACACAATCTTAACATTTTTTTCGCATCTTACGTTTCTGTAAATAAATAATTTTTCGAGTCAATGAAACCATAAAAAAATAAGTAAGGTAGGTACTCAAAAAGCATCCTAAACCAGATAAAATGTTTAAAAAGTCGGGATAGTTCGAACTCGAGATCGGCTGAACAGATTTTTATCATTTATGATTTATTGTATGTATTCTTTACCACTCCGGATAACAGAAAAATACATTTGAAAAATTAAATCTTTAATTAAATTAGAATTAGATCCATCGTGAAGAAGTACCTATTACAAGATTTTATGATCGTACTTAATAACTTATGGTAACCATTAAAGGAAATTCTACACAAACTTTCTGAGTTTTATGAGAGAGGAATAAACTAGTATTATTAATACGAATTATATAACAATAAAATATTATGTAAATTGAAATACTGTACCTGCTGTAAGAAATTGATTAATTGAATTGAATAAATCTGTATGCTTATCTTACTATACTATAATAATTCTGTAAAATTTGGGTTTATTTGTTTAACAGAGTCTATTCTATTCATCCTACAACATATACAATAATGTAACAAGCTTCACATGTGGCTTATTTCATACTACACCGCCATCTCTTGGATTTTTTTAAAGTTATGCAACTATAGAGGAATTGTTTTTATCTCAAACTTATGGCCCGTCGAACTTCATCCCGCATCCGAATCAACATTAATTATTACATAGGTACTTAATGCAATGTATTATAACTTAAATTTAATTCGGTTTCTATGTCATAAACTGTATTCAATTCATGGAAGAAGTCAAAATTATTATTTTTTATTCTGGGTTAGGTGGAAGTTCGACGGGCGGGTCAGCTAGTTAAAAAACATTTTAAAGCTTAATTTAAAGGAATAATTTTTAAATTTTTCAAGTTGTATAAACATTTAAGTAACTGTATTCTGGTATGAAACTCTAACAAAAACATATTGGGACATAATTTTTGAGCGGTATCTTACAAAACATTAATTATTATTCGCATAATTAATTATGTAGTTAAAACGAAAATAAAAAGAACACAGATACGTTTATATGAATATTAACTTTGATTATTTCAAAACCATTGTTTTGAGTCACTACTCGACAAAAAAAAAACATCAAAATTTGATAAGCCCAAGCATTTTCATTCGATTTTTCCTTATTTCGGGCAAAAATAATATGTACTTGTACAACATTGAGCCAGTTCAATGTTTCCCGTCCCAATAGTTATTATTCATTACCAGTGATAATCGCTAACAAGTTGACACTGTACGCTACAAACAGTAGGTATGTTGTAATATTGTATTACTTTTAGTACCTATAATGAATTGTATATTAAAGCTTACGTGATCGGTCATGCACTTGAAGGAATTAAGTGGCGCTATTCAATTTACTACATAAGATGTCCGGCAAAAGAGAAACGTTTTAATCGAAAAACTAGTTAAGAATTTACCTATATAGGTAACTAGTTAAGAATTTACCTATATAGGTAACTAGTTAAGAATTTACCTATATAGGTAACTTATCTGATTTCAGAATAGCCCAATGAGTTATTGCATGACCGACAAACGCGGCAACTAGGTAACTAAAGTAACTAGTGGCTGATAACCACCCTCACCTGAGAGAATTTTATATCATAGGGAAGTATCTAAAACTAACGCTGCGGCTGTAAGAAAGCAAGGAGTAGATAGGCACACATATTCGAATATTGTCGGAGTCATTAGATTTTGCAACATTTGAATATCTTGGAAACTTTGCTGTCTTATGTCGTAAAGATGACAACACTAACAGATGAAGACCTATTCTCAGCAATGCGAGCCTATGAAGAGAGAAATTACTGGAGGTGTTTGGTACTCACAACTGTTTTGAGTTTGATTGTAATGAGTAATGAAGAAACGAAGAAGATGGAAAATCCCACTAAATCTGTCTTCCAAAGAACACTGGAGAACGATTTTTAGCCTGCAGTGGTTGAAACAAAACATTTTAAATTTCGTTTATCAAGATCAAAACAATTCTCGAGAATATATCAAAATTAGAATAGGGGAGCCTGAAGATCCACGCGGGAAACCTTCGTTTAGGCAAAAGCCGATGTTCGTGGCCTTCCGATGCATTCCAAAAGAATGCTAAAAAATACATTATCTAATCGAGGATAACACCATTTTTTTAAAACAAATACAAAATTTATCCATTTTGCACAAGGTGGATAGGTGCATTAAGAAAAACTGTCTCATAATTTGATGCGACAAAGGCCATCTAATGCAACCAGCAGCGGTAAATTCAGTTTTCATTATTGTCAAACGGAACATAAAAAACAGTCGTTATGTAAAAATATTATTGATGGGGCTATAAAATTCTCTCGAGGTCTGTGTTAATTATCCAACAGGCGTGTTCAACTTGTTTGGTTATGAAAATTAACGATATAATAAATTACGTACGTGTTTAGTTACGTAGTTTTCTTTGATGGATCCACTACTGCTGAGAAGATTTTTAAATGGAGTGCCACAAGGATCTGTATTGGGTCCACTCTTATTCAAATCCGTACAATTGATAAATGAGACAAAACATTTTCATCGCCTTGGTTTCGTGTCACCTTTTTATTTATGATTTCTGTGCACAGTCAAAGTGAACACGAATACACTCTGACTATTATACAGTAAGCTACTTAGTGGAAAAGGATGGTCGGCACCTGGAATCGAACTCACGACCTGTAGAGGAGAATAAATATCATTAAAGGAACTTCTGAATTCTCAAGCCATGGCCTATTCAAGAAAGAAAAATAAAGTTTTCGATCTCTTTGTTGTGATGGTGATCTACTGGTCAATAGGACCCAATTGTTGGCGACTTCTGATCAATGTCTATTTCTTAAGACTAAGTAAGCATCTTTAGAGTGTTTATTATAAAATTATTGACAGCTTTATGATTGATAAGGCTCGAAGCGCTTTATGGATGAAAAGGTTTGGTTCCTGGAGTGAAGATTACGGATTGAAGAGTCCACCTCCCTTGACCTTTCTTATTATCATTATTGGTTTGGGTTGAGGCATTCGTCACGACCCAGCCCATTGGGCAATTCGTTAATATTGTGGATTACACCAAGGGCAGCCGGAAATTTGATTACAAATCCCAACCATTCCGAACACATTTTTTAATCCATAAGTAATTTCGTTGATTGATTCGAGAACGGTTATTGAATAAGCAATGTAATGATGGGTCAGATACACAAAAATTAACTTCCGTATTCCGTGCGCTTTGATGACTGATTCTTGTTGTTCAATCGATGGACTTTGCTTCCAAATATTTATAATACTTACTTACTTTAATAAAATTGGAAATTGCGGAAAAACGTGAAACATGGATTTAGGAAATTCACGTTTTTTTATTGACCTATTCCTACAGTAGGTATTTTAGAAGGCCCTCTTCGCTTTTTGTTGAAGGAGCAATTTGTTTCAGTATTTCTCACTCGATTTATAGTCTATATCACTAAAGGATATTCCATAAAAGAAAGAAAGTCTGTAGGCACATACACTATGCGATATCATGCAACAGGAAACTAAAATTATAAGGTGTTTATTTCTATTTTTTCCTTCTAATAACGTAGTTCAGCTAGTACTTCTACTTATCTATCTAGAAAATATGTACTTTTAAACTAAACAACAAAACCTTCTCATCTTATCCATCGATATTGTCTTCATCCTTGGTGAGTTTAATGGAGTGTATAGACAGAGTTGTCTTCTAATATCCCTTAAGCTCGCAACATATTGGCTCTATTCCACATTACACCATCTAATCGCGCAGATCAGAGCCTTTCAAAACATTTCGAATCCATATTAAACTGCTTCTTACGCCACTTAATTATTTTGTCCATATTAATACTATTCATTAGGCCATTTATAACGAGAGATTTCAACGTTGGACAAGATTTTAAGTGGAACAACCCACTGTAATTTTAGCAAATTTGATGAGCTCGGACACATCCCATCAGGTGATGACACAAAATGTTTCGTTTTCAATAATCAATTCAGAGGTCAAATAAACAACGTTACAAAACCTTAGCTTCCATTTCCGAGGCTCGGTCCGCCGCGGCATCCACCGCACAGACCGGTTCGATGGCCGACATATTTCTCATTCCAATATTGCTCATTTTTCTTTCACTTTCCATTTTTGCCATAATTAGTTTTTTTTAACGCACGCACCTCAACACCAATGACAAATAATGCCGATTCGTATTTGTAAAGAGTTGATTTTTATGTATTTATTTATTTATCAAATCATCCACGACTCAAATGTCTTTGACGTGTAATTTATTTTACTTACAAGGAGAACAAACAAAAATGGTAACACATAACACAAAAACAAAAATATGAACTGATTTCCATTTTATCATTAAGTCAATGAATGATCGATTTTACCATTTTTTTTTTAAATTTGGAACCGCTACGGGCTTTTACGACCATCTTCAACTGCTGTTTCGAAGGCTGGATTAGTGTAATCATTTTATGTTAACAACGTTCTCTATTTAGGTGGTCATATTCAAATGACGAAATTTTCCATGTACCCTGAAGGACTCGAACCAGAATCCCTAGAAGTTCGACGAAAGTACCTGTATCAAGCGGTGAAGAGCCCAAAGTGCAAGAAAATTACCGATCGAGGTAAAGACCTTTCGCCATCGCGTATAATATCAGTTGTCAAGGCAAACACTACTAATTGCACGGATTGACCCACTATAGATTCAGTAACACTTTCTTGTGAAGTAAAAAAAAAACAAGAAGGCTTTGTTGGGAATTAATACAGTAAAAATACTTCATCATTGGGGGCTTTCTCGTTTACTCATAGAAGCAAATTAATAGAAAATTTGTGATGTTGGGTTTTAAAAAAAAAAAATCCGTTGTCCACAATCCATTATCCTTTTCTAAGAGAAGTTATTTTAGAGTGAGACCGTTTGTGTATATGACAATCCTCCTAGCCTGAATCAATGTGCATCTCCTTTATCAAATAGCTGATGGCCTTTTCTGCAAAAGAAAATTAAGTAGTGGACTAATCAATGTCAGGGCTGCAAGGTTTTATTGATGAGCAGCTGATCGACATAAAATGAATCGATTCCAATACTCAGGAAACTTATGTGCCTGAAAACAGAAAACTGTTGTTGTTATTTCTGTTGTGATGTATGTCATGAAGTGTATTGTTGTTCTTTCTGTTGCTCCTTTATTTGCTGCTGTTGTTGTTGTCATGTTGTGAAATTTTTATACTTGCTTACATATTATTGTCACTATTATTATTGTTACTTTTTTTTGTAAAAGGCATTATCGCCGTATATTGTGAAATAAATACATGCAATATGCATTTTTTTAATATTACTATAATAAAATTGTTTTGATTCGCATTCATATCTTCTAATTCACCCAGTTTTGCTGGGGTTATTAAAAATAGCGTTCTATGCCTCTTTTAAATACGTTAAACATCCTGAAACACCCAAACATCATTTACTATTACTAGGTTAATGCAACAACAGTGATGACGAAGTGCGCAAGATAAGACATGGAAGGGTTAAGGCGAGAACGCACATCACGGCCAGTGTCCCTGCGCAATGTGAATAGGTTAGCGAGGAACAGACGATAACAATAACATTATACGCGCGATGTTATTGTTTATTAATTAGGCGAGGAGAAAATAAATAATAACAGAAGTTATCTGTAAATGTAATATGTGTCCGTGTTATTTAGTATTAATTAATTGAGAATGAGTTCCTCGGAGTTCACTCGTGACAAAGGTTTAACTATCTACGAGATGAGCTGATGCGATCATGTATGTGAGTGTGATATTACAACCATACAGATTCGACTCTTGGCAATTGTCAGCAAGATCTACATTTCATTCATCGTTGTCAGTCAGATGAAAAACATTTGAATTCAAAATGCAATCCTGATTGTCCTCATGTAGAATACTTACTTACTTTCCGTATCCAGAACACCATCAAATATGTAATTCCCAGTATTTGGCCTCCCGAATACCAATATTTTTAATGCATATGGTAAAGACCTGGCTATTACAAATTTAATGGAAGGTCTCTTAGCCAATTGGCTGCGTCAGAAGTGACCCCGTGGATTTCAGTTAGACCGCGCTGGAAACCGAATAACCGAAAACAACCACTATGATTTGCCATCAATGCGTCTTCGTGTGTGCATGTCACACCTATCAGGGGACATGTAAATAGGTGTGCGTTGTCCTGCACAGAGCCACACTCACAGGTGTCGTCATCTCTATAACCCCAATTCTCGAGGTTACTGTAACATCGGGAGACACATGTAGAATGTTGAGAAAGTTCTATTTATAGTTCTAAGGTCACTCGTGTTTACAATACAAGACAAGACCGATATTTTTGTAATAAATTTTATAGCATTGTATTTAATTTTAAGTCGTTTTGAAATTATTTTATACAAGCATGTAGGCTACAAAAATACACCACTTTTTCTAGTTATTGAAAGTTTAACATTGCTTTTTCAACAAGATAACGCAAATAATAATACATATACGTGTTTAAGAGTAAACGGATTGAAAATGGCCGCAATCCCAAATATTTCCAACGTAGATGGTCCTATAATTTTGTGGCCAAATGTTTATGGCTCGTTTATGAGCGCTATTGCACACCCATCATTGACATATAACTGACAAGCATTTTGATTGGATGAAAGTGCAACGAAGAGCCCCTAGTTGCGCAAAAAAATACAAATTCGTGTACTTTTTTGGTCTTCGCTCCATAAATAGAGAATGCATTCACCATAAAGTGGTGGGTAGGCCAGTGGTATCAGTCGACGGCTTTCGTACGTACAGTGTATTGAAGGTCGTGAGTTCGAGATTTGCTTTATGTTTGAAAGATGTCGAAAGTGTATTTGTATTCCCTTTGGGTGAGCATAGATTCATTAAAAAAAATCTCTTCTATCTCTTCTATCGCGGTCTGGGTCGTTTACACCTTGCAAAGTATGAGTGTAGGTGCGAAGTTCAAGTTGTAAACACGAGATAGTTAACCAACAGGGATAGAAGCGAGTTCTATCTTTTGCGAGTAGTCTCGTCCCGCACTACTTCTTCAATGGAAATCCGCGCAACCCTTATCAGTGCTGCCCCTAGTGGCGATAAAAGGAAATAAACAACCCTGTGAACTGAACGCAGAAACATTGAACTCGCATTTCAGAGAGGTGTACACTCACATTTGACCAGCAATAGTTACTTGCTACTTACCAAAGTGGAAACGACCCATAAAACATTGACAAATAATGTCAATGAAGCCACCCACGTGGAAGGAAGACAACGATTATTTCAAGCAGGCAAAGAAAAACGCGTGATGTAACTGACTAATTGCACGTAACAGACTATAAAAAGCATCGTGAGCCATGTGCATGCGTGAGCTAAGCACTGGAAGAAACACAATAATTGAGGCAGACATCGCCACACTATATGTATTTACTTAGCTATACCTTCAGTGTAACTGATCAGACTTGAATGTACTAACGTATTACGAAATCATACAAAAGGGACTGATTTCACTTCGTGCTCACAATTATTCTTTTATATCCAATCACAAAGAAAACACTTTTGTCTTTTTGTACCCATTTAAAGCAGTAGTACATGTTTTGAAATGTTATGAACATCGTCGTAAGAGAGATTTTAGGTTAATGCAACGTTTCGACATAAGTAAGTAAAAACATCGGAGAAAAGAAAACTTCCATGAAAAATAAAACGGTGTCCGCTCGTCTCCCAGCTTTAAGTAGGAAGTACGTAGACGAACGAAGAAGAAGTGGACTGTGAATATGACTCACCTTTATTCCTGGTTCCAGTGAGAACGTGATGAAATGACTTGACTTCTTGATGACTCCCAACACTTTTGCACTGTATAATGATTATGATAGCTGATCGTTATATGATTATGATGATGTTTTTTCCGAGTTTGACATTATTTAGGTGCGCAAGGTGAATCCGAAAAGTTGACAAGGGAAGAGAAAAGCGATCGCTTTTTGTTGCACTCAGTACGCATATAATAATAATTTTGAATTCGTGAACTTAATTCGATATACGTACCTAGCGTAAATGTCAATACGTAAATAATGTCACTCTATGCTCCTAGTCATTGACCACGTCAAGATTATCTACAGGAGGCGTGTTTGGAATTGCGCTGTTCATTCTACGACAAGGACTGCTGTGGATAAGAAGGAATGGAGAGGAAGAAAGGTGAACACTGGTACTTAGCCCAGTATTGTGACCATAGAAGAAGACGAGATGACGGAACTTCATGCCCAATGTCGTTTTCTCGCAGCCCTATCCAACCTGAGACGATATTCTAGGAAAAATTCTGAAACTGCCGAGGTTTGCTTGTTCAGAAATGTTATTTGAGACAACTAGAATATCGAAATCGGCAGATTGCACGCTCTATAAAGTGAGAAAGAATAAAATATTAGCAATGCTAAGAGCACATTAGGTCGTCACACATGAAGCCCAGTATTTTCCAATTCTATCCAAAACTGTTATGGGAGGCAATGCAATTGACGCAAGGTTGGAGATACATCGCAGATGAAGAATCGCCATTGGATCAAGACCGTCAAATATGAGGAAAGCAAATACGGGTGGAACAATTTTAATAAAGCTATGAGACTTTTTTGAGAATACCAGGAGAGGTAAACGAAGAAACACAATAGTCCCTCTAGAGTTATTAACAGGTTTTGAAAATTATTGGAAATCTTTTTTGTGGAGCTTTATAAAAATCCACCTTCATTGTAGTCTTGCAGAAATAAATTTGAATACGTGTGTTGTGAATTCTTGATTTTTCAGATTTTCTAAAAAAGGCTTTAGGAGAAATTGGAGGCTATATGAGAAATGGTGTATAGTAAGATACCTAAGGCTAGACGCAGATATTCGTTCCTTTGGCCCAGGGTGTGATGAAAGAGCAATGGAGAGAAGGATGTTGAATATTTCACTTAGGGACCGAAAAACGAATGTTTGGATAAGAGAAAAGATCAAGGTAAAAAATGTGGAAGAAGGGTAGGCCATGTGGCGCGTATGTCTGATGAACAGGACGCAGAAGCGTGGATAGACCCCAGGGAAAATGGTCCGACAACGTTAAAAGAGTAGCGGGCCTGCATTGGAAGAGTCGCGTCCGACAGAGATCTATGGAAGTCCAAGAGGGAGGTCTTTGTTCAATACTGGGCACAAGAAGAAGGCTGAAGTAAGTAAGTGATGGAATAAAAAAATTAAAGTAGAAGCTATAACAAAGAGTGCTGAGACTGACGGAGAAGATACTATGTTCATTGTATACGAGTATTTGAGAGAGTTCGTATACCGCTACACGATGCCTCCGATAAAAGGTTTAATTTCTCACGTCTTCACAGTACACTCTGACACATAATACCGAGGTACAGTTTACTTAAGATAAGTCATTTTCCGGCTGTTAGTGTGGGAACATTTCGTTCAAATATTTCCGCGTTTCTCTGATGAAAATGTGATAATAAAAATATTTCATAAGTTATAAGACCGTGAGGTTGACCACCTCGCGTCCTTAAACCTCAACCGGTCAGAAAAGGCACAATGAGCCCCGGACGCCTTCGAGCGCAATGGAGAGCTCTTGATGCCTCCCTATGCTCCTGAGTGGGGCTTAGGCCTCCCGCATTGTGGGTTTGTTTGGGGGGGATCCGCCGCGGGCTTGATTTGTGTGTGGCTGGCTTTTTGGCGATCGGGCTAGGGGTCGGCTTTGTGCGGATTGGTCTCCTCCGGGCTGGCTTGCGGTGTGCGGGGGGTCTTAAAAGGGAGAATGTTATGTGTTGTGTTATATGAAAGACAGAACTAGTTACGCTAACGTATCAGTGGCTTCTAATTCATAAGTGGTTTGTGGTAAAGGTGTTTAATGGCTTTAGTAAGCGAAAAATAGTTCGTTTCAGTATATAAATACTATTCTTCTCACTTTTTGTAATTTAGTTAACATCTACTAGCCTGACGAAGAAGACGTTCGGTCTTCGAAAACCGGTTACCTTAATACATATTGTGGAAAAAAACTAAATATTTTGTTTCTTTCAAATAAGTTCGAAGTATGTTCCACCAAGTCGAGTAGCCAAGGATAAATTATCTTACTTAAATTTTCTATTTCTTCATCACTCTTCATAACACTCGGGTTAGAAGGAGGTAAAAATCGAAAGTTGTTGACAATGCCAATAACTCGTCACGCGTGTCAACGCCATAGGAGGCACGGTCCATATATCGTCGTGTTTATCGCGCGCCATAAGGCCAGATGGCTTTATGCGTTTTACGTACATTGAGGTCTCGTGATACGAAGATACACATAGTACAGATATCGGCATCTTGCAATAACAGTGTATATGTGAATTTTATATTTTGTCTGATAACTAACAGAGGAATGATCACACATTGCAACAATCTTTTTTTGTTAACATTTTATACAAAACCCATTTCACGCGGATTTTCTTTTTTAATTTAATCAAAATTACCATAGAATATAGATTGATCACGTATTTTTCACCATTCTTGATCATTCACGCCCATTTTTACCATTTATGATCGATAAAGCTCCTTTCCAGCATTCTTGAACGTTTACGCCCTTTTCTACCATTCATGATCGACCACGCCCTTTTCCACCATTATTACCACTTTTTCCATCCTATGTAATAAAAGGTTTTAAATAATCAGACTTATAAACCAATTTTAAAAGAAAAAAATGAAAATTTTAACCTCTATGCTGCTTTGCTTTTACGCTGTGTGATCTATGGTGTATTGTGTATCTAGTCAAGGTAATACATTGAATTTAACGCACAAGTAATCTAACGCAGGTTTTGCTCACAGGTAGAAACGTCATATTTTATTATTATGCAGTTCAGTGCATTCAATGCCATAGGCTTGCAATAGAACCGGCATGGGGCGATTGGAATGGTCCATGAAAAAATAGCGAATCGGCAGCTTTTGGCGTACAAACGCGTAGAGCTGTAATATTTTTCGACTCATCTATTCTGAATTAGAAATAGAAGAACACGTTTATTAACTATGAAGTGGAGTAATGCGAATGTTTTAATGCGTTGAAAATATATACTTGTTTTCTGAATATTTCGTGTGCATAGTGTTACCATTCCACAAAAATTAGATATTTTGAATATCTAACAATAAGTATTAAAGTTTGGTAAAAGTCTGCAGGTTTCATAATCTGAAGCATAAAAAACCGTTGAATTTTATACATGAAATAATAGGTACAAATATACATAAATTGGCTGTATTTTTCTTATTGTATGCCAATTTATAAAAAAAAATGGTAAGTAGGTACCTACCTACCAATAATAGGTATGTTTTATCAGAAAAATAAACACAATAGGTACTACGGAAATATAAAAATTAATTAGGTACTGAATAAATTTCAAACTCATTCGTATTTTTACAAAAGTGTCGCGTGTTCAAATCCCGGTGAAGATCGTGGGAAATTTCGAGCGTGTCGATTTTTGTCAAAGATAACACGCAGAGAATAAGTATTTTTCTAATGTATACGAAAATAAATGAACAATGTTTACATTTTTACTTGAAGACAATATTTATAGAGTGATTGCCTTATTTGTGTATAGAGTGGTTGTTTTTTTATATAGTTGTTGTCTCGATTATATAATATGTTGTGTATGTAAATGTAAGTGAATGAGGGTGTGAAGGTGTTTGTTTCTGTTGTGTTTTTTTTTTATCTTTTGTACTTATATTGTTATAAGTTTTTTTTTAAGTTTGCCCTAGCACAGGCTTAGCCTATTTGGGCAACATTGTTGTAATTTATTTCAAATGTTTTGTATAAATTGAAAAAAAAAGAATAATTGACTGGTAGCAAATTAACCATATTATCAAAACAGCGCTTCATCAAGTTAAATCGCCATTTGCAAATAAAGTGATCTAAAAAGCCCGAGATGGTCAGCATGAGGAAATCAGCGCAATATTAAGTCGAATCGATCAGTTGGATCATTAACATTCTGGGCCCAAACCGACCTTCCGACTGGGTCAAGTGTGGACTGTCGCTACTTCCAGGCTCACGTCCAACGTTGGTGACGAAACAAGGATGATTCTTATTGCCATTGAAGTCTTCAGCATTTTAATGCCATTATTTGTATTCATCGTTTTTTATTATTATTTTATTTTAAGGTTCTTTGTCTGTACCACACGCAAGGATTAAAAAAAGGTTCATTGTTTATTTTGATGATACTATAGTTAGTTTATTGGTGTTTGGGTTACTCCAAACAACTGAAGTTTGAATTTACGGTCAGTATTTTTTTGCCATGGAGTGAGAAAGTGATTCTTTATTCAGAATTCCCTTCCCTTTTCTCGGATTCTCTTTGCTCCTTGTGTCTTCCGCTTTATTCTTTCATAAACAGAGCAAGGTTGTTGCAACTACCTGCTCTGAAAATGGGGAAAAAGGGCTAACCCTGATTTTGTGAGTGCAGACAGTAAGGCACATTGTGCAAGACTGCCAGCTCAAAAAGTTTACAGGAAGCCTCCAAAAGCTTACAGGAAGCCTCCCGTCCTCTGCGGGTCAAGATTTTTCCGGAAAAGCCATACGAAAAGTAAGTACGTAAGTCCTTTCACAGGCATACTCTAGAAGTCTCAGGTGTGTAAGCGATGGTGAAGGTAGGCAGAATCCAGATTTGAAAGTACATACATTAAACATTAAACAATTGCAAATAAAGGAATATACCTAATGTTCGAGTTAAAAATTGCCAGGTTATGATTAGTATATTCCAATTAATGCATGATAAAACTAGTAAAAACATATATCAAAACGAATTGTTGAAAAATTTGGTTGGTTTATAATTTGGCAATGAACACGGTCAGTCAAACCAGCTGGTACCATACAATACATGAAATGAATAGGTAATACGCGGCCTTGACAAAGAAACGAAATTAATATTTATGGTTGCTTACTAGTTGATTTATTTCACACACACCATTTTTAAAACAGACAAGAATTAACATAATAGGGCCGTAAATATGATATTAAAGTAAATAATTAAATTAACCAGAGCGAGTCCGGGCGATTAGCAGCCTTCGAAATGTGGTGCTACAGGCGCATGCTGGGGATCCATTGGTCGGAACACATCACAAACGACGAGGTACTGAGTAGAGCCGGGGAAAAACGGCAGCTCCTAAAAAGAGTTGCCCAACAACGTGCCAAATGGATAGGCCATAACATCAGGCACCCGGGTCTGCTCTTTACTAACGTCGAAGGAATGATTGAAGGCAGAAACCACAGAGGCCGCCCCAGGGATAACTACATAGACCAGGTGATCGGAGACATGCGCTGCAGCACCTTCCAAGAAATGAAAGGTTGGCCAGTGACAGGGAGGAGTGGAGAAGAAGAGTCAGCATGCTTGGTGCAGACCAATCCTAGGATTGTGACTCAAAGAAGAGAATGTAAATGTATGTATATAGTAACTAAAGAATTGTGCAGGAGATGATCTGTTAAATCTCAAAATGTATCCAAATTACTCGGATGATAAGTAATTTTTAAAATTTGCTTATGTCCCTTTTCTGCATAGAAAATATATGCAGTTTCAACTAATGTCAAGTTTTACTTATTACACGTTAGTTTGAAAATTAAAAAAAATATTTATTTATTTATTTATTTATTTATTTATTAAATCATTCACGGCGTTAACGCCTTTTACATGTCATTAATTTATTAAGAATATTACACAATATGTAAATGCAAATTATTTATACATGCATGCTTACTAGTTATTTTTTTATTTTAGCTCATTCGAGTTTCATTGAAACATTTTATTTACTTTAACCAGATTTATGTTATATTCATTTTCATGACCATCATTTAACCGTTTCTAAATGGAAAACACGGTCAATTATGAAATTCTCTAAGGCGTTCAACATAGCGAAAAAATCCAGGATTCGAACCCGCTGTCAAAAACCAAGACACTATAGCCTTATGGCCGACGAAATAAACCACAGTTATAGCGTTCTTAATTATTAAATTTAACACATTTGAGGGCATCGGAATACTTTTTTTTAATATCAAATTAAGATAGAATTTTAAGTGTAGGTATAGGAGCTTAAAACATCTCACATCCCCAAACGTGGTGATATGCGAATAATAGTAAAATTTAGTAAAGTCAATTTCCGTTTCTTATCGTTTGATCAAGCGTCGTGAAAACGCATCTTACTGGATGAATCGGTATCGTTCTCTCGTTATGCCCAACACGCCGTGTCCCGTGAGGGGTAGGCAGAGGGAACTCACCTCCACTTTTATTTATTAATCTTTTGCCAGTCACATTTATTGCAATTTTACAGGAAAGGATGTATGTGTGTATCAAGTAAAAAAAATATAGAAATGTTGGCAAACTTTGCTGGTTTATGTGTTGTTTTTTTTTTGTTGTGTATTTGTTATTATTATGTAGATATAAAAAAAACAGTATGTTTGCGAAAATTTGAAAAATAAAAAAAAGGATTAACACAAATAATGTCGAGAGTAGCATAGGGGCAATTTTCCTGCTTGTCAGATGTTTATGTCTAAGTTATCAATAAATGCTATATTATATCGCTCCGTCGGTTAAGGGGAGGAAATCTGAGAAACTGCCTTGGAATGCTCTTCTACCACACTCTGTGATTTATTTATCACTCCTTTCTATCCACGCAAGTACACTTCTTTCACTTCTTCCACCGACATACCATTTCTCACACAATCTCTCCTTTTTCTCTTACTTCTTACCTGGCCTTCCTCGAGGACGGAATCGATGCGTTTGACGCACATCATTCTCGGTCGGCCACGCTTTCATACACCTTTCCTTTCAGCCTTATACACACTCTTTGTCATTCTGTTTGCATCCGATTTTATTTAATTGACAATCGAGAAAACTGCGATTGTTTAAAATTGTGAGTAAGAGTAGAACAAACCTATATACTTACAGAGAGACTCGCCTACATTTTCATTCGTCACATGGTGCTCAATGTGGGTAATGGTAGTGTTCTACTATTTAATTAGCGTGTGTGTATGTGGCGCTGTGATTATGTAAGGAGTCATTGTACTTGGACGTGAGAACAATGTCGTGCGCACAAGAAACGGTATCACCACGTCCACTGCGCACTGCAGAATGCATAAGATCTTTCACCGATCTTAATGAGTACCTAATTATTTGATGTAGTATGTGACTCATTTTCTTCCAACTAGTTTATTGAGGACTGATTATTATACAGTGGATTATTTTTGAGAAAGTAAACTGATCATAGAGTAATGAAATTGTAATTGCAATTTTTTTTTTAGATTTAAGGGTTCCAGCGATATAATATATTTATGGAAAGTTTGAAAGAAAATCGACACGAAAATAGAAAAATGAACAAATTATTAATGATTTTTTTTTAAACAGTGCTGTATGCATTCTTTATTGCATTTCCAATATTTTGACATTTATTTATAACAATAACTATACAATTTTTGTGTGTGCGACGAAGTGGTTCCGACGCAGATTTTAGCATTGCTTCGAACTGGAGGTCCTGAATCGATCCCAGGTGCCGACCAACTTTCAAGCTTTTCGTAGTTTACTGCGAAAGAGTAAACAAAGGTATTTCACTTTGAGTGAAAAAAATTTCATTAAAAAAAAACGAAAGAAGAAAATCCATAATCTACTAATTTAAATTTTATGGTATTTTGGTCCCAATAAAGTACATACTTTGATATTTAAAAAGCTAATATTTGATGATTAAAATGATTACACAGTTGCACTTTCACATTTTTTTTATGAATCTCGAGCGCTTTCGTCCGACTCACGCAGACATTGTCAAGAGACTAAACTAAAAATTATAACTCAAAGAAAAGTATGTTACAATGGTGGTGGGAGAGGATACTATAACTAACAGATGACAAGATATTATTATTATTATTGTATACATATTTTTAGGCTAAATATTGTAGAAATTAACTAGTAGGTAACAATAGGATGGTTGACCGAAATTATGAATAGGCTGATAAAGTACATTAATTTAAGTAAATAATCATTCATAAGACTATATTCTATGATAATAGAGGAGATGGTGCAGGAACTTGAATATTAACAATAGAATCGCGATTTTTATGTATCTCGAGCGTTTCAAGACCTAATCAGCGATACCTGTGTTCTTCTGAGTGCAATACCCTCACATTGTTCATACTAAAAGAATGATTATGTTCAATGCAGAGGTCCGCCATCTCAGAGTAACCAGATAGACCTCTAAACGCTCTATGATGTTCCTTTATTCTAGTTGTAATGGATCTGCCTGTTTCTCCAACGTATTTTGCTGAGCAGTCACTGCACCATAGCATGTATACACCGCTTTCACCCATGCTGTCTTTTTTATCTTTATTATTGAATAGTAATTTATTAAGGTTATCACGTGTATAAAAAGCACTTTTATAATGTTTCTTTGTGAAATTACTTACTGTGTCAGAGACTTTCCCGGTGTACAAGATTTTTCTCCATGGTACATCTTTATTATTCTGTTGTGGGACATATGGGTATATATATTGTGGTTAGAGACGCAATTTAATAGGCTATTGTTGGAGTTAAATATTGTTATTATAAATATTGTTGGAGTTAAACAATAGCCTATTAAATTGCTTCTCTAAGTATTATCGATACGTAGTAGAAGTCTCTGACACAGTAAGTAATTTCACAAAGAAACATTATAAAAGTGCTTTTTATACACGTGATAACCTTAATAAATTACTATTCAATAATAAAGATAAAAAAGACAGCATGGGTGAAAGCGGTGTATACATGCTATGGTGCAGTGACTGCTCAGCAAAATACGTTGGAGAAACAGGCAGATCCATTACAACTAGAATAAAGGAACATCATAGAGCGTTTAGAGGTCTATCTGGTTACTCTGAGATGGCGGACCACTGCATTGAACATAATCATTCTTTTAGTATGAACAATGTGAGGGTATTGCACTCAGAAGAACACAGGTATCGCTGATTAGGTCTTGAAACGCTCGAGATACATAAAAATCGCGATTCTATTGTTAATATTCAAGTTCCTGCACCATCTCCTCTATTATCATAGAATATAGTCTTATGAATGATTATTTACTTAAATTAATGTACTTTATCAGCCTATTCATAATTTCGGTCAACCATCCTATTGTTACCTACTAGTTAATTTCTACAATATTTAGCCTAAAAATATGTATACAATAATAATAATAATATCTTGTCATCTGTTAGTTATAGTATCCTCTCCCACCACCATTGTAACATACTTTTCTTTGAGTTATAATTTTTAGTTTAGTCTCTTGACAATGTCTGCGTGAGTCGGACGAAAGCGCTCGAGATTCATAAAAAAATTGTGAAAGTGCAACTGTGTAATCATTTTAATCATCAAAATGAACTTTCATTATGTGAATACACAAGCCTTACAAAAAGTATATAAGCTAATATTTGTGTTCCCAATCAACAAACTAAACTTTATTTAACAAACATTAGTGAATTTTGTTCTCGTAAATGTTTAAGCATACAGTTACGTTGACTTAACTTTGTTATCATAGTAAAAAAAAAAGTTATTCGATTTGTAGGCTTATCGATAATATTTATACAACTTACTCTTTCGGAGAGTAAACATTAAGTAAGGAAACCCAACAAACAAACGGTGTGTGTGTTTGACCTGAAGATTGTTATTTTGGTAATGTTTGAGAAACAAACAGAATATACAAATATAATTTAATAATAAAATAGGGAACGGAGCTTGGGTTAAGACAGACCACAGAATTTGTGGACCGTTATTTAAACATTTTAAACAGCGACGGAATTCGAGAACATTGTAATGTAAAAAAAAAATAGTATTAAAACTAAGAGCCAACAAAAATATATTTTCATAAATTTAAACCACACAAGTTGAGGACACATCGTTGCCAGTTTTTCTAACAATTTTAACGGGGCCTCCTCTGTTTTATTGAAAAGCGGGTAAATTTTAAGGAATCTTGATAATCTTACCAGAACTTTATAACGTCTTTTTCCATAAGAAGCCCAATTTTTACAGGAATTTTTAGGGGGCGAAACCCTCCGACCTCTTTCGAGAACAGAAGGCCCCTCATACTATTGCTAAATTATAAAGTGATTTGTAGCCTAACAACGATTAGGTAGCCAACTTTTGAACCCTGACTGATCATCCCTATTTCACAAATATATATTGGTGTTAAAAATACAACCTTTAATTCGAAGATTCATTGGTAAAAATTACCATTTCTCTTTAAAAATAAACGCTGTAGTAACAAGGATCAACTTAGGTAGGTACTTGAGATATTAAAAGAATGAATAACAATAACGCAGATATTTTTTTACTGTAAACAAACTTTCCCGACAGACGTTTTTCTGTAGTTCTTACTCCTTACTATGAATCGGCCCAAACAATTGAATACTCACTATGAATATTGATTTGAAATTTGCAATTTATACAATAACTAGCTTTCCCCACAGACGTTGTCCTGTGTTCCTAACTATGGAAATTGAATTCGAATTTGTATAATGATAAGCTTCCTACCTTTTAACCAATGTAATTAAGATCGATGCATTTGTTTCAAACCATATATTTTCCATCGCACCAACTATCAAACAACGAACAGTTCCTGTTAGAAGAACCTTCTTTTCACACCAGCAAACACGCCAAAAAAAAGAATTAGCGCAGTCGGTCCAGGCTTTTAGGCGTGATGCGATGACCACGGAAAATAGCTCTCCATTTTTATATAATAGATTCGTTTAAATGTTTAAAATATTATATCGTTTCGTTTAAAATATGTCTGTATGTTAAAATATTATTTCTGAAAGCTCGAAAAAAATTCATAAAAATCTGCGTACCAACATTTTAATGTAATTGTTAATGGTTGTCGGGTAAACGTTATAGATTTTTTCATAGATGGCGTTGGTGTTGCTGGATATCCGTTACATACAAACTTTAACATCATATTTTTGATTATTTCTAATGCATTTTTTCAACTTCATAATATAATATTCTGTTATCCGGAGCAGAGAAGAATCTAATAAATCAAACATCGGAAGAATCTGTTCAGCCGATCTGGAGTTATAAGTGTTCGCACTAACCCGACTTTCTTTTATATTATAAGATGTTTGAGAAGGCGCGATTGATAGATAAGGAGTTTGTATACTTGAAAAATGAAAAAACGAATGAGGCATGCCCGGATAGAATAGAGTGTTGGTCCGTTCTTTTTGGACCTCTTTAGAGGACGCAGCGAAATTGGTGAAAAAAAAATAACAAAACAAACAAAGCAAATACAAAATATAGCACTGTGTATGGCTGTCATCTAGATGTGTAGTTTGAAACCCGCAATAAAACTTTAACACAACCCAACCCATGACACATAGATAAATTCATTATCGGAGCATATTGTGTTACAATAACAAAGGTCGGTCTGGATTGGGCGTTAGATGGGTGTCATACCCACGCTTAGTCAACCTCACCATTAAATCAAGGATGATTCACAACGTTTCTATTATGAGTTGCATAACAAATTTTTGGCCTCCCAAATAAAGACAACCACGAGCTGTACCAACTGCATCGACGTCACAAAACTCAGATGGTTGGGGCATGTGGAACGAATTTTCGGAAATAGTAATCAACTCTGTACTATATAGGGGGCGTTCAAGTATTACGTAACGCAATTTGGGGGGGAGGGGGGGTCTTGCAAAACGTTACTGTGTGTTACAAGGGGGGGAGGGGGGTTCGAACAATGCGTCACGTAACGTTTTTTTTTCTTAAATAAAAAAAAAATGTGAAATAAATCTTCCAAGTTGGACACCCTTTTCGTTTATGTTTTACGGGAAGTCCCTCGATTGTAATGTACATCATTTTTTGTTCTCCGAAGTTAGCAACCCTTTTGGGCAATTTTTTACGGGAAGTCCCTCGATTTTTCGTTTATGTAATGCGGGGAGTCCCTCAATTCTACTGTATGTAATTTTATTGCTCTGCGTAAAAAGCAACCTTTTTCGATTACGTCTTACGGGGAGTCCCTCGACTGCATTGTATGTCGAAATTTTCATTTCGCTCTCCTAAGTTAGCAAACCTTTTCTTTTATTTTTTACGGGGAATCCCTCGACTGTATTATACTTACGTCATTTTTATTTTATTTTCGTTGTTAGTATTCGTTATTGCTTTAAACACGCAGTACGCATAAACACAAATTGCTTGTAGTGAGCGTTGTTAAAGTGAGTTTGTAGATAGGTACTATAATGTCCACAAAAGCGGGAGATTTACATAATCAACTGTTCTTGGCCTATAAAGGCTCTCATGCTGACTTTCCAACGCATCTATGTCAAAAAAATACCAATGAAATTTGAAAAACATCAAAAGAAAAAATAAAGAAAAATTTATGGAACATAATAAATAGTAATTTATGGAACATAATACATACGAGAGTTCAGTAAAAAATAGTCACTTCCAGAGTGTTACGTAACATTTAGGGGGGGAGGGGGGGGGTACAGAAAAACGTTACGGCGCGTTACATGGGGGGGAGGGGGGGTAAAAAATCTTCAAAAATTGCGTTACGTAATACTTGAACGCCCCCATAGAGGAGAAACAAAAAAGAGGAAGAACCGAGTTGAGGTTGATGGACTGTACCGAACTTTTATCAGTCAATCGGTTCCACCGTATAAGATATTGGATGCCGAAACTGCTTTTAAATTTTCTAGAATTATCGAAAAGACAAATATTTTGAACTCACCGGAAAACGAATCAGGAAATTATTGTTTAGAAGTCGAATCTTCTACATTAATGCTTGATGTATAATGATTAAAAAGGATCATCGCTTCTTGAAATTAATCATCGAAGCTGTCTGATTACTTAATAATGAATAAATTTGACAATTTCTTTGTTACCTGTGACCATACAAAGAAGAGTTTCTTTTTCACCAGTGAGTCCTGTGACCTTACAGGACCTGTGCCTGCGAAATTAGTCATGGCATTAAATTATTTGTGGAATTTTTCATTTGAATACTTTATTTAAATAATGCCACTAAGAATGCACTTTCGGTTCGTTAATTTCAGCTCGTTTTTAATTACCTACTTTGTTTGATAAATTTGTACTGTTGTAACTGTAACGAATACCGAAGAACGTTTTGCCAAAAACACAAACGCCTTCAAATAATCACAGGTCTCATTTTAAGCTACGGCTACACTATGGCCCATGCTGGTCCAGGATGGCCAAATAGTGGCTCTGGCCAAGCATTGGCAAGTAGCAACATTTGGCAAATATACTTGTACACCTGGCTACACTATTGGCCCAACTCTGACTGCTACACAATGATTCTATCACTGATTTATTGATTAATTCTTGCTTTTATTCATCATTTTACATTCTAATCTCCAATTATTCACTGTATACTGAGTGTATATCTGAGTGGGGAATTTCAAGAGAGTTTATCTCCCTGGGCAAAAAGGATATTTTAATATAATTTCCAATTCACAAATATACACAATAAACACATTCATAATTTTATTAAACCTAACCTTCAATTTTTATTGATGTTCATTGTTTTGCAATAGGTATATATTATTTACCTAGCTCTTACAGGTTGATTTGGACTATAACATAAATGAAAATAAAAGATATTGATAAAAAAAAAACAAGAATCATGGGTACATTACATACATACTCGAGTGGTTTAAAGAAAGCATCCACCACCGTCTTTGCCGTTTGCGTTTTTCATTATTTTTAATAACAGAAAAGCAGATGCCGCATGTATCACTGTATAGGATGCTGCAATTAATGCCATAATATGATATTATCATTGTCAACTTCCATTATTTTATCTGAATTATAAAAAAAATGTATAAAACACTTTGAAAATAACAACATGGAAGACCTGACACCTGTCAACTTTTGTCCAATATTGGTGAATACTTGCGGACTCGATCGACAAGTAAACAAGTAATGGCCAATGTCAAATATTTGGCGATATTGGTCATTGGTGAAGCGGCCACACTACTTGCCTCTATTTGGCCAGCATGGCCCATAGTCTAGCCGTGGCTTTATTAGAATACGTATCTTTATTTTTCCAATCAATCAAATCGGCTAATCTATTCTTTCTATATGAACCTACATTATAAAAAAAGGGAAAAACTAGAGTATTCTGTTGCAGTCGAAACTAACGAGGAACCCTTTGTTAAGGTACTAACATTTATGTGGAGCCTTTATCACAGCACTTACGTTTATAATAAGAAGCTGACTGACAAGATAATAGAGGGTTTAATAACGGTTATACCTAATAATGATTTGCCGCATCCTACAAGATGCAAACATTGCACACCATTATATCTACATGACGTTTGGTCACGATTAGCCCCTGGGGGATTGTTATCCTTAACCGTCAGCAATCGTCCTTACATCGTCATGCTGACGGGAAATTGCCTGTAATATGGTCTCACATACATACCTCGAGACCTCCTTAGCTAACTTATTGCTACCCACATTCCCATAGATCGACTGGTGTTCATGCATTATTCAACGCGAGGTGATAATATCCACATTCAAAACAATACAATATTGTTATAATGCTATCTATTGTATAATCGCCTGGTGTTACTGTGAGATATCGACAAAACAAAATGGCTCAAATCTTTTGTCTTTTTCTTCAGCATTTAACATTTTCCCGATTGATTTTCATCCAGCCCTGAAAAGTCTCTAAAGCTCTCATTCCGCAACATCTATTGCAGTGAAAAACTTTCATCAGCTAGTTTACTGCATTCTTTCAATTATCTGTTCAATGTAGCTATATCTTGAAAGACCCCAATCATTCCCTCTGCTGTTTTGATGAAGAGATTCGGGTCACTGCTGTTATGGACTATCTTTTGTGCTTATTGAGCATCAAAATACTTCACACCGAGAGATATTTCTTTCAAGAATCAATTAAATTTCAATAAACTATTCCTTTTTGCCACACTCAAGGCCACACGTAGGCCAGATCGAAGCTCAAATAATGACCAAATCTCTCGGGGCTATTTTGAAAGAATTTAACACAGCACAAAAGGGTTTCTCACGTTCTCGCAACCCATTATGCCAAGAGCGGCGATCTGACCAACGCTTGTCTTTCTCAAGAAATCTCGATAAATAAATATCAGATCATGCCATTCAACACGACGAAGAATCGAAGAACAAAATGGACACCTCATTAACCATTCTGACTTTTTCAAAATAATTTAGTTAGAGGATGGATAGGTTATATATTTTCAACACATCGTCATCCGGCGTTGTAAAAGAAATCCATGGAGCCGGAAAGAAAAGTCGAAGAGTATAAAGAGAATTGCAAACATAAGAAGACCACAGGCTAAACGTGAAGTAGAATGGATAGGAATGCGGAGAGTTGAAGAACTGTTGGACTAGAAAGGGCATTGAAACCTACTCCAGGGAGCACTAAAGGGTCCGCAATTCATTAAGTGAAGGCTGGGGTTTCGACTAGAATTTTGAAATCAAAAGTTAAAACTAGGTGTCGCAATATTTAGCCAATAACAATAATTTATTTTGTATCTGAAGGTGCTTTAAATGGCATTGCGCAATTATTCACTACAAGAAAAATAAAAAACACAAGCAAGAACGTGCAAAATGATACACGAACGAAACTTCAAGATGTTGAAACAAACTTTGTTATTGTAAATTTCGTAATTATAATAATTTTGTTAAGGCGAGGGCAAATTAGAATTATTAAGCGATCGAAAAGGTAAATTGAAATCTGTATAACTATTTAGAATATTGTGTTTGTCGATGTGAGTAATAAGATAATGGACATTATTAAAGAAAATCTAGGTAATTATGTCTTGAGAATGCACATTTTGATAAAGAGGCATTTGTTTTTTTTTTAATTGTATTTAGCTAGTGTATGTATATATCATTTTTAGCTAGTGTATGTATCTCTCTATAATAATTCGGTTATGTAGTTTTTTTTTCGTATATTTATACCTAATCAATTTTTACTGTATTGACTCTATGCTAAAACTAACTCTATTCTAAAGCGCTTACACGCTTGTGTAAAACGGAGTTCATCGCACCACGCATAGATGCATGGCAGACTTTATGTTCAATTTTAATCATCGCTAATCCTTGCAATTATATAATTATTTTATTATTTTACTTTAATAGAGATGATCGCACTCAGCATAACAGCATACGACTTTTCGCTGAGAGCGATGAAAAACAATATTGCATAACAACAACAACAAATTAAAAACTAAACATATTTCGGATAAGAATAATTACAAAAAGAAAGGCAATAAACAAAAAACATCATATCATTCTAAAGCTATGTCCACACATAGCGACAAAATGTTGATATCAACAGTTGACGGGTATCTATCAACTTTTTGTTGTAAAAAACGCAAAATGTTGACGGATACTTTAAGTCGACCGCCGACTTTTGGGTGCAAAAATCAAAGAGAAATTATGCATGTTGCTTGTATCCGTGTATCCCGGCTGTCCACACATGGCAACAAAAAGTTGATATCAACAGTTGACGAGTTTTCATTGACGTTTTGTTGTGAAGTTGACAGATACTCGTCGATATTTGGCGCCAAAAATCATATGGAAATGTTGCTTATTGCATGTTTCCAAGTTTCCCGTTTCAAACGGGTAACTCGTCAACTTTTCACGTTCATCTCACTGGTTGAGGTATTATTTGTGAATGTTTTTTTTACCTTTCTACATTATTTTTATAGGTTTGTTTTGAAAAAATTTTAAGTTTTTATTAATTTCAAATCTAAATAGGTACCTAATTATTTAATTATTTAATATTTTCTTTTTACCCATCAATCCATAAGGGATAGGCAGGGAGAACGGACCTCAACTTTCTTCTATCCAGGCACTCTTCTTTCACTTACTCCGCCGACATACATACCATTTGGCATAGAACCTCTCCTATTTCTTTTACTTCATAAACAGGCTTTCTTGAGGACGGAATCGATGTGTCAGTATAGCCGGCGGAACTTCATGCTTGAAGCATTCTCTACCAGTCAAAGGGTTCCTTCTAATTTGAGACAGGATTATATAATAGGAATAAACACATTGAAAAATTCTGACCCGACCGGGAATCAAAACCCCTCTCTTGATCTGAAGTCGGAGTCTTTGCCACTGGGCTATCGAAGTCGATTATTCTCTGTCGACCATGCATGCCTTATTAATGCACCTTTGCTTTTGGTCATATAAATTTTCGTTGTCATTCAGTTTACATTCATTCTTTCCACATGCCCAAACTATTTCAAATAATTGCCTTTCATCTTTGTACAACGCTAACTTCCATACCTAATATTCTCATCCTTTCCATATCCCACAGATACTTTCCATATATTCGTGCATGAGCAAGTTTCACATCCATACATCATTGATGGACCGATTTCGCTAATTCTTTTTTTGTCGTTAGGTTTTTATTTTATCAGGAGAAGGTTCTTATGAAAGAAAAAATTAAGAAAGTTGGGTGGGAAGTAGGTAATCTTTTTAGTTTTTTTTACCCATCACGCCGTGTCCCGTAAGGGGTAGGCAGAGAGAACGGACCTCCACTCTTTTCTGTCCAAGCATACTTCTTTCGCTTCTTCCACCGACATAACATTTCTCATACACCCTCTCATATTTCTCTTACTTCTTACCTGGCCTTCCTTGAGGACGGAATCGATGTGTTCGATTCGAGTTATTACATAAATAAGTAACACTCTTCAATACATAAGTGTCAGTATAGCAGGCGGAACTTAATCCTTGGAGCATCCTCTACCAGTCAACCAGTCCCGTCTAATATGAGACAGGATTCAACTTCGAGAAGATATTTCAGGTGAAAATACACATACATTGAAAATTTCTGACCCAACCGGGATTCTAACCAGGGACCTCTTGATCGGAAGTTGATGCATTTGCCACTAGGCTACCATTCTCCTTTTTTGACCCCATTCGGGGGCAACGGGGGCAGCTAGAACTCTCTACTTCGATCGATCTCGCGCAGTTTTTTTTCTTTATAAAAATGAATTTGTGTTCACTATATATTCACTCAAAGTGAACACATATACACTATATGACTCTTTCACAGTAAGCTACTTAAAGCTTGTGTCGCGAAAAAGGAAGATGGTCGGCACCTGGGATCGAACCCACGACCTCCGCATGAAACATTGCGAAAGCCAGCGTCGTATCCGCTAGTCTACCAAACACTTCCCATACTCAGAGTTTCGATAACCAACTCCAACACCATATTCAGACCCCGCTCTGCTTCATAGGAGCGGACCACAGTATGAGAGTCTTCTTTGTCTTCGGGACCCCGATGATGAGAGGAAGAACAGCGCTCTCCTCGACCTACTGCCATTCGGCATCTTTAACACATTTCCCAGCCAAGTCCATCTACTCTCCAAAATGGTAGAAGTGATGGGCCTACGCTGGGTGCGCCGGCGTATAGAGTCGTTCGTTATGCGGTGGAACCAACTTATATTAAAAATTCTCCCGAGGCACCTCGTTTCGAAAGAATAGACTTTTTGTGCATGGAGTTTGGTCAGGTGCCAGGACTCACAACCATACAGGAGAATGGGCAACACACACACGCATCAAACAATTAACATTTTCGTCTTGACACCAAACGCTGATGCTTTCCATATACCTATTGGTCATGTTGTTAAAGGCGCCCCTTGCTATACAGATGCGAATCAACCATACAGGAGAATGGGCAACACACACACACGCATCAAACAATTAACATTTTCGTCTTGACACCAAACGCTGATGCTTTCCATATACCTATTGGTCATGTTGTTAAAGGCGCCCCTTGCTATACAGATGCGAATCGGGAGCTCAGTCACCAGGTCAATAGAGATGGTAATGGCTGCTCCCAGTTGTTTGAACTTATCCACTCGGGATACCTGATTAACAGTCGATGATGTTCAGTAAATGTGAATCAGTGCAGGCGTTATTCGCCATGAGCTTCAAATCTGGCAATTTTCTAAAGATTTCCACATTTTTTAAAATGAATCTGAGCTTAGTCAAAGTGAATACCTACAATTACGCTTTTGACATCTTTCACACTAAGCAAAAGGTTTGTATCGTGAAAGTGGAAATGGTTGGCACCGGGATTCGAGCCCACGAGTTGCAGAACGCTTCACTCATCGTTCATTTCCATCGATAAGTTTTAAAAAACGATCGAAGAATATGTAGGAATACAGGAGGTTTGGTTGATCGTTTGATAAACTGGTATGGTACAAAGTTAGATAATTTATTTTGTAATATATTGTACTTACCTACTCAAAATTTATATAAAGAGCTCCCTTTTTAGGCGTTTTTACAAAAAAAAAAAATAGAAATCCCGTAATTTTATCTAGAAGTCACTCTGTAACTTTTTTTATTTATCCAACTATTTTTTCAAATTTCAAATCTTTAGAAAAAAAAAGTAAAATAATCAAGAAAATGGCTTAATAAAAAGTTATATCCCTTCATATTCCAAAGAAACGTCCACGAAATAAGTTTACTTCAGATTTCAAAATTCTCAGAAAAAAATTTGATGGTCACTTTCACCAATGGTTCCTAACTTTTACGTAGCTCTTAGTGTCCTCCACTCCACACTATATAAAAGGCTACGAGCAACTTAAATGTTATGAACCGTTGGTGAAAGTCACCATGAGTTCTTCAAATTTCGTAAAAAATTTCCTTAAATATCAGTAAAACGGAAGAAAAACAGGGTTGAGTATTGGCACACCTTGCTGTGCCCCCCGAATATGGCTTGAACACACTGATCTGAGAGGAAGCAGACAAGACAGAAGTGCATAGAGGAACCTAATGGTGACCAGATGCTCTACCTTGGGAGTGAACGTGAGTTGGTAAGGGTAAGGTTTATATTCTCTTTCAAACAGTATACCTACAACATGTGTGTATATAACAAGCAAAACGTATTTTTATTTCCAAATGATCTCCTCTATGTACCATACCAGTTTGTCTAACGTTTTACCAAACACTCTGTATACCTATTATTCGCATATTTTGATTTTCAACAACAAACGATGTGTGGACGCGCAACATCGCTATCAACAGTATCCAGATACAGTTGACGCAACATTTTGTATCTCCAACATTTTGTTGGAGATACAAAATGTTGCGATGTGTGGACATAGCTTTATATAAACACGATGCAACGCTCACTGGGCGGCTCCACCCACCACACTGCGCTGTACGCATAGTGCAGTTCTGTTGTTGTGCCCTTCATCACACACACAAATATTAATATTATAATGTAGTATTGAATTGTGAGATACAAATTATTCTATATTTTTCTAATACCGACAATTAGTCAATTTATAAAACGATGGGATGTTTCAAGTATAGTTTCTGTAAATGAGATCCATGTGAGAGAAGGTAATGCAAGACGGGTATCACCTAGTTATTAAACAAATTGGGTGTACGGCGCACCTCTAAACTACTTCAACCAACTGCACGCTTTGCGATTTTGTTATATGAAGATTAAAATTTCATAAAGCGATAACAACAAAATGTTATCACGAAATAACAATCAGTTTGCAGGAACCCATAAATACTTCCCACTCACAAACCGTATAAAGTAGCAGCTAAACAGCAAAAAATCCTAGTCTAGAGTACCTACTCTAAAGCATTGGCTGATGTTAAACGCAACGATGCTATTAAAAACATGATATTTAGATATTTTATAACGAATCGCAAGTTTTGTTTTATAACTAAAAAATCATTTATTTTTTTCTTTTACCCATCGTGTCGTGTCCCGTACCTACGGGTTAGTCAGAGAGAACAGACCTCTCCTCTTTTTTATCCAAGCTCACTTCTTCCGCCGACAAACCATTTCTCACACAACCTCTCCTATTTCTCTTACTTCTGACCTGGCCTTCATTGAGGACGGAATCGATGTGTTCGATCCACGTCATTCTGGGTCGGCCACGCTTTCTTACACCTTTCCATTCAGCCTTATGAATTCTCTTTGTCATTCTTTCCACATGTTCTTCCACATATTCTTCAAATTAATACGATTAAGAGATATATTATTATATTTTACTAGGTTTCCCGTCAGACATGACCTTGTAGTCGATATTGAATACAGATTTGTAATTTATGCAACAATACGTTTAAAATAAGTTTGAATCTTAAAAAAAATAAAATTTAATTAAAAAAAATATTTTTATTTCAATTATTCTGAAAGCTCGAAAAAAATTCCATCAAAAATCTGCGTACCTACCAATATTTTTAATGTCATGTTTCAGGCAATCAATAATTATGTTGTTGTAGAAATTTTCATAGATGGGGTTGGCGTCGCAGGAAATCCGTTCCATACTAACTTTAATATTATAGTGTTTGTTATCTTATGTTATTTTTTGCGTAGAGTGTGGGACCTTAACGGGAGTATGTATGTATGTTATTTCTTATGCATTTTCAACTTTTAAATAGTTATTCTGTTATCCGGGACGGAAAAGAATCCAATAAACCAAGTATTATAAAAAGGTTCTGCAACTCGTCATAAATGGGAAAATAGAGGGCCGCAGAGGAGTCGGTAGAAAACAACTCTCCTGGCTCCGAAACATTCGTCAGTGGACCGGACTGAGAACTGTGGGGGATTTGTTCAGAGCGGCTGAAGATAGGGAGGCTCTCTCTCAGGTGGTCGTCGACGTCGGGGGGACCCGATAGGACACCGAAAGAAGAAGATCATATAAATCTGTTGAGGCGCTCTCGAGTTACTCAGAAAACTTCTCTTATATTATGGATTTCTGGAGAAAATCACTAAAAAGTGTACATTGCCAATTGCACAATGGCAGAAAGTCAGGGTTGACACGAGAATCAGGAATGAAGAGGACGACAAGAGAAACTTTCCTATCAAAGCAATCCACGCCTTTGGGAGAATTATTATATTGATGATGAGTATCAAAGGGTACTATTATTCTAATGAGCCAATATAATACTTATTCCGCACATATGTAGTAAAAAAAACACATTTGCATAATATGTACGTTTGACAGGGAAAAAAAGAAAAACCAGAAGTAAAAAAAAACTAAGGAAAAACAAGAAAAGATCGGATTGAATGATAAATGACTGATAAAAAATTCCTATTTGTTATGGAATGGACGTGATCCGACGACCCTACTTCAATATCCAAAACATGCCTAGAATTATCGTGTGTTAAATAAAGTGGTTGCATACTTTTTGCAAAGTTTTTGCAACGATTTCATTAAAAAATATGGCTGAAAGAAATCCTTCTACATATTAGGTACCTGCACTCACATCTAAAATCACACGTACTCGGGTGGTGGGTTTAAAAAAAAATATAAGCACTAAAATCAAATCCAATGTGAAATTTGAACAAAATAAGGTACATAATAAGAAAAATGAAGTGGTTGGTAGACTAGCGGTTACAACGCCGGCTTTCGTACTGTTTCGTATCGGAAGTCGTGGGTTCGATCCCAGGTGCCGACCATCTTCCTCTTTCACGACACAAACTTTAAGTAGCTTACTGTGAAAGAGTCAAAGAGTGTATTTGTGTTCACTTTGAATGAGCACAGATTCATTAAAAAAATCCCAGCTATGTGGTCTTATTTTTCTTAGCCTTCTGAATTTCGTTAATAAATAGTTTGTTTTCCTAGAAAATAAAAGCGACGGAAGCAGTACCTACCAAAGCAGTATTATTTGAGACAAGTACAAAGCATTATAATATGTTTATCTCTTTCACTGTCTGCAGTAAAATGACGAAAGCCCGAAAGGGACCGTTATAACCTCGACAAAGTGCCCACTGAAATAAAATTTATGAACTATGCAAAAAAATCAAAAATTTAGATTTATTTGTATAACGGCCGTTCAATTGCGAGTCCGCTTTTCTAGAAAACTATTGCATTAAGAGTCACTACAGAGACAAAGAATCTCATTTTGTTCACATGGTCTCAAGTTTTTAGTCCTATACATTCATCCGTACCTGTATAAAAGACTGAGAAATATTTCCAGGATCGGTTGGAATTCGACTGATTTCCAACCGGGAGCATAGGAAGGTGAAGGATTTATTTATTTACGACCCGTAAGGCTTTTCTGGGAAGAAAACAATACAAACTAAATAATGTTTGTAGTGACCCAAACTTTTTAGGTTTTATTTTATACGCGGATTATTAAAATATTGAAAATGGATTCCAGCAAGCCAACCAAAAAAACTTGGTTCATAATGATATACCTATTACATATGTTAATGACATCAGACACCTACGTTCGTATAACCTGTAACCTATCTTTTATCTAGCAACCAAAGCAATAAAATACATTAGGTATCAAGTCGACGGGAGACATTTTAATAATCGGAACGACGAGGAAAAAATCACAAAAAAACAATTTCCCGTCAAACTCGTTTTCATTTTTTTTGTAACATATCGTTTATGGGATAGATGATGTTTTATGGTCTACTTAATTTTGGCCAACGAACCCATTAAAAATCATTTTTCGCATTCTTACTAGGACAGGGGTCTCCAAATTTTCCAGCCCTATAACCTATAACCATATAATAAAGTACTCGAGTAAGTTACAAAGGTCAAACCTGTTTCCATTTCCTCCTTTTTAGCTATAATTTCTAGACGTTCCGCCTATAACGGTCCCTGAGCGATAATACGATTGTTAACTTGTCGTTTAGTTTGGAAAACAATACGCCCGATTCTATTTCAATTTTAGTGCGCACTCAATCAATCAATCAATCAGTTGATATTGGCACAAAAATTATGAGCGTTCCTAATTAGACTAATATTCAAATTAGTTCATTTTGGTGTTCTACAACACGGTATTCTTCAATTTTAGTGCGTGTTTATGTCAAAACATTCTTAATTTTAGTTCACACCTAATAATATGCGACTTAAAAGATAGGTATCTGATGATATTTTTAAAATAAAAATATTTTTTGAAACTAATAAGTAAGTTTAATAAAACAAGTGTTAAATATTTTTATTAAGGTAGGTAAAACCATAAAATTGATTATTTGCGTGTGTTTCGTTATGCCGAAATCGAAAATCGGAGGTTAGATCAAAATAACTACTTTCATAAAATACTCTTTTGCGTATATTACAACAAGAGATTTCCACTATAAATAATTATATTTATTGATTTCAAAAGGAAATCTAAGAGTTGGTCTGATAAAAAGGCAAATTCGAGATGCCTCTGACAGTCTAACCCATTTGGTCACATTTTGACACTTGAATTATTTGTAATAAACAAACATTTACCAATGGCGCATGCGCGATATAGTCCATAGATAATTATCTTCTACATAATAATTCAGAAATGTTTGTTTGACTTTTACCGTATATGTGAGCATCACGCTCAAAATACAAATGCTACGCCAGATATGAATCTGCGCAGAGCCGTGCAAACTTCTTGAGAAGGTTCTTAAATACAATTTGCTGCATTAACTTTAATATATTTAGAGCTATTTAAAAAACTCTATTTTTTTAGGATCTTCATACAAATTTCTCAAAAAGACAGTAAGCCATATTTTGGAAACAAAATTACTCATGTAAACGTTGAATGGAATCTTGGTATTACGGTATGAAAATGTAATAAAATAATTGTAGATTGATTTGTTATACATATAAATGTTATTCAAATCTTATTATTCTCAATAAATAAAGATTTAATGAAAAAATTTGCAAAATGATTCCTCCATTTTGAAGTTTGACAGATAGCACAAATCACCCTCTATGGGTGGAATGCCTAATTAATTATCACACATTATTGTATGTAGCTAAGATTCAAACTACAGATCTCTCTATGAAAACTTGCAAATTATGTCGGTAGGTTCGTATAATATTATGAGGTCGGTAAAACAAAAATTGTAAAAGTGTCATTCTTCTTTTTCTGTGCTTATGTCAGTTATAGAGGTCTGTCTGTAGATTTTTTATAAACAAGAAACAAAAAACCATATATAACATGAATGTGGCTAGCTTACTAGCCCATCATGAAGAAATAAGTCAAAAACTTGTAGAATTACAACCCGAGATGCTGATGGTGTGTGAAACATGTGTCACGGAAGAAATAAGCGATGTAGAAATATCGTTCCCAGGATACAAGACAATCAGGTGTGATTCTACTAGTAGACATACGGGAGGTGTAGCAATAATATTAAAAGATAAAATTACCTTTAGAACAATGTACACTAATGTTCTGGAAGAAAAAAACGCATGGTTCTTAACTATTGAAGTAAAAAATGGGATGAAAAAGGGAATCTATACGGTACTCTATCACTCACCAAACCAAAGCCACGTCAAATTTTTAGATTTCTTTGAAAAATATTGTGATAAGATTAAGCAAGATAATAAGTTTATGTATGGTGACTTCAACATTGACATGAAGAATAAAAATACATATAGTAATAAGTTGACACTCATTCTAAACGAAATAGGATTTAAACAACACGTAACAGACTATACTAGAGTAACTGAAAATTCAAAAACCATAATAGACTTAATTATATCTAATGATTATTATCTGATAGTAAATGTGGATGATAATTTTAAGATATCAGACCACGAAACTTTAAAAACATGTTTAGAGAGTCCATCAAACGTTACAAGCTATGAAAGAGTTACATATAGAAATATGAAGGGATATTCAAAAGAAATCCTTTGCAGTGAGCTACGGAGCACAAATTGGAATCTAAATGGAGATGTCAATGAAAAAGCCAAAAAAGTTATAGATAATTTTACAACTGTCATTAATAAAGTAATACCAGAAACGACGATTACGATAAAGCAATCATGCAAGTGGTATACAAAGCATCTAGAAAATCTGCGTAAAGAAAGAGATAATGCGTATAAGGCTTGTAAATATGTGAATAATAGCGAATTATGGATGAAGTACAAAACAATAAGAAATAAGTACTCTAAAGATATTAAAATTCAAAAAAATAAATATGTTAAAGATAAGATTGAAGGATCTAAGCACGATAGCAAAAAAATGTGGACAGCATTAAAAAGTCTAGTGTTAAACAACAACAGGAAAGCTAATAATATCGTGGAATTTCCAGATGGAGAAGAAGAGAATAAAAAACAAATTGCTGAAAAATTTAATAAGAACTTTTTGTCAAGTATTGAAAAAATACACGAAAGTATTCCGATAGGTATTGAAACTAGAGATAAGGAAGAAAGAAACACCGACACCTGCTTTCAGTTCACGCCAGTAAAAATAGATACTCTTCTAAATAATTACGTCAGCAAAATCAAATCAAAACCATCATCAGATGGTATTACAATACAATTTATATCGGATACTTTTGAAGTTGTAGGCTTTTACTTGCTTGAGGTAATCAATGATTCATTGCAAACTGGTAGGTTCCCAGAAACATGGAAAACCTCAGTTATAACCCCAGTTCCAAAAATATTGCACCCTAAAATGTTTGATGAATACAGACCAATCAATTGTTTACCTAAATATGAGCAACTCTTAGAATACATTGTTAAAGACCAACTTGTAACATATATTGAAAAAAATAAAATATTGGTACAGCAGCAATCTGGTTTCAGAAATAATTACTCATGCGAAACAGCACTAAATTGGATTATTAATAGATGGAAAAATGGAATCGATGAGAAAAAAATTGTAATATCCGTGTTCCTCGACTTTAAAAGGGCATTTGAAACCATAGACAGAAATAGACTGATAATAAAACTGGAAAACATTGGAATAAAAGGAATTGCAAAGGAATGGTTTGTAGATTACCTTACAAACAGAAAACAAGTAACAAAATTTGAAGGAAAATTTTCGACGGAGGAAACAGTAATAAGAGGAGTACCTCAAGGATCTGTTCTGGGACCACTCTTATTTATAATATACATAAATGACATTGTGAAGTGTGTTACAAACTGTGAAATAAAATTATTTGCTGATGATACCCTAATATATGTTATATGTGATGAGTTACAAAATGGACTTTTAAATATACAGAATGAACTCAATGAAATATCTAATTGGTTGTGTGTAAATAAATTGAAGTTAAATGGCAAAAAAACTAAGTGCATGATAATAGGCAAAACATCTTCTAACACAAAGTATGAACTAAAAATAGACGGAGATAATATTGACCTAGTCGACAATATCAAATATTTAGGAGTAACGGTTGACAATAAATTGAACTTTAAAGCCAATTTTGAGAATATCATTAAAAAAATTAGTAAAAAAATAGGTTTCCTAAATAGGGTAAAGAAAGGAATGGACGTGAGGTGCAGAAGAATGGTTTATAACTCTATAGTATTACCGCATTTTAATTACTGCGCTTCAATTCTCTTCTTATCGAACCAAACAGATTTCAATAAATTGCAAAAATTGCAAAACAGAGGAATGAGAACAATATTAGGATTTGGAAGATATCATCGAGTAAAACTTATGTTAGATAAATTACAATTCTTGAGTGCCAAAAAATTAATTTATTTTCAGACAATGACTTTTATATATAAAATGAAACAGGGAATGCTGCCTAATTACATGTGTGATAGTATTAAATATAATCAGGATATTCATGGCTATCCAACGAGAAATCGAGACCAATTCCGCCTTCAAAGATATAGACTTGCAGCAACTGAAAAAGGGATTTATTATAATGGGCTTAAGTTTTTTAACAAATTACCCAAGGAAGTTAGTGGGGCAAAATCATTAGCGATTTTTCGAAGGAAATGTTATGAACATATAAAGACCATGGATAGTTTTTGACAAAAAAAAACAATATTTAAGTATTATGTTAGAGTAGGTATATAATAGATTGAGTTGGGGAGATAGTTTGAAGATATCACAAATGATTGCTTACATCAAATAATGTACCTATATGATTAGATGATTGAAATTTTCTAACAACCTTTTGAAGTGAAAGTGAATTTTTTCTTGTAAGTTACTATTGGATTTTATCAATAAATTTTCTGTTAGATATGCTACCTACCTAAGCAGAACCGAACCTTTTCTATTGGTCTTTTGATATCAATTATTGTTTTTCGCATTATTATTAAAGTATATTATTTAATAGAATATAAGAGTTTGTATATAATTGTAAGGTTATTATAAGTTGTAAAATTTATTGTATTTTTACGACTTAATAAAATAAATAAATAAAAAAAATAAGCAATGGGAAGCTAGACTAGAACCTGTTTAATTACCAACCGATCAAGCCTGACAATCGGAATCAAAAACGTAAAGCAAGACGGGTATAAGCTAGTAATTCATAATTTTGTTTATGGCGAACTAATTTTAGTTTTTAGAACACATCACTTTATAAAAAACGAATTTTAATTCATGTGAACTTAATTCTTAAATTTTGGAACGTTCTTATTTTAGTTCGAACCAAATCCAGAATAGGGAGTAATACTGGGTATGGATTTTATTTATATCCTTTTTTAATTTTGCAAAATAGTCTCGTGCCATAGGTGTGCTATCCCTGGTTTAGGACTACAATATCCATAATGTACAAGCCGGATTTGGGACTTTTTACGTGTATAAATTTTATTAAAAAAAATTATAATGAGGTACGTAAATACATTTCCTATGTGAAATAGTAAAATTATGGTCTTGTTTATCTTTAATTTTTTATATAGGTAACATAAATATTTTATATAAACAGTTCCATATATTTTTTAAAGGTTAAATAAAGTTCATGAATAAGTATTTGTATGTATAAACTAGCTTTTTCAACAGACGTTGTCTTGTCTTTAAAATGAATATTGAATTCGATTTTGATGCGTCTGATTTAAACGATGTTGACAGGGCACATTATCACAATCGCACCAACCATCATCAAATGACAGTTTGTCAAACGTCAGTTAAATTAAAAAAATAGAACATTTTATACTGTCAAAATAAGTAGAAAGATAACCTTATAACTTTTTCGTGAATAATCTTGCCGGACCTAGTAGTAGCTGACCTCGCAAAAGAACCCAGAATATAAAAATATGGTCTTAAATGGAAATTGTTGGTACGAGTAGCCTAGCCGTTCAGTTGGCGACTTCCAAACCGAAGGTCGGGGATTTGATCCCAGGTGCCGACCATCTTCCTCTTTCACACCACATCGAGCCATTGCTTCTGCGAAAGATGTCAAAACTGTATTTGGGTTACGTACATTTTTAAAACAAAAAATCAATTGATGAAGGCTGTACCTGTTCAAGCTAACATAAATGTGGATGGATAGACTCGGCACCAGCACGCGCATGTGGGATGACACAAACAATTGATCATCTGATGAACGAGTGCCTACTTACGCACTTATTTTGAACTAGCTGACCCGCCCGTCGAACTTCGACCTACCCCAGTATAAAAAATATAATAATTTTGACTTATTACATGAATTAAACAATTTATTGCATTGTTGATTCAGATGAGGGATGAAGTTCGACGGGTCTAATAAGTTTGTAATAAAAACAATAATCCGTCTATAGTTGCGTAACTTATAAAAAAATCCAAGAGATGGCGGTGTAGTAGGAAATAGTCGAACATTATGAAAGATGTTACGTTATTGTATATATTGTTGAAAGAATAGACCCCATTGAAACCAAATTTTACCGAATTATTATGGTAAGATAAGAGGGACTAAAATACTTGCACGCACTGATAGATAGCGCAGATTGTGAGCGACTATAAGAAGAAAAAAAGAAGAAGTTTGTTTGGATTCAAATGAGAGGAGGTTGTTTCTACCTGTCTTCGTGAATGATGTGGAGTGTTAGCAGATTTTAGAGAAACTCATCCAATATCTTCGTCATGTCGTGCTAACGCCTAATAAGAGAATGCAACATCGAACCAATGACTGAGACGAATCGGAACATCGAAAGAGCGAGTTTGTTACTTCCTGCACTTCATTTCAACGGACGGTAGGTTCAATTTAAAAACAATCATGGACCAACAGATCTCAGAAGACTAAGCGAAAGAGATAGAACACCACAAGGACTATTAAAATACCTCAGTATATTATAATGTTTAAGCGATTTTTTTATAGTTTTCGATTTATAAATATAAAATATAAATATTTATTTATTTATTTAATTATTTTAGTACTTTTTTTTTTGTCGAACCCTGACTTACGGGATATCAATGGTTACGGAGACACCAATTTTTGAGATAGCTACCTACATGTATATTTTTCTATCTGAAATAGCTGAATAATATACATAGTAGATACACAAACAAAGAGGGGTCTCTCAGATTCCATCGTGCCAACAAAAAAGGTTTAATCTCAAAATAAGGTACAATTTAAAACCTAAATTTTTTCTTCTAAATATTTTCATAAACTTGCCAATTTATCAAACCATGTATGTAACAACTAATGACTCTAACAATTCATTACTGATGTTGGATTTTTAAATGGAACAAACCACTACGGGCTTACGATCGTCTTCTACTGTTATTTCGAAGGCTGGCTTTAAGTGTGATCACTTTACGTTAACAACGTTCGCCATCAGGTGGTAATGTTTAAGTCTCCGAAAATCCCAATCATGAGAATTATCGATACCTTAATAATAATTATTAATGAAATATAAAGATTTTTTTTAATTTCATCAAAATTTAGAAATTATTGAGAGCGAGAGAGAAAGTGATCACACTAAGCCAGCCTTCGAAATAACAGTAGAAGACGGTCGTAAGCTTGTAGAGGTTTTCTTTTCTTTTTTTTTATTAATGAATCTGTGCTCACTCAAAGTGAACACAAATACACTCTTTGACTCTTTCACAGTAAGCTAATTAAAGCTTGTGTCGTGAAAGAGGAAGTTGGTCGGCACCTGGGATCGAACCCACGACCTCCGCACGAAACAGCACGAAAGCCGGCGTCGTAACCGCCAGACTACCAACCACTTCGTTTGTCCCATTAAAAATAATGAATTGTTAGAGTCATTAGTAGTTGTTACATATTCGTTACGAACTAGTCCTGAAAAATGATCACAAGAATCTAGACATAATTAGAACGTTGCGCAAACCATGTAGGTACTCTGTATCTTTCCTCTTTATAATATTAGTATAGAAAAATAAATTCGAGTCGAGGATTTTGTTGAATGAAGGTCGTGTCCTTGTAAGTGTGTAATGACATGTGATCTTCTGCAAACAATCATGATTATTAGACAAAGCATGAGTCGTACCTACCAATCATTTTCAAACATCATCGGATAAAACCAAATAGATTTGACCTCTGGAGATTTAACAATATATTTTGGCACGTAACTAGAGGGCGTTGTAACGATCGCGAAGGTTCAGTCGAGGAACAAACCGTCGTCGTTGCTTTGTGCGCAAACACAATTAGGTATAATTACCTATTATTATTTTTTCAGCGTGGGTAATTTAGATTCTTGCAATACTAATACCTGATTGTTCGTTTCGGGAAGAACGATACAAACTAATAGCCTTCGGATGAGCCTTATATTGCGAATGAATTGTTAATTTTACACTTGGGTATCTTGCAGCATATTATTATTTCATACAAGAATGCCATCAGCGGCGTGGTTCGCCACCCACCATGTCGTGTCAAAAAACAAAAGAGTATTTATTATATACATAATATGAATAGTGGTATATAAAAAATACAATTAGCTTAGCTGATGATATGGAAGTAAGAGTTGTGACAAAGATGAATGGTTTGGGCATGTGGAAAGAATGGATGACAAAGAGAATTCATAAGCTGAAAGTAAAGGTGTAAGAAAGCGTAGCCAACCCAGAATGGCATGGATCAAACACATCGATTCCGACCTCAATGAAGGCCATGTCCGAAATAAGGGAAGCAGGAGAGGTTGTACGAGAAATGGTATGTCGGTGGAAGAAGCGAAAGAAGTGTGCTTGGATAGAAAAGAGTGGAGGTCCGTTCTCTAGCTCTGCCTACCCCGTATGGGACACGGCGTGATGGGTAAAAAAACATTTTGCTTAACAAACACTTCTCACAAAAATGTAAAAAAAAAAACAATACGAGCCTTCATTTCGTTAAACTAGCTTCCGGAGCGATTGCTCCCGTCTTAAGAATGAAAAAGTGGAGTGGTGCCTTCGTTCATTTTACAAGTTAAGTCATAAAAATGAGTCGAACAATTGCGAATTCATTAATTATAAAAATGATGTAATTTTTAGTTAAATTCGTATGAAAATGATTCCCGCACATCGTGTCGTTTTTAAAAAATGACGGACACGCATTGTTGATTGTTTCTTTGGGCAATCATCCTGAAATCTCCATGATCCATATTTTTTCCTACCTATACCTATTAACTGTCACCTGTACATCCCGAATGTTCCCGTGGTGCGGCTTATATAGTTTGTGTAAATTGATACCATGGAGCAAGATCCAGGAAGGAAGAGGAACAGGTAAGTCGCACAAATCTCCTTTATTCCTTCCCGAAACTTTGGCCTCCACCGATCGGCATGGAGGAACAATCACATAGCAACCTAACAGGCATAATATTATTTTGTGTATTGAAAATCAGACACCCGGCCGCGGCGTCTTTAGAAAATGTGATATGTAACTGAAATTATTGATGAGTATATGAGAAGGCTTTGAACTTTGTTGAAACCGTTAATAAAATTATAATTTTTCTTCTATAATTAATGTTGTTAACACGATAATGTAATAAGGAATGTAATGACATTTTATTACAATATAAATCAATTTTATTACAATCATGACATTTTATTTCAATCAATTTTTTTTTCACGTTTCAACAGTCGTGGAAACGTGAAAAAAAAGTCTCTGAGGCGTGTAAATGTGCATAAATACTAGTCGTATCCGACGTTTTCCTGCTGCATAAATAAAATATATATAGGTATTTGTAATTTTGAAAATTCCAAAAAATAAAGATAGCAAATTAACCTTAAACTATGACATTAAAATGTTCGCTTATTGTTTGCTGGCTTTTCAATGAACGATATACGTGTCGCGCAAATACAAGGAATAAATTAACCGAAGGGGGTTGATCCCACCACCAAGAAAGGAAAGAAATAATATATTTCTTGGTAAAAACCAGTGAGACTTTGTAACATACCTATTATATTTATATTTTACTAGTAAGCGACTATGCAATGCCCCCTCCGAAATGTATTTTTAGCTACTGCCTTGGTAAGGCTGCAAGAATATTAGTTTCATATAACACCTGATGTTAATTAAAGGTTACAAAGGAAAAAAAAACACGAAACAACGATAATTCATATTTATATATAAGATTTCTTATAACCTTAATGTTTTCTCAAGAATTCGAATATCAAATCCAAAAATGTTTAATCAAATATGTTGTTGGTAGACTATAGCGGTTACGACGCCGGCTTTCGTACTGTTTTGGTTCGGACGTCGTTGGTTTGATCCGACCATTTTCCTCTTTCACGACACAAGATTTGAGTAGCTTAATGCGAAAGAGTCAAAGAGTGTATTAGTGTTAGTGAGGACAGATTCATTTAAAAAATATATGTTGCAGAGATAGCGCGATTTATAGATAGCTTTTTAGTTTTATATATTTGCATAGGTCTAGACGCAAAATGATTATAATATGGTAATGTTAACAGAGTATCAATATCCAGCTACATACGTACCTACGTTACTAACCTCCTTTCAAAAATGAATTCAATAAACTTGACCAGCTGCTGTCATCATCCATGTCATTAGTTAGAACCCGCTGTTAACAAACTATGTGCATATATCATTAGATACATAACTTTGTACCTATAATATTATCTGGATATATTAATTAATTAATGGTTGCCCAGAATCTAGGTTTCTAGGTAGACGCAGTGCATATTCGCGAAGTACAGTACGATTATCAAGGTAATTAGTTCAAACAAATAATTACTTAAAATAACCCTACCATGTATTTATAAGCGGTTCGACTAGTGATTATATTTTGTGTTAATACGATTTTAATTTGATAATTCTGATAGTTAAAACATTTTTTCTGTCGGTGCGTTTCAGCGAGTGTCCCACTCAATTTTGCAAATTCCTATACAGCATAGTTTGCCGCCGTTTTTAAAAGCCGTTTACGTTGAGTCGGTAGGTGATCTCTAATATAAATTAAAAGTCGGGTTAGTGCGAAAACTTTTAACTCGAGATTGGCTCAACAGATTCTTCCAATGTGTGATTTTTGGATCCTTCCCCACTCCGGATAACAGAATGACTAATAAAAAGTTGAAAAATGGATTACAAATAATATAAAATATGATATTAAAGTTTGTATGGAACGAATATGATGCGACGTCATCTTTGAAATAATCTAACAAAATTATTGTCTTCTGCACCTGCACCCTCTCATTATCGCATATGCAATTGTCTGAAAACCGGATCCGGTATTCCGGCGGATCCGGCATCAAAATGCTCATATCGGATCCGGCGCAAATTGACGGATCCGGTTAATCATATCGAAGGATTTTTCAACAAACTCAACATGGGTACTTCTGCATCAGTGGTCAAAGGGGACATTACGTCACACGACCAAAAGCAATTGTTGTAACAGGGAGATGGGATTTCTGTTGGGAACTATCTTTCGGGAGCATCAAAAAGACGATAAAGGAGACTTTTTGCAGAGGACAGAGGCACTGTCACTCTGCAAGAGGCCTCTGGAGACGAGGTACAATAAGAGGCAGCGCTCTATCCATGAATTGAAGGATGTCACAATAGATCTAATTTGGTCACGGTGACACAAGGGGCATAAGGTCCTTTAACCTTCTTTATTAAAAAAAGTCTGTTAAGTGCCTTTAATATTAAGCGAATGTAATAAGGCGGGGCCATTTTTATTTGTAAGATATTCTGTTTCTTCCCAAAATATTATTAAAAGCAGGAGAGCGAATAAACCATGTATTTTTCTAAATAACACCTCAAAGAGTAGAGACATTTGAAATTTCAGGATATGGAATTAAAAATATTTTCCATTATACCTATTATGCATTTATGTAGGTTTGGTACCTACAGTATAAACGATTTTGATTGACCTTTGTAATGTATATTTTATAGACGCATCAATACTGCTTGATAAATTATTACTGGATAAATTAATTGTAATGGCTGCATTGTAAGTTGCGTCTGACGTACATATGTGCAATGTGCATGTATGTACTAATATAGAGGCAACAGCGCGCATTGTTAAAAATGCAGTCGTAATTCGCGTTCATTGTTAGAAACTGCGAAAAATCGCATGACTAATGAAAGGAAACGAAACTGTACCTAACTAATAATACGTTATTTCTAGTTAATAAGTTTCCGGTGTATCTAGCACAAACGGCTGTAGGTTGCAATATTATATCCCAGCTACAACAATAGCTACCACAAAGAACTAGTCGCAAATACATTAGAAACATTCCAGATCGGTGATGCCGCCTAGTTTGCAGAATAGTCTTGCTCAGACTTCGTTAGTATTCAGTCACACCACTGCTTAAGAGGCGGAAGAAGAGGAAATTCAACTAAGCAGAGTAGCTAAAATAGAGGAAAATGTCAGACGACAGAACTCCACGTATCGCTCTTCAAGGTAACCTCAAAAGCAATGTAGAAACAGTAGTGAGTGAGTAAACAGTCGAAGTCCCGAGAAACAGAAGCAACGCGTGGCACAAACAGATCTACGAGACCTATAAACAGAGGAAGAAGAATAGGAAATTATGTAAATTAGGGGCTGCAAATACTTGTCTTCTGAAGAAATGAATTGTTTGAGAATCCCTGAAAGTCACTGAATGAAAATACACCCCTCCCAGATTCATCGTACTTCGAAAGAAACGTTTGAGTTTTATTCCCTCACGATTTTCCCGGTAGCTAATGACTTCAAGGCCTAGACTAAACTAAGCTACAGGTTAAGACATAATATGTATTTTATCTGCAACCCAACCACTAGTAATAATTTCTGACTTCAATACTGAAAAAAAAAAGTGTGAACAGAGCTTTATGCGCGAGCGCACTCGACCGAACTGGTCGCAAGGACAGACAATGAACCGATCTAACCCTAGTTATCTAAAATCAGGCCGACCATTGCGCAACACTCTGGCGGCATTTAGCACAATAATTGCATATTCTCTTCCATGAGATACCTCCATGTGGTTGCAAGGTGATGCGGTACATAGAAAGATCTATGCGATTAAGGGCCGAGCGGGTGTGTTCAGTGCAAAACACCATCTGCCGACTAAATCAGCAATAATTCATAATTTATTCGTTAACCTCAATTCACGTTTTACTCCTCAACAAACAGACCTTACGATTGAATACATTTATACAGGTAAACATCACTAGGGGTCACCAATCACTATGTGACGCATTTATAATTTTGATTCGACGAATTAATGATGGCTGTAGTGTAGGTACCTCAAGCTCTTGTGTCAAACAAATAATGTGATATTTAGAGCATAGAAAATTTGACTACCTAAAAACAAATTGCACACTACTAATTAAGCTTTCTAGACAATATCTATAGTATGTTAAATATGTGAAGGAAAAACTTTGTAACTATTTTTACAAAATTTGCGCGGACGGAGGAGTATGAAATTTCGCACACTTATATTTTATATAGAGGAGTGGCGAATCTAATATTTTATTCAATTATGCATAAAAATATATTAAATCAATAAAAAACACATTACAAACACTACTTACTGTAATAGTGTGTATTTGATACTCACACACACTTCCACAGACTACTTATAAAGAACATCAACTTCATAGAAACAAATGTAAAACGGAAAACGCCTCATAATGCACGAAGAAAGCTTTTTAAAGGCGAAATATTCTAACTCATTTTAGGTATGGCACAACCCATTACAGCACCTTTGCAGCACAGCATTTTGATGTTTACCCAAGGATTTTAAGGAAGCTAAATTTTAACTGAACTGTTACGGAATCGACCCCTTATTGATAAAGTGTCCATACAAAATAAAGATGTACTTACTGCATTTGAGTTTTGTGATGGAGTACTGCTTGACCGTGTACTTAATATTCTTAAACTCCAAGTCGACGGGTTTTCTTTTGGGAAAGCGGTACTCTTTCAACATCTGCTGGTTCAAGTGGAAATGGTTGTTGTTCGGCAGATCCGCCTCTTTGGTGATGGTGCCATTTCCTTCGGAGGCCGAAAGCGAAGCGCAAGATTTGCTGCAGCACGCCAACCCGGATTTGTCATCCGGAGATTTCGACGGTGAACTCTGCATTTTGTCCATTGTGATGAATAATTATTGCGCGCTACGATAATGTTATCAGGTTGGACGGCGTGAATCAAGCGCATGTGCTGTTTCCACAATGATCTAAGTCGACAGTTCTTTCATCTGGATGATTACTAATTATTCCCATTGACGGGATGTTGGTCAAAGGTATAACGGACGCGATCACAAAAATGGGTTCTGGTTACTCCAACATATTTTCGGCAGATGTTGCGATCAGTCGACGAACAATATCTGAAAACAAAGATGGACATTGTTGAAATGATAATATTACTATGTGAATGCAAGAATTATTACATAAATCTACATGTGACTGTACCTAAGTAGGTATGTTTTGAACATAAAAAATGGTAATGGTCGGCATTGTCTGCATTTACGAACATTTTCATTCGTTCGATAGACAACATTTGCATACACACGAGTAAAAATAACTATAGGAAAAAAAAACTTTGAGGTGAATATAAGTTTTTTTTCTTCTCTTTTAAATACCACTAGAGATTGAAATGTTTGACGAGTCGTGTTTTTTGTTTGTTTAAATAGATATCTAATTTCACTGTTTTGTCGTTGATTATTTTTGATACCGAAGAATTAAACAATAGTTCTATCGTAAACACAAAAGAATTTTATTACAATTAGGACGTTTTCAATATTCGGAGACAAGTGTGATACAATATACAAAAAGAGCAGAAGAAGAAAGAAGTAATTAATTTCAAGTGGTTTGTTTATTGAGCTACATATCCTATGTGTTAAAATTTACTTCTATTAAACAAATTATTATTTACCACCTTTTAGATGCTAAAATATCACGAATCGTGTTTGATTTTGACTTACGTCCGGTTCTAAAGTTGTTTCGTAACCACTGAATCCCTTTATGTTGTTAAAGTTCCCGTGAAATGTTAACTGTAAGACATTTCGTTAAGCATAAAGCCCTCAAATGTGAGTCATAGTTGCGTGGAATGTAATAAAATAAAAAATAAATAAATGAAAGAACATTTTTTTTAATATACAAAGGTGTCAATATAACCGGTGGAACTTATTTCCTGAGGCACTTATTTCTGGTCAAACGGTCCCGTCCAATCTGAGACAGGCCGACGGATTGAAATTTTACGCGAAAAACAATAATTCTGAGCCGACTGGGAATCGAATCCGAGACATTTTGATCGGAAGTCAGCGCCAATACCAGTCTGCTACACGCCTTTACTAGCTTCTCTCAGTTTGATATTTTGTATTCATTTATTCATGTAATTTATTGAAACACCATATTATTTGCGTCAATAAACTAAGTCTAGATTTTACTCGCGTTTGTTCTATCATCTAACTAACCTAATCAGGAAACAGCATCTGAGCGCCCTGCTCTGCTGTATTCCTAGCGTGAGGAGTCAGCGCTGGAAGGGAGTAGCTTCCATACTCCAGATAGCCCTCCAACACGAGAGCTACAGTATCAAACACATGAGTCAAATTTTACATGCAGTAAAATTAATACATTTTTTTAAATTTATTAGCCTTTCACTCATTATTGAGTGATTTATTTATAAATTAACGGCAAATTGCCTTTTAATTTAACTGCAAGTTTAGGCAAAATTCATATATCCATTCGGAAATAGGTAGCGCGTTTTCCGTGAACATCGAAATAGCACATGGTCGTCCTTGAGATTATTGAAAAATGACTTGTTGAACATGGGGGCAGACTAACCCAGCCATGACAGAGCATATCGCATCACCGAAGCATGACTTGCCGCGCGCGAGGCTTTGTGTTTTCGCATCGGAGGAGCAACAAAGCGAGACTTGCAGATACAAATAGATCGACGGCCATCCTTAGTGGTTTGTTCCATTTAAAAATCGAACATCAGTAATGAATTGTTAGAGTCATTAGTTGTTACATATTCGTTACAATCGGTCGACATTAAAATCGCGGTTGAATTTCAAGAGGAGCCCCTCAGACCGGTAAACATAGAAACTTCTCTAACTACAAACATTAAATAAAGTTAAAATGAAAGGAATTTATTAGATAAAATTTGATAAAAAGAGTTTATGTTTAAAGCCTAATACATAGTTTTCAATCGTTCAAACAAATAACCGAACAGATGGTTAATAAACGGCTATATTTGGATCGACTCATCATTTTAGTTATACCCAAGTTATAAACAGAAAATAACATGCGAAATAGAATTCGCCAACAGGTCAGAGTAAATATTTGCCGCATACTCTTGGCTCATGTCCAGCGTCCAGCGTTCGGGTAAAGGTAATTTCTTTTTGTTCAGTTCGACAATAACAAAAAAGTGACAGAGTTCTGAGTATTTCCATATTTTCAAACGTTTGAAGTGCAAAAATATACCTACTTAATCTTTGGATCGATTATTCAAAAAAAGAACACACTAATATTGTTAAAAGGCGCAGGGGAATACTTTTTTTTATCTAGGCTGTTTTTTTCTATGGGACTCTTTGTTCTTTATACTTTTCTGTTTCTTTTACTTGAAACCAAGCATTTTTTAGTACGGAATCAATTCTAAGACTTTTCAATGCCCACATATTCTATGAGTATTCTGCCAAGTCTAAGGATCAAAGATTGGTAATTAGTCATTGAAAACTATAGGGAAATTTCAATGTACTTATCTACGATTCTAGATGAAGTGAAACAAAGGTTTTACATAAAACTATAAGTAGGCAATTTTCTCTAAAGTACCTACAATACTAGATAACGTAAACCAAAGCATAAAACTATGGGGAAATTTCAATGTATCTACGATTCTAGATGAAGTGACCCAAAGCTTTAACATTAAAATATAACTTATTTTTTGTAAGGTTTGTGTATTTACGTAGTGAAAGTTCATTATGGAAAAAATAACAACTAATGACTCTAAAAATTCAATACTAATGTTCGATTTTTAAATGGAACAAACCACTACGGGCTTACGACCGTCTTCTACTGTTATTTCACCAAAGTTCATTATTATTTATTTATTTCATAGAGACACCAACAGAACACTGAACAACACAAACAAAATAAAAACATGAAACAAACACATAGAATATCCAGCGCTCCAATAACAGGTATCTCCCGCATAGCTATTGTACATAGTTAAATATTCTATTATGAATTTAAACAAACACAGTTGCACTTTCACGATATTTTATTGAGGCTGGAGCGCTTTCGTCTATTTCATGTAGGATGACAAAAGTAAGTTAATTTAAACAAAATTAGTAATAGTGTCTTTAACTAGCATTATTGTAACATACCTATCTTCTATTTTGTTTTAAAATTTTATTTCTAGTCTCTTGATAATGTCTACATGAGATAGACGAATGCGCTCGAGCCTCAATAAAATATCGTGAAAGTGCAACTGTGTTTGTTTAAATTCATAATAAAACTATAAGTAGGTAATTGTCTTTGTAGTTGGTACCTACGATTGTAGATAACGTGAACCAAAGATTCAACATCTAATAATTTGAAATGAAGCTATAGGTTGGGTTCGTACGAGGATAAAGTAAGACAACCTAATGAGGAAAAATATCTAGGAATTTTATGACTATATTGTTTATATCAGGTCATTGCCTCACACACAGCTAAGGTGGTATCAAACATAGTTAGATGTGACACCCCGATAATAAAAATAAAGAACAGAATTCAATAAAAACAATGCTTCTCTGTCAAAAAAAAACCTGAAATGACGAATTTGCTCGAGCGTTGAAACTGTTAACAACAATCAATGAACTTTTGGCTTGAATTATGATTTCATTCAATACATAGCAATCAATTTAACACCAAAAAAATTACTGAAATAAATTATGAAGCACATACATAATTAAGGGCACTATTGTGAAAAACTAATCTTTATCTTTTTAGTGAAACTGCAAGATATTATTTGCTTATTCTTAAAAACTGCCATTCTTACAAGGCGTTTTCTCGACACTTGAACAATCGAATCGTCAAAATAAAAGATACAATTTTATCGATTAAAATGTGAGCTTTTTTTTGGAAAATTCTTCTTCTTAACGGACACATTTTTTTTTTTTTTTTTTTTTTTTTTTTTAAATACAAAATTCATGCTCTGTGGCGGACAATAAAAAGAGAGATAGACCCGAAATCGATCGAGATATATTTTTTTTTATAATAAACTTTGAATTAGTCTACACCTCAACGACTTTAAAATAATTTAAAAGTAACAGTTTCAAAATCGAAAACAAAAACAATTATTAATCAATTCTCAAAAAAAAAAAAAAAATTTTTTTTACAACGTCATCGTTTGATATCGTATCATTTATTTATATATTTCGATAGGTGAATTTTTTATCCTTCAAATCATACTAAATTGAAGAAAATGAGCTGCCTTCCTGAAGAAAAATAAACAAATACATACCTATAATATGAATTTTATAAATTAAAAAAAAACTGTAGGTACCCGTTAAACAAGAAAATTAAAAAAAAGTCACATTTTCATCGACATACTTGTGCCTTTTTTTTCACACTTCGCACAATTCGTTTGTTCAAAAACATTTAAAACGTCGCCGCATATTTAAAATGGCACATGTTGCATTTTTTTTTTTCAAAATCGAATGAAGTATTACCTATACCTACCACTCGATTCAGTTTCGTTTTCTCATTCAAAAGGTACACTTGATTTTATTTTATTTACTAGCCTTCCACTGATCATTGAGTGATTTAGGATAAGTACGTACACTCGATTTAATTTCGTAAAAATTTGCAATGAAGATACATTCACCACATTCTGGATGTGGTGATAGAGAATCATACGCTTTTAATTAGGGACAAATTGTTAGTTTAATGCAAATTAATTGAAATTTATATAAAATTAAAATTACGAACTTCAGAATGCAGTGAAAAATAGTAAACATTTCTTCTGGTATAGTGGCTTTTTTTAAGAAAAGGACTATAATCGTGTACACATAAGGTAGGTACTAAAATAAATTCACACAGTGTATAAAATCCATTGTATTCAAAACAGTTTGAGCAATGTGGGTAAACAGACACACGAATTACAGTGATTATTTTAATTCGTTCGTTACAAGCATTTCCTGACATCCATTGTTCGCGTCGCCATTTTTAACATTTTAAATAAAAGTCTAATTTAAAACTAAAATGTATATTTGATTGTGTTTGATTCTTCGTATTCCGTTCATAGTTGGCGAACGAATGACGCAATTGAAGGAGTTATCACTGTCAAATCAACAAAATTTATATTCATGGACTAGACGGGTTCTTGATTGTAATGGTCTGTTTTCCTAGGAATACCGCACGCCTATAAACAGCAGTGAATGTCAATTCAGAATATTGTCTATGTCGTTACCGTAAGGACGAAAAACATTTTCGAAGACACCGTCTTGTCGGACGAATGACCGCTCCCTAGGAACCCAGTGCACAAGGAAATCATCAGCTTTGACGACAAGCTGGAAGAGCTATGGGTACCAGTCCTTATAGGAATGGTTCTGCCTCTAAAGTCAAGCAAATAATGTATCGATTGAACAGTGCGAGAAGACTCTCCAAAAAATGGGTCAGACGAAACTAAAACTAAGCAGAGAATAGGCTTTAGGCTGAGTATCAGAAGGAAAACCTCAATGTCTTAACCAAGAGAAAAGTTAAGACTGTCTCAGACACGAGATATGCAAACAATGTGAGCAATGCAATCATCAAACTTAGTATTAGACAAACCAATTATAGCCAGTGATAACTGATAGAAATATATGATTCAACAATTCCATATAACGAGTCGCCTATTCCCTATTCAGGTACTGCGGAACTGGATGCACAAAGAAAAATTTGAGAGTTGGGAAATGTTTGAGCACTCGGCTGTAGAGAGTTGAAAGAAGCAAGCACTGGAGATGTTGTATGAAGCGGCGATGTTGATTTGCGCTCGGCCATTATTGCAGCAGCGATGGTGTGTGTGCTGTTGTAACTGGTTGATCCATGATGTCTGTTGACGAGCAAGGAAAAATGCATCAGTTGTTGTCAGTGGGGTGTCATCGTGGTGTGATGTACATCTGCCACTGGAGAGAAGAGACAGTAGTGGGGCAAAATTCGTTGGAGAAGTTTGGCCTCCGAGCTACGAAGTCTGTGAGACAACTCGTGTAGTCCGCCTTTGCTAAGTACAGCAGGTGAAGATTGCTATCGTAGGCTTCCATCAATTGGATTGTGGTTGTGTAGTCCAGCGTTGGTTGAGTAGTGTCGTGATGAGATAATATGCAACATATAGAATAAACAAAAAAAAATTTACAATAGAATTGGTATAAGTATATTTGTTTTAGGGTGGTTCTTGAATTTAAAAGATTGTGAAGTAAATTTTAAATTTTGATTTGAAATTAAGAATTTATTTGAGTATATTATAAACAAATGTTGATTTTGAAAAAATTTACAAGTTATATTTTACTAAGATAATTGTTCTAGAAAAAATTTTCTAAGTGTGGTATTTCAATGTTATCTTTTGTTCAATATTCAAAATAAAGTTAGGAAAAATTATTAAAATTGGTATTGAATAGGTATGGTTCGCAATTGGTATATGTTTAAATACTTTTTCTATAATGTTTATGAAGTGAAGTTACTATGTGAGATCCTTTATATATAATAAAATTTGTTACCAATCTGGTATTAGTAATATACAGTTGGTGGTTTTGTATTGGGATCTGTAATCATTTGTAAAATACATATTAGAATTTTTATACAATAAAATAAGTAAAAAATAGTGGGTAGACATGGTAGTATAGTTGTACATAGTGTGTTTGAAATAAAAAATTTTATAATGTTATACTTTGTCAATGTATGTGTGTCAATATTATTAAATAAATGTTACTGATTTGGGAAAATTAGTATGACACTTTTTAGAATTCTGTTTTCAATGGTCTTTTGTATGAATGTAAATACATTAATTGTCTTTTTCTTAACTCGTTGAGTTGTATATTTGATGGTAATAGAGTATACGTATGACGCTGTTGTCATGTGTGTATAATATGGACAATACGTATGACGTTATAGTCATGTGTGTATGTCCTTTGGTAGACTATACGAATGATGCTATGATCATGTGTGTATGTCTGTTGCTCAGTCACTACAAGAAAGCTTTGAGATGAGAATCTCTGCTCTTGTGTGTATGTAGTTAGCCGACGAAATGGGAATTTCGGTCTGAACATGCGCGGTGCATTGTACTAGACGTGGCGTGAAATATATAGAGCTTTTTTTGAGTACATGTGTATGAGTACATGTGTATAAGTATTAGGCCGTATTTGCATATGTAAGTTAACCTCGAATTGAATTCGGACTGAGATTCTTGAGACAGAATTTCTCTAGTCGCGGAAAACGTTAATAGCAATTGGCTAGTAGATGGTAATATAAGATGGTAATATAATTGTTTTACATTGACAATTTAGATATAATATTTTTATAGACCATTGAAATGTTTGTATCGTTGATAAGTTGATACATAATTAATTATTTATTGACCAGAATAAAATAAGAATTGGTAAAATATGACTGAAATGTTGGTAAGATATTGACTGTAGGAGTCTGAATGTCCTTTTGTGTGTTTACCAAATATCAATATGACAATATACAAATGTATGTGAAAAATGCGATTTAAATTTCTTGTTTTTCTTTAAAATGCAATAATGCGCTATGAAAATTAAATAAAAGTGTAGGTATTTGTTTCGCTTGTTGTTTATATAAAATATAAAAAGGTTACCTCAAAGTTTGGCAACATGATAATAATGTACTTGTAAATCTGCAATCAGATAATCAAAGGTTATTATTTTGTAAAAAAATTATTTAAAATTGCAATTCAGCATGCGATTATAGATAGTTAATGTATTAAATTAAGTTTTATCAGTATTTAAAGACATGAAAAGTTTTATGAAAAAATCTCGATGTGACATTGTATCGTGAAAAAAATTTAACCTACAAAATTTATTGTTCACAAATTTTAAGTTTTTTTCTTTTTTTGAAGATTTTAATATCGTTTTTACAGCGTTTGTAAGGCATTATTGATTAAATATGTGTAACATTAAATAGAAGGCAGAAAAACAAGAGGCTTTTAAAATAATCCGATGGGTTGAAATTGTTTGGAAAAATTTATGTGCTGAATGTCGTTTTACAATGGTATTTTAAAAGATTTTACTTGCCTGTGACCCATCGGATGACTCATCCCTTCAGAACCAGTTGAATTTTCGAGTTTGCACAAGATTTTACCCCATATTTATATATTTTGTGTAAAATTTGAAAATATTGATCGCGAACAAAACGGCTGGTGAGCTATTTTGACAGTTGTACTCGCAGTAGAGTGAAGTTGCGCCGAATGATAAATGGATGTTGGACGCGCTTAGTTTTGAATGTAGTATGTGGTATGAAAATTTTAATTGTGGGACAATATTATTTAGATGGCTTTGTGAAAGAAATAATTTGGAATGAATGTATAGGGTGTTAAATATTCGAGATAGATCAGTGGACGAAGGTGTACATGTGACAATTTTGTTAGAATGATTGTTGAGAAAAATTTGTTTGAATGATTGTTGAGAAAAATTTGTTTGAGAATGTTAATGGATTGTTGGAGATTATTGGAAAATGATGGATTAAGTAGATAATTGAAGGGTGTTCGAAAGTCGCGGGGTCACCAATTTATGGCTTTCAGATTTGGCTGGATCTGATCCATAAGATGAGATGGGATTGAGATGAAGAAGGAGTGATGATTTCTTTTCTCAAGGTCAAATGATATTGGGAAAAGTGGTCTTTATCTGAAGATGAGAAACTCTCTTATGAGTTTTGCAAGATCAAGAATATCTGGAGTACTCACCAAGTTTCACTATTTCTTTATGAACTAGATTAAACAGTTAACAAGGAACTTGACTAACTACCGAAATGAAACTCGATTTATATTATAAAAACACAAACACTATATTAGTGAATAAAAATAAAGTATCACAGGAAAATGTATTTTAACTTAAAAACTAATTACAATAATATGCACTGGTAGTGGGTTCTGAAGAAAAGAGTAATAAAATTGTATCTTGAAAAAGCTTTTATACTAGGGTTATTCACGCAAGATATTCTTTAAAAAAGAGGCGGTGTGTTCTCCCTCTGGTGTGAAATATCCAAAGCTAGTTGACTAGGTACAGACGGCGATGAATCTGCATAGTTGGTAAAACATGAGATGTATTCGTCGCACTCCGCTAGATGGCTCTTTGTTCTGGATGGTTCTGATGGATGGTTGTCATCAGATGGAAAATTAGTTTGTGTGATAAAATTCGATATTACGTAACCGCCATAATATATTGTAATAGGAGAAGAAAAGGATTGTAGTGCTGAAAGAAAAGAGAAGAAAACCTCTTAAATCTTTATGCAGTTTAAGTATAAACAGATAGATTTTTGTTTCCAGCAAGTTCTGCTACGATAGGTAGGCACCATGGTTGAGCTAACGCATCCGTTGGTAGCGATCGAATATCGAATCATCATCATTGACTCATAGTTCGGTGATAGCGCCTTCTGACTAATCCAAAACGGACCATGTTTGTGGTTTGTACGACTGATTGTATTTAATTCGGTTAACCGTCAGTGGACAATTCTATTACATATAACATTTAACTATTAGAGTGATAATGGCACAAATAATCTTTTAATTTATACCTGATTGTAATTCGGTAAATGTTTTGCTTATAGGAACTCATTCTCCAAAATAACTATTTCCACAACCCATCAGGATTCACAACAAGATGTTGAGAGCCTTGAGTTGACCATTTTATGATTTACTGGTCGGCCAGTGCTCGAAATTCGACCATAACTAACTAATTTAGATTATAAGTTTGAAAATTATTAAGATTCCTTTGTCAAAAAAAAGACAGTGCGAGCGCTATTCACAATTTTCTTTAAAAAATAATGATATTGATAAGTCAAATTTGAAATGTTGATATGTTCAACGTTTTTCTATGGTTATTTAATACAAAAAATATTTATCTATTCTCAATTTGACCACAGATAAACAAAAGATCTGTGTCAAATATATCGAAGTGTGTGTGTGAGTATCAAAAATACATAACTTTGCGTAATGTTTTTTTATTGATTTAATCTATTTTTATGCATATGTATTAGCATTATCTATATACGTAAACTACCTATAAGTATGCGAAATACTCCTCCGTTCGCGTAATTTTCGTAAAAAATGGTCACAAAATTTTTGCTTCACGTATTAATATTATAGAATTTTTCCGTCTGCGTATATGTAGGTATACTGTGTGTGAATGGCGCATAGAACGCACCTGTCAAATGGCACGTTTATATAAATTATTCAGAGCTGTTCAATTAATTCATCGATCGATCACCCAGTTTCAGTAAGGTTTAGTTATGACTCTCCGTATACAGCTTATGTGAAAATAGTGTCAAGATTTTGCCCATGTCGGGAGGGCAATACGTTCCTACTATCGAACATATTAAATTCTTAACCACATAATATACTAATTTGTTATTGATGATCGTTTTTTTATGTAAGAATGCGCAATGAATTATTCAAGTCTTAGTAAATGAATAAAAAAAATGATCGATCCATTTTACGGCGCTTCTATGTACCTAACAGAACGCCAGAAACGTGCGTCATTTGCTCATCTATAGATATAAAAGAAAGTCGGGTTAGTGCGAACACTTATCACTCGAGATCGACTGAACATATTATTTTTATCATTTTTGATTTATTGGAATCTTCTCCGATCCGGATAACAGAATAACTTTTAAAATATCGAAAAATTTAAAATCAAATAACATTAAAGTTTGGAACGAGTTTCCTTACAACAAGCGCCATTTGTGAAAATTCTATAGAAACACAATTTATATTATTTACCTGAGAACCGTTGACATTAAAAATATCCGCACACAGGTTTTTCATGGATTTTTTTTCAAGCTTTTTCTGATTTGTTAACATTGAAGCGCATTTTTTCATATAATAAAACGCGAAAAGTGAGATATCAAACAGATGCATCGGTCGGAATGACATTGGTTAAAAATCATTTTTATCATTCTTTTAAATTCTTATTCAAAATTGAAATTTAGACCACAGGACAACGTCTGTTGGGAAAGCTAGTAAAATATAATATTAAAGTTAGTATGGAACGAATTTCGATACAACAACGCCATCTGTGAAAAATTCTACAGAACACAATTTTTATTTACCTGACAACAATTGACATTAAAAATATTGGCACGCAGATTTTTTTTATTGATTTTTTTCAAGGTTTTTTCTAAGTTGTTAACATTGAAGCGCAGTTGGTTTTATAATTTAAACGCGAAAAGTGAATAAATCTAATTTTGAAATCAAATTGTCGTTTGACACAAACTGTCAGTTGTTTAATAGTTGGTGCGATTGACAAAATTGGACATACAATTTTTGGTGACCTGTCTCAAAGAAAAGCTTTCTGTGACCACGGATAAACCACGGTTTGCTTTTCCCAAAACTCCCCAAATTAAGGTTCGGAATTCTACTTTCTGGGGAGTAAGGTAAGATTTAAAAATTTCAATTTAAAAATTTGCCAGTTCACATCGCCAAGAGAAATGTCAAATTATTTACATTTAACACAAAGTGTTATTGCATGTCGACATGTCGACTTTAAACACAAAGATACGAGTGTTATTACTAACTAAACGATATGTAGTACAGGGTGTCCGCCGGCGCCGGCGGATTTTATACTTTATGTAATAAAAAAAGACTCAAAAATTCATTCAATTTTATTAAATTTTACACATTCTTAAAGAGAAATCAAGCGGATTTTATTTTTTATAAAAAATTCCATTTAAATTATGGCCGTTTACCATCAAACATTCTTGCAATCTTGACCTCACGATTTCATGAACTCGCTTGCAGAGATCCTGATTTTTTTTTATTTCTACCCGAATGTTTTCCTTTAAAGCATCGATTGTTGATGGAGAATTATTATAAACGCGAGATTTCAGACATCTCCACAGGAAAAAATCGCAAGGGATCAGGTCTGGCGGTCTATCAATATCCCCAAAGCGGCTTATGAGCTTTCCAGGAAAAGAGTTCCTTAATTTTTCTAAAGACACCCGAGCGTTATGAGCTGAAGCCCCATCGTGCTGAAAATAGGTCATGTTGCTGTACCCAGGAAGAAGTGTACGCAACACCGGTATAAAAAAATTGACCAGCATCGCACAGTATCGTTCTGCCGCGACGGTTTCATGCTGTTGAAAAAAATAGGGCCAATAATTCCGCGGCTTGAAATGGCCACCAGACCGTTGTCTTTGAACTGTGAAAAGGTTTCGGAGTCAAAAAAGACACATGGTTACTGAAATCCGCTGCACTCGCGAGTCGAACGATACCTCACTGCACCCTCTACCACGATTTCTGTTCCCGCGACACCATTTCAAAGTATAAAATCGGCCAGCGGACACCCTGTATTAACAGTTTTCACTTTTTATGTGTCGTACCGCACCGACAAAACATCAGTCGAGTACCTACTCGCTAGAGTGATTCACACAAATGTCGGGATTAAGGTCACACGACACAGTATAATTCGGCTTGGACTGTACCTACTTTGGATAGGCACATGACGATGTAAATATTGGGTATAGATAGCTTTAAGCAATATCACCATACCTCAAAGTACTATGAAGCTACACTTTTCACACGAAACATTATCAAAATAAGTTCTCTAGCCTCGGGACCGAGCTCCCGATACGTATCGGTACATGGCAAGTGGCGCCTTTAATATCATGAATAAAATATGGAAAGCGTCGGCGTTGCCAAAAAGGATTTTTTTTAATTGTTTGATGCGTGTGTGTTGCCCATTCTCCTGTGTGGGTGTGACTCCTGGCACCTGACCAAAGCCCAGGCACAAAAAGTATCAAAGTGCCTCAGGAGAATCTTGTGTATAAGATGTTACCACCGAATCACGAACTACGCTAGATGGGCACGGCTGGGACATGTGTTGAGAATGCCGAATGACAGTTGGCCGAGAAGAGCGCTGTTCTTCATCCCATCAGGGTCTCGAAAAACCCTCTCATAAGTGTTCCGTTCCTTCGAGGCAGAGCTGAGGGGGGTTGGAGATGGTGTGGGAGGAGGTCATAAGCATTGCGCAAGATCGAGCACAATGGAGAGCTCTTGATGCATCCCTATGCTCCTGAATGGATTTCAAGGGAGTTTTGGTTTGATTCGATTGAATATTATCTAAATAAGACTGTTAAAATATTTTGGAGGTGAAATATCACGAACGGAGAGGCTCTTGCGATAGTTCGGGAGAAAAGACAAATGTTGAACACCATATCAGAGACACGCGCTAGGTGACTGGGGCATTTAATGAGACACGAAAATGTACTAGGTATAATATTGGAGGGAATGGTGGACGGTTTAATTGGTAGAGGACGCCCGCGTCAGGAATATTTGCAATAGATATTACAGGACATGGAGTGTAGTCCATCCATCTAATTGAACCGAAGAGAACAACGGAGGACCCAGAGGAGTGCGGGAGGAGATGTTCGCACTTGCTGCAAATTAATCCACAGGACTGAAAACGCAGAAGAAGATAGAGACTAAGTAAGAGCAAATCTTTCATTCTTGACAAATAAGTGGAGGATCCCTACAGTTCTCTTTGCCTACCTTTTAGAAGACCATCTGGTTAGTACTCTAAAAGATGAGCTAAAATTTCTAGTAAAATATTGTATTTTGCGGGTAATGACAAAATTATTTCAACCAAAACAACATACCTAACTAGAACAATATTGAAGAATAAACCGATCGATGTGAAATAATAAGTATATTCGTAAGAGATTTCCACCAAATGATTTCATATGTCATAGCTCTCGAAATGGTCGCCGAATTTCCTTTTCGCAAACAATAAATTCATCTTTACGAAGAAAATATAATAATGTTAATTTAGGTATAGTTTATGATTGAAATAAAAGAAGTTGAATGACCACAATAATATTCTTGATGAAGATGATAAATTATTGTATTTTTTATAGCTGTTTTTAAGACAGGTCTATGGGAAAAAAATTCCATCAATCATTTGGCCATGTGGTAGCCTCTTAATTATTGACAAGTGTCGCTTAGATTGCCAAAATATAGGATAATTCCAGTGGAATTTTTACAATTTCAACGAGAAAATAATAAAGAAAAAAGGATCTGCAGATACTTTTTTCCATTATTTTCTCAGTCCATTTCCAATCCAAATCGCTGAATAGCGGCTATTCGTCCTGTAAGAATATTTCAGCAGTTACTAGTTACTATGTGGATAGAAACATTCAATTTTTTAAATGTGTTTGTTACCCGGCCGATTAAGAAGTGTTAAATGGCGGGAAAATGACATATTATCATTTTGACATTCACATTTTAGTATTATTATTTGTAAAATTTATAAGTTGTTGAACATGCATTTTTCTTGGTGAAAGTAATTTAAATAAAAAACTTTTTAACTATTCCACAAATTTATTGTACCTGACATGTTTCGAAGGGGCACGCCCTTCATGGTCACAGGTTATTTGAAAGTTTCAAATAACCTGTGACCATGAAGGGCGTGCCCCTTCGAAACATGTCAGGTACAATAAATTTGTGGAATAGTTAAAAAGTTTTTTATTTAAATTTGATTATTATTATTTGTTTTTATTTTTACAAAACGCTTCCTTGTCTCGGTCATTTTATGATTATCTTCTTCTTCTTCTTAATTATAGACCTGTATTATCGTCCGAGAACAGAATTTAATTTTGTGGAACAGTTAGATTTTTTTTTAAATGAATCTGTGCTCACTCAAAGTGAACACAAATACACTCTTTGACTCTTTCACAGTAAGCTACTTGTTACTGTGAAAAAAAAAGCTTATTTCGTGAAAGAGCAAGATAGTCGGCATCTGGGATCGAACCAATGACCTCCGCACAACAGCACCAAAGCTGACGTCGTAACCGCCAGGCCACCAACCAAACGGATATGAGCATTGGCAATGTTTAGTTATTTTCATTTGTTTAGTCTGTTCTAGGAAATAAAAAAGAGGCTAGATGTTAAGATGGGATGTTGATCTTATTGATTGACAATAGAGATTAATGTGGTTACATTGAGAATTGTATAATGGTCTTTGCAAATGATGGCAAAGAATATAATGCCTAATAGAGAACAAAACAGATCCAAATGGAGGGTTCAAGACTAGACATAGAAATACAGTTGAGAAATATTACAAGTGAGTAATGTCCAGTATATTTGAAGAAAGAAGTGTTTTATATACACGGATACTTTTCACAATTAATAAATTTAATAACCACAAGCAATGATTCTCTGACAAAAAAACTTTCTCCAAACAAGAACGCTGGCCCTGCAGAGTGCAATGCTGAATCATTTTGGCAAGAGCACAAAACTCTCACTCTCATAAGTACGATACGAACAATATAAAATCTCAATACATGCACAATTGTACAAACATCATCACAAAGTCAATGGAATATACAAAATATCTTCGTAAAACATACAAATAGAGTACCTGAAGAGTATACGAGCAGCTGTTACGGTTGTTATGGGAAATTAAAAAGTAAGTTATAGCATATGGAGGTTCAAATGTACATAGGTAGATTAGTCATGATGTATCTCGTAGGAATGTTGGACGGTGGAGTTGGAAAACGACTGGAGACCGAGACAAGTCCGAAAAAGTGTGGTTAGGCAGCTGGTGAGATGGAGTGCCGATATGGTTCTGGTTGCTGAAGTTGGAAAGATCATAAGATTGAGAAGAACGGCACAGCATAAGGATTCTTACATAAAACGATACATATTAATGATAGTGACATTTATCCTGCCAAGGATACTTAGAGGCGAGTCGTTAAAGATGAAAGAGATGGATCTGCACATACTATTATTTAAAGAAACGCATAGAGCATCTGATAAGCGAACTATTTGCCTTCGGAAAATCTTAAGAGGGAATTTATATACGAATTTATTTATATACGTCTTAAACAGGACAACAATTGAAAGGAAAATGTTCAACTAAAATTAGAACGCCTTACCGGCTCCGAACTCATATGTCTAGTTATCTAGAATCCCGAATTCAATTCCGGTCGGGTTTTTTGTGTTTTATTATTCACTTGATGGTTTTCCGATTGCCCTTCCGGTCGACTACAAAAAATTGCCTCCTTCATAAACATAGATATCTTTTTAATGAAAATGGTTGAACTATTAATTTATTCACAATAAGGAAGTGTTAATTATTTTATTTATTTCGTATGTCTGTCCACTATACACCGAAACACTTAAATCCGCAGACATTTTTGTTAATAATGCAATTGCGGGTGCATTTGTTAATTAAATAACTCAAAAAATGACATGCACTTGTTAATTTGTTAAAACAAAAAAAAAAAAAAGATTTTAGTTGCATCTAATCAATCAAATATCCTGCTGTTATTTTTTTCATATAAAGTTGCATAGACGCCAATGTCAAAGTAGCAATTAACAGTGTTTTATATGATAATTGGATTTATTCATGAAAATTGCTGTGTGCTGAGTGCAAAAAACGGCATGGAGTCACCAAAAAAAAATCTAAATATTATTTATTTTTATGAACGTTACTTTTATAACGACTATACATAATGTACCCAATTAAACATTGTTATTTTTTAAAATATACCCTTGTTCAATGTAACGATATTTAAAAGAATGGTCACCAGGTCTTCCGGGTGGCCTCGGGGCTGAGCTCTCGATACGTATCGGTATGGCAAGTGCCGCCTTTAACAACATGATCAAAATTTGGAAAGCGTCGGCGTTTAGTGTCGAGACGAAATGTAAACTGTTTGATGAGTGTGTGTTGCCCATATGGGTGTGAGTCCTGGCACCTGACCAAAGCCCAGGCACAAAATGTCTCCGCTTTCGAAACGAAGTGCCTCAGGAGAATTTTGGGTATAAGATGGTACCACCACATCGTGAACGACGATTTACGCCGGCGCACCCAATGCAGGCCCATCACTTATACCATTATGGAGAGGAGATGGAATTGTCTGGGACATGTTAGTTTGGATTGGATTCGATTAAAACGGATAGTGTGAGATTGTTTTTACTTGAGTTTGATATTTCTACTGAATGTAGGTACGGGTCTGAGGGAGATTATTAACACCAGGTAAGCGTATGAGATACATTCATGCATGTCATGTAACAAGGGTGGCTATCTCTGAACAAGAGATTTCGAGTTCGAATCACTCAGTATAGTCAGAGTAATAATTTTTCATTTGAAGCATCTATTCAAAAACCTTGTTTCGCTGACATTCATGAATGTTCAGAACAAAGGTTTTGGTCTTTGAAAGAGATGAAGCAAAAACGAATTGTAAAATAACCGTGGAAAATGTATGTCTTGAGCAAGTGAATGAGTGTATTTCTTAAGGAAGTATGTTTAATAGGGATGGAAAGTGTAAAAAAGAAATCGAATGTAAGAAAGTTGCTGCATCAAGACCTATTGTTATGATAAACAACAACGTCTCACTACAAGCTAAAAAACTAGTGCATAATGCTACCATTAATGATGTATGGATATGAAACGTGGACATTGAAGAAAAACGAATGTAGAATAAAACGCTGGTCCACAATCTGTTTTTATGCTATTGATTTAAATGTATTGTCCTGACTGTTTGACCTCTCAAAAATTGTAAAAATAAAAAAATCTAGTAGAGATGAGGGGTCTACGAAGAATATGTGGAATGACTCTGTGGGATATGGAAAGGAATGAGATTATTAGGAAGGAATGTGGTATGGAAGTTAGTGTTGTGACAAAAATGAAAGTTAATTTATCTTTTCGACCGTGGCTACTTGGTGGAACATACTTCGAACTTATTTTAAAGAAACAAAATATTTAGTTTTTTCCACAATTTTATTCAGCTAACCGGTTTTCGAAGACCGTACGTCTTCTTCGTCAGGCTAGTAGATGTTAACTGTTAACATCTACTAGCCTGACGAAGAAGACGTTCGGTCTTCGAAAACCGGTTAGCTGAATAAAATTGTGGAAAAAACTAAATATTTTGTTTCTTTAAAATAAAAAAAATGAAAGTCAATAAGTTGAGATGGTTTAGGCATGTGGAAAGAATGGATGCAAACAGAATGAAAAAGAAACTTTAAATGGCTGAAATGGAAAGGTGGACCGAACACATCAATACCGCCCTCAAGGAAGGTCAGGTCAGTAGTACGAGAAATAGGAGAGGTTGTATGAAAAATGGAATGTCGGTGGAAGAAGCGAAAGAAGTGTGCTCGAATAGAAGAGAGCGGGCGTCCGTTTTCTCCTATCTACCCCTTACGGGACAAAAAAATCTATAATGGTTACAGAATAACTGTTACGATCTCACTGACCAGAAGCATAATATTGATATGGAAAGAGTGTTGTTTGACGGGGAAGTAAAGAATTATTGTTGACAATATCGCGATTGACGGCAATATTACGTGCGTCGTTGAATTCAAATAAACTGTCCCGATAAGTTGGCTGTATTTGATCAGAACACAAATCGAACAATGCCTAAGACAAATATTAATTTTGTTTGTTTATTTAATTAATTGGAACGAAATAATTTGATTTGTTTAATTATTAACACCCATACAAACACAAAAGTTATAACTTTATAAGTAAGTATTTTGAAAATGTTTTCATTTTCCTATTAATTATACGAACTTCCTAGCCTTTTATTATAGCGGACATTGATGCCCTTAAATGCTGTTTGAAAATGGAATCCTAAACTTGTTCTATGGATTTATAGTAAAAATTAACATCATTATATTTTAACTTTGTTTCTTATATTACTTTGTACCTGGTGTAATGGTGTCGGTGGTTCTTTAAATAAAAGCAGTTATCCCAGAAACTTGTGTTTTAATTTTTTTTTATTTTTTAGTAATGAAAAATATATACAAATACAGACATATAGGTATCTACATAAAAAAAAATATAACAAAAAATGTGAATTTTATATGCCCCATTTGAAGTTAAAAACTTGTGTATGGGGCATTCCTCACTCTTACGTTTGCTGCTTATGCCTGGCTCTAATAAAATTGTATATAGCATACCTAGCTGTACTGGAATCAAAGTTTTGAAAATCGTTTTGTTCGGGGATTGCATGATGATTTCTCATATTTCTAGGATTGAGGCGTTTGTACTCTGGCTTTACCGGAGAATGCTCCGTATATTGTGGATGGATCGCGTTACCAATGAGGATGTTCGCAAGTAATTAATGAGGAGAGAGAACTGCTGAACACTGTCAAAAGATAAAATTTCGTATGCTTTGGCCATATCTTCCGAAATGAAAAGTATGCCCTATTATTGTTGATTGTTTTTTTTTTTTTTTTTAAGCCCTGTGGAAGGAAAAATAAGAGGGCAGGCCAGGTATGGGGCGTTAAAGAGCCTTGTGGCTAAAAAATCTAGGACAGTGGTTTTATGTGCTTCGAAGTTGGTGAGACTTGTTTGAGATCGCGAGGCTTATTCACAGATGGTCGCCCACTCTCGACAGGAGTGACGTCATTATTTGCAAGTATTAGAGAAATGGGAAAACTTTTAGGCAACATGAAGTTATTTGCTGGGGAGATCGTTGACGTTGGGGAGACCTGCCTTGACACAAGAAGAAGCTAAATAGACTTTTCAATCTTTTGACAGAAGATGATTAAACAAAAGAAATACGCACTCCTTCGACGATGATTGGATTACTGATTGTTGACGAACTAAACACTTGTACATTCCGACATTCGGCAAACTGTAGATTTGTATTGTAAACAAATTAATGATTAATCGTAATGCGAGGTAAGGCATCATCAGGGTGTAATGAAATTTGTACAAGCGACATGTGCCCATGAATATTAATTCTTTGTTAATTGCCAAACTGATGTACGACAGGTACACGCGATCAACTGGTGACATTTTCGTCACAAAAATCGCTCGCGACACGAATATATTTCAATACGTTTTTTTTTCAGTTTTCAGGGGACGGTTGCGTTGTGAAGTAAATATGAAACGTGGGTTCAAAAACCGTCAGGATTCGAAATTTCAGAAGGTTCAAAAACTCAAAATATCCTATGATGAAAACCACGAAGAAAAGGAACTTCTTAGATTACGATTTCAAAGTTTTACAATTACTCAATTTTTTTTTCTTACATATACAAATATATCTACTGCCAACTTTTACTTCAAATTAAGTACGATGGAACCATTATGGGCTTACAATCATCTTTAATTGCGGCTCGAAGGCTGACTTAGTGTGATCACTTAACAAATTTCGCCGTTACTTTTCTGAATAAAGATAGTAGTCCAAACATGGGTAATATAAGAAAAAATAACAACTAACGACTCTAAAAATTCATTACTAATGTTCGATTTTTAAATGGAACAAACCACTACGGGCTTACGACCGTCTTCTACTGTTATTTCGAAGGCTGGCTTAGTGTGATCACTTTACGTTAACAACGTTCGCCATTAGGTGGTAATGTTTGTCTCCGAAACTCTTAATCATGCGAATTCTCAACATGTTCAACATGTCGAAAACTCTCATGTATGAAACAAGTAGAAGTTTAATAATTAATGAAAAATAGAGAAGAAAAGTTGGAAATTATTGAGAACAAGAGAGCAACCAAATTTAAAGACTGCGACTGCTGTCATATATTTGGCGCCAGGATATGACTATATCCATTTTTGTTACTGTCTCATATTTATTGCCTATTGGCTTTGTTGGTGCACAACGTTCTAATTATGTTTAGATTCTTGTGACCTTTTCAGGACTAGATCTTAAAGAAAAAATAACAACTAACGACTCTAAAAATTCATTACTAATGTTCGATTTTTAAATGGAACAAACCACTACGGGCTTACGACCGTCTTCTACTGTTATTTCGAAGGCTGGCTTAGTGTGAATCAACAAAGCCAATAGGCAATAAATATGAAACAGTAACAAAAATGGATATAGTCATATCCTGGCGCCAAATATATGACAGCAGTCGCAGTCTTTAAATTTGGTTGCTCTCTTGTTCTCAATAATTTCCAACTTTTCTTCTCTATTTTTCATTAATTATTAAACTTCTACTTGTTTCATACATGAGAGTTTTCGACATGTTGAACATGTTGAGAATTCGCATGATTAAGAGTTTCGGAGACAAACATTACCACCTAATGGCGAACGTTGTTAACGTAAAGTGACCACACTAAGCCAGCCTTCGAAATAACAGTAGAAGACGGTCGTAAGCCCGTAGTGGTTTGTTCCATTTAAAAATCGAACATTAGTAATGAATTTTTAGAGTCGTTAGTTGTTATTTTTTCTTTAAGATCTAGTCCTGAAAAGGTCACAAGAATCTAAACATAATTAGAACGTTGTGCGCCAACAAAGCCAATAGGCAATAAATATGAGACAGTAACAAAAATGGATATAGTCATATCCTGGCGCCAAATATATGACAGCAGTCGCAGTCTTTAAATTTGGTTGCTCTCTTGTTCTCAATAATTTCCAACTTTTCTTCTCTATTTTTCATTAATTATTAAACTTCTACTTGTTTCATACATGAGAGTTTTCGACATGTTGAACATGTTGAGAATTCGCATGATTAAGAGTTTCGGAGACAAACATTACCACCTAATGGCGAACGTTGTTAACGTAAAGTGACCACACTAAGCCAGCCTTCGAAATAACAGTAGAAGACGGTCGTAAGCCCGTAGTGGTTTGTTCCATTTAAAAATCGAACATTAGTAATGAATTTTTAGAGTCGTTAGTTGTTATTTTTTCTTTAAGATCTAGTCCTGAAAAGGTCACAAGAATCTAAACATAATTAGAACGTTGTGCACCAACAAAGCCAATAGGCAATAAATATGAGACAGTAATAAAAATGGATATAGTCATATCCTGGCGCCAAATATATGACAGCAGTCGCAGTCTTTAAATTTGGTTGCTCTCTTGTTCTCAATAATTTCCAACTTTTCTTCTCTATTTTTCATTAATTATTAAACTTCTACTTGTTTCATACATGAGAGTTTTCGACATGTTGAACATGTTGAGAATTCGCATGATTAAGAGTTTCGGAGACAAACATTACCACCTAATGGCGAACGTTGTTAACGTAAAGTGACCACACTAAGCCAGCCTTCGAAATAACAGTAGAAGACGGTCGTAAGCCCGTAGTGGTTTGTTCCATTTAAAAATCGAACATTAGTAATGAATTTTTAGAGTCGTTAGTTGTTATTTTTTCTTTAAGATCTAGTCCTGAAAAGGTCACAAGAATCTAAACATGGGTAATATGTTAACTAGAAACCCATCTAAAAAGATATAAAAGAAAGTCGGGTTAGTTCGAACACTTAAAACTCGAGATCGGCTGAAGAGATGTTTAGCATTTTTAGTTTATTGGATTCTTCTACGCTCCGGATAACAGAATAATCATTAAAAGTTCGAAAAATGGCTAGCAAATATGAAATATGATATTAAAATTAGTATGAAACGTATTTAGTGATAGCCATCTGTGAAAAAATTCCATAACAACACGATTTTTATTTACTCGTTAACCATTGAGTTTCAAAAACATTGGTAAGCAGATTTTTGATAGAATTTCATTCGAGCCTTCAGAAATAATTTTTTAACATCAAACATTTTTTTTTTATTTTTTTTTTTTATTTTACATAATATAAACGGCTTTCGCCTTTAAACACAAATTCATTACATTTGTACAAAAAAATATCTCAAACAATCTAGATGATCAAAAAAACAAAGACAGTCACAATGAAATAAAATAATTAAATACCACTCAAAAAAAAGTCACTGATCAACAAAATAAAAAAATAAAAAACTTTAAACTTTCTGTAAAATCCATTCATAAAATAATTAAACATCACAAAAAACCCAAAAAAAAAAAAAAAATTTTACTCTGCAAAAACATAATACTTACCCATATAAAAAAATATTTATAAATAAAATAAAATTCAAATTTAAAAAAGACAAGTCACAACAAAACAAAATTAAAAATTATTAAATAAAATTTATAAATACTTAAAATAAAATTCAAATTTAAAATTTAAAACATATTATTTTAAAAGTGTTTTTGTATAAATTACAAATTCGAAATCAATAATATACATACTAAGGACTTCAGGACAACGTCTGTCGGGAAATGTAGACAAATAAATAGCGTTCTGTGACGATGAAGGACGGGTCGGAAATAAAAAATAACAATGTCGAAAAGTGCTCAAATAATGAAATAAAAAAAAAACGGAGCATCTACTCGAAAATCCGTTAAACGAGATGATCTTCACCTCATACGTACGAGCATCGGCTAAAAACAATACGGTACAGAGCGATAAGCTTTATTACGTAAGGAGCGAAATGTCTGATAACGATCCAATGAAATGTTATTTTGTTCGAAGACGCTGTGACCGTGTGACTTAGTCATTACTAACTATCAGTTTGTTGTTATAAATTAATTCATAACAAGCGTCCGTCACTAATAATTTCTGTCCTAGAAAACAATCTCCGCTAAGACTGAAGTGTCCAGAATAGGCTGGATATTCAGATATCAAATATCTAATTGAAATCCCCGACCCACAATGATAATTTTCGAAACGATAAGAAATCTCGTGATGGGGACAAGGTCACGAAGATTCAAGCGCTTCACTGGTGAACGCGCAGATTGTGATAAACGCTGTACCATTTGTGGCATAATTCATTTCCGGTAACCCACAACAACAAAAAAACAAAACGATCTTTTACTGAGAGGCAGGGAGAATTTGTATTGGAGAAAACTAATTTGTTAATTTTACATTTTTCTCGCAATTTTCCATATTTTTATAGGTACTGTATGATGATACCCTGATATTATAAGAATATTTTGAAACCACAAAATTAGCCAAATCGGTTCTGCCGTTCTCGAGTTTCAGCGATACAAACGCACAGCTAATCACTTTTATATATAAAGATCAATATAATAATATATAGACCGGGGTAGTTTCCGACAGGCTACTAGCAAATATAATTTTATTTTTATGTAAATTTAATGTTTTGTTTAGCAGGTAGCCTAAATTGGAAATAAAAAAATACAAGCTTAAAAAAAAGTATAGAATTCGTTTATTTATTTATTGCGATCTTTCTTCACACTTACAAGTATTAAAACCTGAGGATTTTTTCAGTATGGCTAATTTGAAAAAATTACGATAATAAAATTATTATTGTCGATTGATCAACGTGATATTAAACTTACCAACAAATAAACTTAAGTACGTAACTGATTTTAGTCACACGAGAAAATCAACAACTCAAAAACAAATTCCACAAAACACTTTCGTTTTAATAAATTCATACAAATCACAATCTTTAAAAAAAACGAGTAAGGAACTAGTTTTAATAATAAATTAAACACGAAAAGTATAAAAACAAATCGATATTCTGAAAAGAGCGAAGGTAGGTACTTTTTCAGCACTGAAAGTGTCCGAACAACGCCGACGTTCGTGTTAAACGAAATAAAACGGTTTATTTAAAAATGGACTCGTCACTCAATTGTTTCGAATTATAAATTTTGAAAAAAAAAATAATCCCGTTTTTAATACACAAATAAACAATAGTGATTGTACGAATTATTTTGATTGAATGATTAAAACGTTAGACGCGCGTACAAACGCAACCGTGCCGCGAGTGCGAATAAGCTCGATACTGATAACCGAATGTGTAGCGGTCGACGTATTATACAAACAGCTCTCTCCCTCGCTTTGTATCAGCTGATAGATACGGCGTGCTCGCAACATCAGTTCCATCAGATTAGCTGGAAGAAAGGTGATGACTGATGACCGACGTCGCCTCACGTGTTCCTTCTTGGTCCGCGGTTCAACTTCGATTATTGTTATTTTAATTATTACCCTTTGGTTGCGAGGGCAAAAGAGCGTTGCGTAAAATTGAAATGGTACCCGAATAAATCTAACGTGATGTAGGAATAATTCGCCCTTGCAATAAATAGACTGTACAAGTATGAGGAATTTTTCTTTATAAATAGAGATAATTTATCTTTTCGATCGCATTGACTTGGTGCACGGGAGATATTATTGTAAAGATAATTTTTTAATGCTCTTTCAAAATATTCAATTTTTCACAATAACCGTTTAAAGTCGCTGACTGGGAAATACCCAATAACAGCCGAGTGTTTGGACAGGCTATGAAGAGACAATAATTATTATTATTATTAGTCATACCTACCTACAATCAAAATATTTGCCGAGAAACAAATTTGATGGGTATAGTTTTATTGATTGATCCATAACAAGACCCCCATTGAGTTTTGTTCACGGGTAAAATTATCCTATTAGCTCGAATATAAGACGATATTTTTTGACCATTCAGTTTCCGTCAAAAAATGACCTCTAGTTAAATTCGAGGATTAGCGCGCGTCGATACTGTTGTAGTACGTTTTTTATAATATCACCAAACAAATAGAACAATTTCAGAAGAATATTTTGTAATAATTTGAATATAGGTAATATTCACATTCTGGAAGTAGATAGATAAATAATTAGTAATAACAAATGAGGGTATATTAAAAAGAATAACAAAACATGCAAGCATGGTAGCAAATAGTTTGGAGCGCCACTCAAGTTAATGAAGGAAAAATCAATACAAACATCATAATGTACGAGTTATGTAAGTTCGTAACGGACGTTAGGTATACCTACACATTCACAAAGAACCTTTTTCGTTCGCTCACTCAAAGTGAACACAAGTAGGGGAGGGTGGGGAGAAAAGTGCCATTTTTCACTTTTAGTCAAATAACTTGAAAATACGACATGTAAAATTGATTTTCTTTTAATATATGCAGAGATGCATTATTCCTCTATGTTTTTCGGTAGAAAAGATTTTTCCAACTCCAAACACAAAAAAGATATTATGCATTTTTTTGACCCTTGTCGACTAGAACTTTTTACCCCACCAACGGGGTGAAAAGTTCCGGGGTACGGGGTCGAAAGTTCCAACAAGGATAATTCATACACAATATATTTGTTAACAAAATTAAGGGACTTTATTAATAGAAAAAACCATGATTGGAAAGTACCTACAAAATTTTACCGATTTGAGGGGTTAAATAAAACTTTGCAGTATTACGATATTTTTTTTTATCCGAAATATATTTTCGGCCGACTATGCGACCATCTTCAGCGGAGAGTTATTATAAAGTTTATAATAACTCTCCGCTGAAGATGGTCGCATAGTCGGCCGAAAATATATTTCGGATAAAAAAAAAATATCGTAATACTGCAAAGTTTTATTTAACCCCTCAAATCGGTATAATGGCTAAGTATTACAAAGTTTCAAGTAAAGTTTTTGAAGAACAAAATTTTAATAAAAAAAATAATAATGTTGTAGTTAGTCTTCGTCTGAATCACAATTATTACAAACAAAACTTGATAACCTTTGTAAAATACATTTCTCATGAATCCAGTTTTTACATGTAATGCATTTCACCCACTCTTATCCAGGTACACTTTCTGCATAAGATTCGCAGCATATTAAGTAAAAATATTTTTCATCATTTGAACTCAAAGAAAATTAATGTGTTCTAGGACGTCACTTTTTACCCCACCCCTACCTATCAATAAAAACATATCACATTTATTATTTAATACAAACAATTAACATGTTTAGCAATGAGCATTTCAAAAAGAACAAAAATAATTAGGAAATAATCCAGACTTCAACGACTTATCTCAATACGTATGTTCACCACTTAAAAAAGAACTCAAACGAAAAAAATAGTTTTGAGGCGAAAAAAAATCAAATGATACTCACAACCGCTACGACTGTCACACGCCGACTTCATTTGTACGCTTACTGTAAAAGAGTCAAATAGTGTATTTATTGTGTTCACTTTGATTGAGCTCAGTTTCTTTTATTAAAAAAAAATATTATTGCTATAACAAGGAAAAGATTTCAAAGACTTGATTTTTTTCTTCTAAAATACTTGTTTTTTTTACCCATCACGCCGTATCCCGGAGGGGGGAGGCAGAGAGCATGACCTCCCATTCATTCCTATTCAGACAAAACTCATTCGCTTCATTAAAGAGCAAAACATTTAAATCAAAATTGATTTTTGTTTGACTTCTTACCCCTGTATTCACCAAGAAAAACTGAGCGTAAGATCAGCTAAGCGAAAGATAAGCCGAATGTCTCCCTCAGCCTCCCTCAATGCTTGTAGCTATTCATCAACGAAAACTTACAAAACTTAGCTGAGCCTACACTGATCGTGTGTATCCATAGATAAAACTGTCAGTTATTTACCGAAGCAGTCAATAAAGTAACTAAAATGTATATTTTTGATTATTCATATAAATATAAATAATTTTTGTCTATTAAAAAAATTATATAATATTATTATAATTATGATTTCTTATTTAGTTTAATTCAATGATAACAATCACTTTTATTAACAAAACCCAAACGCGTTCTTTTCAGTCGCCATTATTTTGTCAGTCTTGATGAACGCCATCTATCGATAATAGGCCAAAGCTAAATAAAGTACAATACTTTCATACATTTATATTGTTAAAATACTAATATGTACATAAGCATTGTAACATGGAGGAAAAAAAGGCAACAGATCTTTTCGGTTATTGATAAGTGTCGATTTGTCGAGCCGTTTAATTTACATATAAAATTATTACATGCCTGCTTACAAATATTGAATAAATTACGAAAAAAATGCAAAAAAATTGGAAGGAAGCGGCAAAAAGTATGGCGGACGCTATAGAATAATTTTGACAGATGGACGCTTATGCGTTGGGTTCCTAGGGAGCGGCCGTCATCTGACAAGACGGCGTCTTTCAAAATTATATGACAATGTTTTTCGTTACTATGGAAACCATATTGGCAATGTTCTCAACTGACATATCCACCGCCGTTTATTGTAGCGGCGTATCCGTAGGAACCCAGACCATTAGCGTAACGTAAGCCAGCTCTATAGCCGATCAAAATTTGAGGGAAAGGTTCACTCAAATCACGCTGAGGGAGTGTATAATATTTTGGTGAATACCAATTTTGACGTTGATCGTAATTTGAGCTGATAGTACGCTCAGCTTCTCTTGGTGAATACAAGCGTTAATGGTTTTTCACTGTGTATGGACATTAAATAAATAAATAACATTCCGCATACACTGTCTCCAATTCTTTTTACTCCTGACTTGACCCTTATTTAAGACGGCACGTTAATCTCAGTCGGCCACGTCTCAGTGAAGCCATTATTTCAGATTTATACCAAGATCCTTTTTGTCGTTCTTCATTCATTCTCTCAACCTGTCAGAACCACCTCAATATAATCACTTTTATTCTAGTCACTACGCTAACAACTACTCCACATTCCTTTCCTTTCTTATATTATTTATTTAATTCTTTATGTACATTAAAAACAAGTGTATAAAATATCATTCCTCACCATATCAATCAGTTTCTTTCCGCATATCCTACGCAGTGATCTCATTTCCACAGCATTTATTCCAACTTCCAGATTTTTTCGTCCATGTCCAAGTTACAATCAAATACATCATGGATGGTATCAGGATTGATTGCATTGTGCATCAACTGTTTGGATTTAAGAAATACGTTCTTATTTTTCATTAGAGGTCTAAAGTGCACCGCCAATCCTTCTACCAGCCAGTCAGTTTCCTTCTTTCAATCTCCTTTTCACACCTTCTATGAGGTAAACTAGCTAAATTTAGGCCGCAAATTCCGATTCCAAAGGCCGATTCATATACGTAAAGTAGCACCGTAATTAATGAAAGGCTTTTGACACTGTCTTATTTTCAGCCAATATTTAATTTTCATGCTCTACGATTCTATTCTTCCTACTAGCGGTTACGACACCGGCTTCCGTACTGTTTCGTGCGGAGGTCGCGGGTTCGATCCCATCAGGTGCCGTCCGTCCTCCTCTTTCATGGCACAACTTTTGAGTTGCTTACAGTGAATGAGTCGGAGTGTATCAGTGAGCACAGGTTCATTAAAAAAAAAAAAAAAAAAAACTACCAAATTAGAATGCAAACATTATAATATCTTATCATATATTTTCTCGAGAGGTAATAATAATATTATGATGACGTTGATCAATTAATTTGGACGATATCACATGATAGGTGGGCGGGTTCGCTCGATCAAATCAAAGGTTTGATGAGGTAGGTTCGACACTCGAAAAGATAATGAAACTGTGACATTGTGAAAGGAATTATATAGTTTAGTTAACTCTTCGTCACACGCGCTCAGAAAACACAGCGGTAGTACGCAATCTATATATATTAATACGTGAAGGAAAAACTTTGTGACTATTTTTACGAAAATCGCGCGGACGATGGAGTATGAAATTTCGCACACTTATAACTTTATCAAAATATTCTATAGGCTATGTTAATCTGGAATAATGTAGCATTCTAATGGTCCCCTCCCGTCCGGCTCGTACCCCAGTGACGCCTATATCTCTGCCGCATTTCAAATATTTTTTTTTTAATCAACACTTATTGTGGCATTATTATAATAGTTAGACTTATGCTGTCGCGACACTTAAATAATTATGTCTTCTACAAAGTTGTAGTATATTATTTTATTCTATCATCAATAGTTTTCACAGCGCACGCGATGTAAAGAATATTTTAGGTAATTTTTTTACACCTTGTGTTACATTATTGGAGTTTTAGTAAGGATCCCAAATATTTTTGAAAATTCAATGTTGCCTATGTTCACCGGGGATAGTGTAGCTTCCCAAAAGTGAAAGAATTTTTCAAATCGGTTCAGTAGTTATAAATAATTAAAAATATAATATTATTAAGCATGCAAAAAGTCAAGAACCCAACTATCTAGAAATAGTTCCCAGGCGAGGGAATCAAAAATACGCCGAAATGAAGAATCTTCATCTATGCTTCTATCTGAAAATATTCCTCGACAACCAACGGTTAGAATTTAAAAATATTCACTAAGCGTTTTTAACATTGAAACGCTTCTTTAGAAAAAAAAAAGAGTTTGATACTTATTCGGCAAATAATATCAAAAACTTCTACGTCTCTTTGGTTATATTCATTACATGACAATCGAAGAATATTTTTTGAAATTTGAAATATAATAATATGTTTTTTCTTGTTAGATACAGTTAAGTACTCAAATTATGAAATGGCGTTTCAATTATTTTCTTAAAATAAATAAACACTTATTGTGGCATAACTATAATAGTTAGACACATGTTGTCGCGAAATTTTTTGTAAATAATGATCTCATCTACAAAATCGTTATACATTATTTTACTCTATCTTCAATAGTTTTCGCAGCGTACGCGATGTAAAGAATATTTTAGGTAATTTTTGCACCTTATTGAAGTTTTAGTAAGGATCAAAGGCTATATGAAAATAAAATATAGCCTATGTTCAACGGGGAGAGTGTAGCTTCCCAACAGAGAAAGAATTTTTCAAATCGGTTCAGTAGTTTCGGAGCCTATTCCCGTCAAACAAAAAATCAATCAAAACTTTCCTCTTTATAATAGTAGTGTAGAAGTGTAGAAGAGTAGGAAGATCAATAATATAACTGTCATAAGTGAACCCTATCACTTTTAACGATCGACGAACCAAGTGATTGCGAATCACACAATAATTTTTCATTATTGTAAGGCTTTGACATTGTATCGAGAAATAAAGCCTAAAAGGCAAGAAATCTACTACCTCCTGCAATGATGTGACGTGTATGATCGATGACGTTCCTGATAAATCGGATTGTGTCCACCAGGGCTGGGCTATCTACAGCTACACGTATCTAAATACCCGCATGGATAAGATACCAGCGATGGAACTAACATGTTGCAATCGCAATCACGGAAACAGTGTTGAATAATTGTTTTTTGTTGGTGAGCAAAATATGTACATAATAAGTAATTGGAAACATTTCTTGTTTCGATAATGTTAATCAGCCGTTAGAAACAATAAATAATTAATATATTATGATGCAATCGTGCAAATTTGTATTCCGAAGGAAAAAAGCGATATCAGAGTAGAACTTCATGATTGAAACAGCACTATTCTTCCTTTAAGATCTTCGATATTTTGGACAGAAGGTCCTTGGTGATAGTCTAAATTTGTGCTAGGACTACACAAGACTCTTTCATTTTTTTAACTAACTAGAGCCATAATGCTCTACTGCTGGATGATGGTCTCCCTCGCATATTGTGTCCAGTAATTGCTGAGCTGTGAGTGTGATAATAGGCATCGGGTTGGCTAGGCCGTCCTTCCACGTTGGCCCATGGGTCAACACTATCCACCGAGTTTAACCGACGAATAATATGTTTCACAGTCTCCAGGATGTTATAGTAGAAAATAATAATAATATAACACTTTCCTATACAAAGGTGTCAGTATAGCCGGCGGAACTTATTGCCGGAGACAATTTTTTCCAGTCAACCGGTCCCGTCCAATCTGAGACAGGCCAACCCCGGGTAGAAATTTCAAGTGAAAAAACACATTAGAAAAACTCTGACCCGACCGGGAATCGAACCCGGGACCCCAGATTTGAAGTCCACGCTAGTACAACTAGGCTACCGAGGTCGGTTATAAGCTTATGTATCTCTACAACGAAGTCCGCGAACAGACCACCAAAACAGCAGCAGCAATAGCCGGATGCTTGAAAGATTTTTTTTATGGGACAACAAGCACATGCGGGAAGATAGCAAAGTGCGGATATACAAAACCTGTGTCAGGCCAATAATGAGCTATGTAATAAAATCCAGAGCCGACACAGGCCGGACTAAAGTACTGCTGAGAACCGCGGAGACCCTGCGTGCTATTCTGGGTAAAACACTGAGGGACGGAATACAGAACACCGTCATACGTGAGTCCTGCAACACTGAAAAATCGTCAGGTGGGGCAGGACAAGAAGGCGCTTTTGGCGCGACCACGTTGATAGAATGGACGGTGATAAGACATCCTCAGGTTGCAGCCCACAACATTTCGGTGGAAAATCGCCAACCGGGAAGACCCTCCAAGAGAGAGCTAGACAGTTGGAGTACGGTGTCCCAAGAAACCTCTCTACAATAAAAACAGGTGGCCAGATCTAATTAAAGAGAAACAAGAAGCTCGTGTATCTGTAGTACACAAATTAATGAATTTAAATAAGACTAAGAGTTTCCTTAACCTCGGGTCGATGTCTCTGTGCGTTTGAATACTAAATTCTACATAATCAGAGTAATTAAATCACTGTTTCAATGACTGCGCTGACCAGGGGATAAAGAGCTCCATTTCTATACAAATATAGAGATTGTGTGTTCACTTTCTTCCTCGCAACGTCATTAGCCGGAGTATATTGGTCACGTCTGTCTGTGAGTCGCAGTGATAATGGTTATTTGACCTGTCATCCACATTTCACCGCAGCTTTGTTTATAATTTCGCAAAACAATTTCTTGGCTAGTAGTTTCGGTTTGGTTATTAACAATATTTCTTGTAAGGGTGCATTTACACCAAACGAACATAGAGCCAGAGCTGACGCGTTTCATAAAAAATATTCCAGCTAAAATTTGAAATGTCAAAAAAATATTTTAAAGTTGGTAGCAGTTAGTAGTGTTACCATGGAAATCTATGGAAAACATAGGTTGTTGGAATTTCTGTTGATCTGTCAATTTCTCAATAGAGCATCAAAGTGCCGTTTTTGTGTTAATTTATTATTATGGTTTATGAATTAGTAAACGAAATCTGTAAACAATAACATTCCTCTCCCGTTTTGTTATGTTTTCCGTCCTATTTAAGTCATTTTTGTCCACGCATACAAAATGTTTATCTTTGTGTCAGAGAAAGCGCTACGAAATTTTCTATGAACTCCGGTGGTAAAAAAATTGAACTACCTAAAGTCGACTTTAACTAAAAATAATAATCAATAACGGTACTTTAGCTAAAAGTCGGTTTTAAATGTCGTTTTGTTGTTATGAAACCCCTTATTTTTTAAAGGGAGTTTAAAGTCTCCTTTATTTTTTATGAAACCGGCCGTTAACGTTAGTAATCTTCTGAGAGCTTTTGAAAATTTACCGCCTTTCTTATAAAAAATTCGTTAATCGTATAATTACGTATAAATCACCGATCAGTTTTTACTTGATTTATAAAAATATATTTTATCCGAGTTTGTTATGTATGAAGATGACATTCCATACAAAATTTTGTAAACAAACAAAATAGTAGCCCGGCAACGCGAGTGCTTACAACCGAGATGCGCTATGTCAGCTATGAATGATTTCGAGTAGGTGTAGAATATAGGTGCCAGACCTTATTTTAATTTTTTATTTTATGTTATCAAAATATTGTTAAGTCATTATAAAATCACACGAAACCTTTATGTTTTAGCCAAAATTAACTAATTTATGTTTGAGCACATCAATTTTAATATTTATTTTATACCTACTTTAAAAGTACTCTTTGAATATTTTCTTCAAAACTTCATTATATTTATCACAAATTTAGTTGGTGCATCATGGTTGTAAGACTTCTATGATTACGGGAATGCAATATTATTTGCTTTATTTGTTTAAAATTTCTATTAATAAAATGATAAACCAAAACAAAATAAACTATAATATGAAGGGAGCACCTAATTGGACGGGAAAAAAACTTAAAAACAGTATATTGATTACAGAAAGCGTTGTTGTGCACTCGAAACCATTGTCAGTTGACATAAAATCCAACATGGCGGGCTAAAATCTACAGAGATCCAGCTCGTAATGAATCGGTATGGGTTAAACTACCTCGACGACGGCTTGATCGCATATTTTCTACCGCTGTACTCTTTTTTCCACCGATCAGAGTTTTTTAATAAAGCAGATAATGTTCTATTGTTTAATTTTATTTGGCGTTTATCAGTTGTTTGACAGTTGTAAGAATATGACCTGTAAACATCCTTTAAAACAGATGCATCGAACGGAGTAATGAGGGTTAATTGAGAGTGAATAATTTCTCATTGGAATTTAATATTCATAGTATAGATAGACAGGACTGCGGATAACGTATGTCGGAAAAGCTAGTCAAGAATAATAATTACCGTCGTGACTCGTGAGGATAGCGGTTTCGTTAATTGTGAAAATTCAATTTATGTGATACCCAAACTAATTATTTTCTTGGGGGAAAAATAATAATTGAAATAACTTAAGGTAACTCGTAAGGAATTAATAGTTTGTTACTAAATAAAACTGATAATTATCACAGTAGGTAGGTACTATTTTCATTTTTACATAGCGTGAGGTCATTTCCGAGAGTTTGAAAGTTGTATCAAAACCGCTAGTCGCAATCAAACGGAAAAAAACGAGGCGGTTATTGATTTATATATTCGAAATTGCATAGAAAAATATATCAGCACATACACCAATACTAAGTCAAGTTTGGAGCTGGTTAATAAAAACCTGGCTGGTATATAAAATACGGAAGTTATGGAAATAATAATTAGATAACTGTACACACTTCATGGATTGTTATTATTATTATTGTCTGTGAACAAAATACCCTTTCGTCATTTATCACAGTTAGAAGACAAACAACATCTTTTAAAATACCTGGACAGCATGATATCACCTCAATGTGACCCAGGTGAAGGTATCACCCACCGCATTAACACAGGATGGCTAAAATTTATGTCCCTGTCTTGGAAGATGTTATATTATACAAGACCGCAGTAAGACCCGATAAGACATGAACCTGAATTCTGGGCAAACAAAAACACCAACAAAGCATGCACACTGCAGAGATGAAGATGCTCAGATGGGCTGGAGGAGTAACCATACTCGATAGAGTCAGAAATGTCCATGTTCGAGGAAGTTTCAAGGCCCAGGTTTTAAGTTCCACCTATAACCGAAAACAGGCTAAGATGGTATGGACATGTTATGAGGCGACCACAGGACAATATGACCCAGAGAGCTATGGACATTGAAACTTCAGTCAGGAGATCAGGCAGACCATCAACGACATTGTTGTCGAGCAACAAAATAAACCTCAAGGAAAGCGAAGTGGAACCAGAGCTGGCGTTTATTAGAGTTTTCCATTCATCACTCATCGGCCGGCATTACAGTATTCACCCATGAAAGAGGAAGGAGGTACCAGGGATCGAACTTAGGCTTGCTTTGTTTTATTGAATCTTAGAATCGCGTTTCTCTGCACGTCACCATAAAATAATGACCTTGGAGAACAGGCGCACGCTGCGTGATATGTCTTTTTATATAAAATAACTCACAACGTAATCGACAGCAACTATCTACTAAGTAAAATTCTTTTCAACTGCCCAAACAGATTAAGAGCGTGACAGCTCTGACTTCAAAGTCAATTTCGGGCGGGGCATAAAAATTAGGGCGGACTCTCTCCACTACTTAACTCTTACAATATTTGTACGTATGTAAGTGTAGAGTTAGGGGTCGGAAACCAGTGGAATGCGTCGAAATATTTAAAACCTCAATGTTCTTTTGACTGCAATGTGTTTGGAATTTTTGAACAACGGTGGATGATAGTGATGATAATGATAATGCCGATAATGATGATAAACATGTATTTGGTTAAAGCGACATTATTAATTTTACGTTACATTCAGGTATACATTGCTTTTACCAGATTTTTTTAAACATGAGTTCTCACCATTAATTAATTTCTTCTAACACTCACATACTATTCATTCTAATTGCCACCATTTCAGATTATATGATTATAAAATGGGAACGGGAAAAATACACTTTTTTAATATTTGATTTTAATGGCATATTAAAAAAATGTAATTACAAAATTCATACAAAAAGAAATGCTATATCTTATGTATATATTACATATGTGCAGATTCATTGCCGTCGAACTCCTCCTTTAAAACTGAACGGTCAAGATTATATGTCATGGTATCAAAAGGATGTGAAGATAACCACATCATATTAAAAACGCGCCTTCCAGATATTTTTGTCCCTTCAGTCGTTGGTTCTAATCTGGAAGTTTCGCATGCTAAGATATTCTTTGAATCTAAATCCTTGTTGTGACTCGGTTGGTCTTGAGATGTATAGATTAATTTTGCAGTAACTCTGGACTTAAAAGTAGCTGCATTCATTTGGTCCGGGACAGCGTTCCGTGACCTGAAAATTGACGAGATTTTGAAGATATATCTGTAATCTTTGAAAGGTATACATAATGTAATTTTTTTTATTATTGGGCCAATACTATAAAAGAGATACTAAAATATCTGTAAGTATGTCGCTGGTAAACTAACGGATGGTCGTTGCTAAGTAAATTGTTCCGATAATGGTATTATAAAACATTTTTAACAATCCGAAAATAGTGTGGAAAATTGTGTGGATTTGACTGCCGGATAATCTAATTTCCAATGTTTTTTTTTGGCAACACTTGAACCTGTTTTAAAACATTCGAATTTTAACAATGACGTGCCCTGGTGAACAAAACCATAAAAACTTTCACTCAAAACAACGTTGGGTTGTCTCGCTCTTAGTGATAAGAAGAAAGTGAGTCAACAATATCTAAAATGAACTATCAAATTATTACATATCTGGTCATTCGACCATCGGTAAGTTACGAGCTCCTATTTACTCCACGGGACATGGTAGCCGGAAACTGCCGAACCATTCCGAAGTGTAACAAGGACGACTGTATGATTGTATTAGTGTCAATTATAATGTTGATGCTATTTGTATTACTTTCAAACAATTCGGGTTGGTTCGGCAGTTTCCGGCTACCATGTCCCGTGGAGTAAATAGGACCTCGTCGGTAAGTTCCTGAAATTTGACTGAAGTATTGCCATAAGATGGAAAAATGACCGAACTGCTCAAATTACGGCTTATTAATAGACCGAATGTTACAATTTATACATAAAAAATACTTACTTCTTAATGTTACGTGCTTTGGCAAGGAGACATTTTTTGTACGATTCACTATTCCGGTATACTTCTCTTTTCGTCCCATTTTGATTTTTTATTTTACGCTCTAAGTCTATAATATTGCACTCGGCGTGATAAAATAGTTTCTGAAAAAGCAAAATAATGTGATATAATAGTACTTAAGATATCCATCGACTGGGCCAAAATCAGTTGGTACCTATATCACAATATGTTTGTGAATGGGTTATATTCGGATTGGCGCGGCGTTTAAAATTTTGTCCAGAAATTTTTTTTTATAGAAAACTGCTAGAATTCGGACTAACTAATAGAATTCGGAATCCAGCGATTTTTAGAAAGGAGTTTAATTTTGCCCAATAGGAACGTGCCACCCTGTATAACGCATAAATGATAATAATTTAGAAGAAAAAAGTTCATAATAGGTATGCAATGTGACTATAAACATATTATACCTAATTCAAAAATATAAACTTTAAAATCACCAAACAGCAATGATAGAATTAATTGCTGAATACAAAAAATAATAAAATAAAAATTACTAACCAATGTTTGTCGTCGTCTGTAATATACGAATTTTCGTCAAAAAGTATACAATACAAAACGTAAATTGGACTAGCGCAGGTTGCACGTCATCTAAGTCCACGATGTTGTGGGCGACTGAATAATTTACACAACGAAAACCAGTGCGTTCCTTGTAATTCCCGTGCTATAAGTGTCATTATCGCATGCACGCTAAAGCCGATAGAATATTTCGATATTCAGTGTTTATTTGAAATAGAGGTTTTTTGGGATTATACGCTAAGCCGGAAATAAATATTAGCATTTCGTTCTATAATCTTGTAGATTTTTTAATGCTCTTTAAGACAAAAAAAGAATTATTTCATTCCGACGTATATATCAGTTGGAATATTAAAAAAAAGATGAAAAACGACGTTTGCTATTTTTATTTTCTACAAGAAACTATACTAGATATCAAAAAACGGCTCTGAGGCCGCCTTCATTAAAGTCTAATTTATGTTATATATTTTTTTCATCGAAATCCGACAGTAGATAACTCCGGAAAATGGATTGAAAAATCATTAAAATCACCCCTTTGGCGACTCTAACAGCCTTAACCAGAACGACACTTACTTTTAAACAACCGAGGTGCAGCACTAATTACCTGCAGAGTTCTTTCATTCATCGTTCATCGGATATTTATAACGCATTTTTTGTTGGTGTAGACATCTTTCATGTATCCCTTTTTGTGTTTAAGACGATTTCTCCGATCCATTGTCGTCTTACCTTTTCCTCTTTCCTTACCTTTCCGATCCCCATACTGGTGTTCATGTTATATACATTATAATGAGGGTACTGCTGCCGGGTGTCGGGAGTCCGTCGTGACGAGTGTCGAGGTATGCGCTCTGGTGGGTTTTCGGGCCCGGCGGCGAGCCCGTCTAGCTTTAGTGTTTTTTTTCTTATACTTGATGGTGTGTAGTGTATGTCGAGTGGGGAGAGGAAAAACCCTCCAGATATTAAAAAATAAGTAAGTAATGTCTGCAAACTTTGCCGGTTTATGTATTGTACTTTTCATTATATTGTTATTATTTGTTAAAAAAAACTGTATGTTTGCGAAAATCTGAAAAAATAAAAAAAAATAACACCGCGAGCCGCTGAAATCTACTTGTTTAATATTCGCAATTAACTTTGCATCGTTTTATTAAATGACTGAATTCTAATTTCAGATGGGTTTTATTTTGATTCCACGCATTAAGTTAATGACAGAGGTACAAAAAAGACATTATACAGTAATTATAAGATGTCTTTGCATCATTAAAAACTAGCAGAGTCTGCCCGCACATGATCTGGAGTTTCTATTAATAGGTATAATTATTATACAAAAGGAAGACTCCACCACGGCTCTCTGGTTGCTTTGTTATCCGTTTCCATCACAGTTTGACTTACTTACTTTACTTTTACAGCCGGTTTCAAAAAAAGCGGCTAAAGAACACTTTAGCTAAAGGAACTTTTAAAATTTAAAGTCTCCTTAAAGTTGACGCGTTTCATAAAAATATTAAAGTTTGAAATGTCAAAAACAATATTTGAAAGTTGGTAGTGTTACCATGGAAATCTATGCAAAACATAGGTAGTTTACTAAAATTTTCGCGGAATTTTTGTTAATCTGTCAATTTCATTTCCCAATAGAGCATCAAAGTGCCGTTATTTGTGTTAACTTATTATTATGGTTTATGAATTAGTAAACGAAATCTGTAAACAATAATATTCTTCCCGTTTTGCCATGTTTTCCAGCCTATTTTAGTCATTTTTGTCCACAGTGCCACCGTATACAAAATGTTCAACATTTGTGACAGGGAGAGCGCCACGAAATTTTCTATGAACTCCGGCGGCATAAGATTGAACTACACTAAAGTCGACTTTAAGTCCCAATAAAGGGACTTTAACAAAAAGTCGACTTTAGTGTCATTTTGTTGTTACGCGTTATTTTTTAAAGGAAACTCCTCTGACGTCTCCTTTATTTTTTATGCAACGTGCTGTTAGTATGGCTTTGGTGTTTTTACTCTGCCAGTCCAGGCTGCGTCAATTTAATCTTAAGCACCTTAGAGTCTTGGGTTCGGTGTTGCAAGGAACAATTTGGCTCTTCTCAACTGACAAACTTTCGAACCTTGCACTATGCATATCATTCAGAATACAACAAAACCACCCATTGGGCACGATCTTGCTTAGCATCAATAAACACCTCCCACCCCATGTCCAAAATCCCTCGGTTCCTGGTTTATAAAACCATTTCAAATGGATTAATCACTCAAATAGTATAAGTTCTATAGAATTTGATATATATTCAGATAGATAATTTGGGCTCTCGTACTGACCGAGGTCACAATATGTAATCAAATACTGTAAATCATAATGTAGCATACTGCGATGTCTGGCCAGTAGTCCGAATCATATTTGAAGCGATGTTTTTTTGGTATTTTTTATATTGTCAGCATAATAATATAAAACATCATAAAAACTGAGCGTTTATAAAAATGATCTATTCTCAGCGAACAGAGGTGGCGAGGTGGATGGTAGCCCAGTGGTATCGGTTGACGGCTTTTGTACTTACAAGAACGTGAGTTCGAGTACGGGTGCCAACCATTTCCACTTTCACAACACAAGCTTTGCTCCATGTGATTGATGTCAAAAAATCGTATTCTTATTCACTTTGGGTGAGCCCAGATTCATTACAAAAATGTTAAAAGTGATTGTGCCGAGGCGTTCTTTAAAAGTGTGTGTTTTAAGACATCTGAGAAAACTTAATTTGGAAATAAAAACGTTATCCTTTTAAAATTTTGGTGGGACTTTCTCAAATGTAACAATCGGTCAACAATGGTCATTTTACGGTATGTAACTATGATAATAATAACGGAATTCGTTAGTAGGTGGAGAATAGAAGGCAGCAAAAACTGCAGCAATCATAACATAAAACTGAAACTCCGACAAAGACTGGTCAAGTGCATGCTATGTGTGGTCTGTTCTATTGTACGGATGCGAAATATGGACGTCAAAGGTCAATGTCATGAACAGATTGAAGGCATTCGAAATGTGGGTCCATTGCAGGATGTTTAAAATACCCTGGAGAGGCATGATAACAAATGCCGAAGTTCTAAGGCGAACTGGAGTAGACAGAGAGTTACTGTCAACTATCAAGGTTCGCAAGGTCTCGTACTTAGGACATGTACTACGAGGGGAAAAATATCATCTCCTGCATCCGACATTAAAGGGTAAGATTGAGGGACGCCGAGGACCTGGCCGGAGACAGACATCATGGCTGCGCAACATAAGAGACTGGACCGGCATCCGAAGTGTGGAGGAGCTGTTCCAGACGGTGCAGGATAGAGAAAGATTCGCCGAAGTGATCGCCAACGTCGGGGAGACCCACCCGACAGGGCACTTAAAGAAGAAGGCACTAGAATGTGACTGTATTCTTTGATTTATCTTCACTCTATATTTTGATTAAGAAAGGACAGGTTTGCAACGCGCAAAGTCTATTCGTTTAGTTATTCTACAGTAACGGATGGTGGTCTACATTTGCTTATAATTCAATCCACCGTCTTTTTTAACAAAACAAGAAAATGTATGATGAAAGAAACTCGAATATATAATTAATTGCATCAGGTGTCTCATAGTTCGATTATGATAATATTATTAATATATCTATTATGATAATCTAACTTACTAAAAAAAATAAGGAACTATTTTAAACAGTTACATAATTTGAACAAAGAATCAACAATATTTTAATTTATTGCTTTAATAAAAATAAAAAAAAAAAGCAATAAAATATGCAAACTAGATTGACAAGTTGGAACCGAATGCGGCAGACGACAAGCAAATAAAATAACACGCGGACTTGGGGCATAGAACGAAGCGAGGAAGAGGCAGAAGCGAGTCTGTTAAGGACAAACCGGCCATTAAGCAGGATAATATTACGCACATTTGGCGGAATTCAGATAATAAAAACCAATTAATTACGTCCATAGGACGGGTCTAAGTTTTATTATAGGTATTTTATAACGTGGACTTTCGTAGGTGCCAATGTTGCATAACCATCTACTTATAAGGAAAATGTCGACCTAAACCACACGGAGGTGTATGGTACGCGAAAGACTAATTCAATGGTTTTCTAGATAAGCGCCGGACCCAATATTTAACGGCCGTAATGCCCACATAGGAAAATCTTATTTTATTTAAGAGGACGGACGGGCTTCTTATTAACGCGCCGTAACTTTTTGACGCCACGTCTTTCTGAATCAGATATTTATTTTCTCTAAATACCTATGTATATATATTTGAAATAAGAAAACATACAATGTAGTCAGATCTGATTGATTGGTTAAGATCTGACTCGGGTAAATTTTTAATGTGTTTTTCACATTAAATTTCCATTTTTGAAATCCTGTCTCAGATTGGACGGGACCGGTTGACTGGTAGATAATGCTTCAAGTATTAAGTTCCGCCGGCTATACTGACACCTATGTATAGAAGAGTGTTATTTATTTATTCTTTATAAAAAAGGAGCAACTTTATCAATTCTGGGTTCCAAATGGTCTCCTTTATATACCATACCAGTTTCTCCTTCAGTCTTGACCTCTATATACCATACCAGTTTCTCCTGTACTCCTCTACATCCTGTATATTAGTCTTTTCAAGGACTTTATTATTCCTTGAAAAGACTAATAAAATATTTAAACTTTTATAAATCTTGTTTTAGTTTCACATATATACATCTTCTCAAAATATAGGATTGACGGCGATAATGTATTGAGAAAGATAAAACAGATTATTCTCGTTGATCAGGATTACATCACGGCTAGGCGAGGAGAGGAACAGGAAGGAAAGATCGCGCATGCTAATCCAGATGTCCTTGCCAAAAATTATTATACAATCCTCCAAAGAAATATTTCCTATTTCATAACATAACAACAACTCTACGCCGCGTATTGCACGCGTGAATCGAGTTAGTTATCATCAATCAACATAATTCGAGGTTAGAGTCATTTGGTACTATTTTTGTTAAAAATGAATATAATATCACGACAGACGTTGTCATGTGGCCCTAACTTCTTCTTTTTCTTCTTACGTATGCGGGCGACCTTTGTGGGAGTTATAGCTCCGCGTCAATATCTTCTATAATATAAATGAAAGTCGGGTTAGTGCGAACACTTATAACTCGCGATCGGATGAACAGATTATTTCGATGTTTGATTTATTGAATTGTTCTCCGCTCCGGATAACAGAATAACTAAAAAAAATTTGAAAAATGCATAAAACATTAAATAAAATATGACATTAGTTAGTATGAAACGGATGTAACGACACCATCTATGAAAAAAATCTAACAACAAAATAAATATTGTCTTCTGCACCTGCACCGTTTCGGGCGTTTTAGATATTTTTCATACAAAGTCAACAAAATTGTGCGCATATTATTATATTCTCGCGTTTTTCTGCCCGAGCTTTGAAAACGAATGAAATATGGACGTTTTAGAAATACATATTTTTATGTTATTGTTTTCTATGTTTATTTTTGTTTCTGAAGGTGCAGTGTACATTATGCACATATGAACGGGCCGCCTTTGGTTAGGACCACAGGTTTCACAGGACAACGTCTGTCGGGAAAGTTAGTTTTTAATATATTATATTCTGCTGCCCTAGGCGTCACCCTGTGATTCCTCAAATTGGAATGGGACAGCTCGGCACAATGTGTCCAACAGTCTCGATCTGGCCACATTCACAAAAGTGATGATCCCTTTACCCCACTTGTGTAAAAGGCGTCCACATCTACCGTGACCAGTCCGAATCACATTGCCTGCGGGGCAGGTCAAACCCGGGTTTTCTGACTGAAGGGTCCAGGACAAGCTGTCCAACGTCGGGATTTTGGGCGTTCCACTTTTCCCGCCAAACCTGTTCAACATTATAGCCCCGCTCAATGAGGTTATTACCTAGCTTCCAGGAAGGGCACCTGGATTAACCATGCATAATGAATTCGAATTTGTATAATGATAAAATCATTACCTGTTTAACCAAAGTAATTCCGATCGATACATTTGTATTAAACCGTATATTTTATCAATCGCACCAACTATTAAACAACTGAAATCTGTCAAACAAAAATTTCATTTCAAAATTAGAATTTAATTATATTACAAAAAGCACTAAGAAGGTTACCTACTTAGAAGTTTTCTTAAGTTTTCTAATGTAACTATTGCGAAAATTTCTTATTCTTTCTTTCGCAAGAACCTTCTGACAAAAAAAAACACGACATAAAAAGAATTAGCGAAATTCGTCAAGGCATTCATGCGTGATGCAATGATTTAGAGATTAGCCGAAAATAATGGTTGCTTGCAAGACATTTTGTATAGGTATAATTTATTTATGGAGAGATGTGACGATACCAAATGACAGTTGGCCGAGGAGAGCGCTGTTCCTCCCATAAGGGCTCCGAAGACCCCTTCACACTACGTTCCGATCCTTTGAAGCACAGCTAAGGGATTTAGACATGGTGTGGGACAAGGACATTGCAGCCGCGCAAGTACGAGAGCGGTGGAGGGCTGTTATTGCCTCCCAATTCCTCTAAGACAAAGATCCCTGGATTGTAGAATAGTGGTCATGTCTTAGAAAAATACTCTTTTAAGTTCACAAATAAATGTGGAGTCGGGTTTACTGCATAAAACTAGAATAACTGCCACCAGATATTACGCTAGTATGAATATAAATCTATCTTAATAGCATGCTTTTTGTACGCGTTGATAAGCGATTAGCAATTAAACGAGATAACGGAAAAACTATAATTTTTATGCGTAAAAATAAGAAAAGATACGTTAAGGTCAAAACGATAAATTACAGTTAAGTATTCATTCATGATGTTTTTGTTCAGACAGTGATGGCATTAAGTGAGTGCAAAAACAATGTAGTGAATGCAAATAATATCTTGATCTTGATGTTTGCGTGCTTCTTTGCAATATTAGTATGACTGAGAGATAAGTTCGCACATACTGTTTTAGTTTTATCATACGTTATATTATTTCACAAATTATCATATCACATATATTGATGTTTATTTTAGAGATAAAATCTTTAAATTTTGATATTTATTCCACTCTTAGCCCCCAAATATTTCTTCTTCTTCTATTTCCAATGAGGCAAACCACTCTCTCGAGAGAGATTTATCCCAAATCTTTCAAGACGTTTGAATTTTCAAAAATGTATATTTTTCCATAAAAAATTTCACGGTTAAAACTTCTCAGTGTGCGTTTACACCAAATGAACATAGAGCCGAATCTATAGAAACAGAGCATACTTTATTTTATAGTCGATATTGGACACCATGGAAACAATAACAAACAAGACCTAATTATTTATAGGCGATGACAAATCAGTGTCCATATCAAAGATCAAGAAAATATACTCTACTTTCAGCTTTGGTTCTTTGTTCATTTGGTTTAAGCACCCTTAGGCTTTCACGGCTGGCGTTCGAACAAATGGGATAAGAGATTTTAGGGCTATTTGACTGTAGAACCTTTGGATTTCCATGCCAAATGATTCGCCTCCTTCTGGAATGCATCTTCTATGGCTTTGGCGCAAAGAGCTGTCTTATTTCCAGGCGATTGGTGGATGGCTAGAGCTGTTGTTCCAGATACAAGACAATGAGTGGATAATGGGAGTCAGAGAGAGTTACGTAGTTGATTAGTTTGACAAAGAATAGGCGATTCACAAAACGTTATGTCCGGGTGCTGATGGACGACTGGGGCTGTTGTTTCTGCTACGAGATGGCGAGTGGCGAATGAGAGTACAAGAGAATTAGTTAGTTAATATGTTAACGGAGGATAGGCGTTTCAAAAAACATCATGTGTGAAACAATATCAGCTACCTTGATGAACATAAATTCGGACAGTTATTATTATTATTGATTTCATATGGTCATATCAATTATTACTTTAACTTATACGTGTATGTACAATGATATACGGCGAACTCCGTAGTGCGTTTATGGCCAAAATATAATTATTATTAATTACCCGTTGTTTATGTATGCATCGTACAGCAATCAAGTTAATGGTTGAACGACCTTACAGAATTGAACAGGAAATCTTTTTAAGCGGCTTTCTGTTCCTTTCTACCCTGTTCTATGAGACCCCGCCATAAAAAAAACGAGTGTGATGTACAAGCTCGGTAGTCAAAAGTGCAGTTTTTCACGAGATGACTCTTGCTTTTAATTTCATAATAGAAATTTTATATTATCCTTTGGGTTAGGATTTTCTTAAGAATATTTTTATACTGACATATTATTCAAATGGAAAAATATCTAATCTAGGTGCCATATGGGAAGTTATCCCGGAAGACTGATGTACTTATAATTTTTTTAATGAATATGGGCTCACTCAAAGTGAACAATACAAAAATACAACTTTGATATTTTTCACGGAAAGCAAAGGCTTGTGTTGTGAATGAGAAAGATAGTCGGCAACGGATTGAACCCACGACCTTCGGATTGAAAGTCGCCTACTGAACCGCTAGGCTACCAACCATTCTCAACAGAAAGTTCTATTATTAATTTCTGTTATCGCGTCGATCGTGTTATTTCTTTAGACGAGTATGGGTAGATTTTATTTCATGAATTGAAAATCATGAGGCGATAATGTCTTTATGCTATGTATGTGTGTTAATTGAATGCGTAAGGCCGACAAATTGGCGAGTCGGGATGACCAATCGACAATCGCTATTAATTTAATCGTTTACATCGTGTGATTATATCGACAATGTCGGTATACCGTACGTAAGTTGGTATATATCCCGCCGCGACAGAAAACAAAAAAGCAGCGACGATTGAAACCGCAATCGTGCCGAACATCGGTCGCTGGTTACACACATTACGACATGTTATTCTATCAGCGGTGTCATCAATTATTGTTTATTAGATAGATATAATTTGTGTAATTTGTCGGGTAATCGGAACGGAAGGAGCGATTTGAAAAATAATACGGTGTTTATTCGAGCATCCATCCATTAAAGCGGCATCTCTCTCTCTTTCTGGAAAAGCGGACCACCAATTGAATGGCCGTTATACGAAGATAAATCTATTTTGCAATATCACATTGCAAAAGTTTTCGAATCAAACCTTTTTACTAAGTTCATAAACATTTTATATGAGTGGGCCTTGGGATTACGGTATCCAAGCTACCCTTTATGACACTAAACGTCAAGCCTACACTGTCTCATTCGCGCTTTCAATATTTTACTGCAGGCAGTGAAAGAGATAAACATAAATACTGTGTACTTGTTTCAAAAAATACAACGTCCGGCGTAGTGTTACGTCCGCTTTTCTTTTCTAGGAAAACAAAGCACAAGCGGGGCAGCCAGCGAAAGATTACACAGACGTAAAAATAAGAAGAGTCTTCAATTTGTACAACTACATATTTATTCATAACCATAATAGGTATATTAACCCTCAGATGGTACAAGACAAATTAGTACAGTTTAGTAATTTCAGTAAAATGGAATACTACACCAATTGAAATTCAAAAATAGATAAATAATTTATATGATGTTACCTACGATCTTGGATAATAAATTATTGAAAAACAAATGAAATGATTCGGAGATTGATCTAGATAGCCGTCAATTAATTCGTAATAAAACATTAGGCCTATGTATAAAGAATTATTCTAGAACACTTCACAAGAGAATGGAACAAGTGGTAAATCTGGTAAGATGGTAAATTGATATTGCATGTAACTTATCGTTGGTAGCCGCAGCATGATCTCACCGATCAATGCCAGGACCTTGTGTCACAGCATCTCGTAAGTCTGCTCCACTAAATGAAATATAAAGTCTATTTCAGCTAATTAACTATTAATTGAATTAAAGAAATAATTAAAAGAGAAACTGTATCGATTTTTGTAGCAAAACATTTTGTATAAGGTACATCAACGGATCGAATATCAGCCATTCGTGAAACATTCACCACGAGGCATTTCGATCTAACTCATCAAGTGTACCACACGACTCGCGCGCGGTACAAGGGACTGCAGGTGCAGGCTCTAAAGAATTAGCCAGCTACCAGGGGAATGCACTATGTCGCTCGTCGCTTGCGCAGAAGACGGGAACTCTCTAATAATACTGCGGGCCCTACTCAGTTCAGGCCCCGTATGTTCGAGAAATGCTTCCCGCCTCAGATCGATCTCCTAATAACACGCAAGACCCTACTAGCTTCGGGTCCGCAATGCGTTCGAGAGCTCTCTCTGTTCGCCCGGCCGCGTCCTTGGATGGAGGAACTCCTAGTAACAACGCAAGCCGTACTTAGTTCGGGCCTGCGATGCGTTCGTGAGATCCGACGTCTTCTTCTGCGCCCTGCGCCCTCGACGAGAAATCTCCTAATAGACACGTAAGACCGTACTCAATTCGGGTCTTAGCGCGCGTTCGAGAGAAGTCTCGGTCCAGTGGTATCAGCCAGAGTCCAGGTCCTATTGCAAGGGTCGAGTCCACGGTCCAATGTGCCAGCCAGAGAAGGGTCCAAACAGTCCAGAGAGAAGTCCAAGGTAGAAGTCAGCCAGTTGAGTAGTCCAGAGAGAGAGCAGGTAGGTAGGTGTAGTCAAAGCCAAGAGTAAACGAAGAATGATATATTTCATACAAAAATGTCTGCTTATATTCACGACATAACGGTATCTGGGGAAAACCCAGTGTCCCCCGTCCGTGGCGAACGGAGCGGACGCCGGGAACGGGCTCAGAGCCTCGCCCCGAATCGGCCTGGACGTGCGACGGACCAGCGGCCGTCGCGGCCGAAATTCAATTATTCTAATTATCGACCTTTCGCGGACTATCTCCGCGGATCTGGGGCATATCCCGATGTGTTTGGCCTCGTTGGAATCGCCGCGCGATTTCCAATCGGGACATGCTCACCAGATTGCGCTAACCTTGATATATCGGGTTTCGGTATTTTCCGATCAATCCGCGAAAGGTCGATTAAAATCTTAATTAATTGGCCTACCCCGATGTATTTGGTATCATTGTGATCGCCACATGATTTTACATCGGAGTAGACCATTATTGGGAGGCTGCACCCTACCTCCGCGTGTCCTGGCTCGCAGGCCTCTTGGCCCTCCCTCAAACAGTAGGGGAGGGGATACCACGTTTAAGGGGTTTTTAGGCGCGCGCCGCGCGCAGCCGCCGTCATTCTATTGTTGGACACGGGGAGATAGGGTTGTCAGGAGCTCCCGCAGCCAGGGCTGCCTCAATATGCCAATGCATTTTTATTATCTATTACATAATTATTTCGCGGGCCTCGCGCCTCGGTCCGTTCGGTGGGAACTAAGAACCCTTTATTTCTGTGGCCGAGGCGCTTAGCTTACATGATCGAGTCATAATCATATCCATATTATCAATAAATCAATCATTTTATGCAATATTATCTATACAATTCAATCAATGTCCTTTACAATCGAATTTATACAAATCAATCTTATTTCAATATTATTTGGTTTTTACTTCGCTGATCCGATTTAATGACGCCGTCCGGTACACTCCCCCCGTGAGAGCTTCGCTTCACCACCTTCAGCTTCCGGCGGCGTATCTCCCAGGGGGATGCTGATCAGCTTGCAGGCCGGTCTGGTGTAGGTCCCTGTGGTGGTCCGGATCTCGGCCGACCGCACCTGTCCATCAGCAGCGGTGTTGACTTTTGTGATCACCCCCTTTGGCCACACGTTTCTGGGTTGCGTGGGGTCCATAATCCAAACCATGTCACCGGTCTGGAGGGGGGTGGCTGTGGTACGCCAGCGGCTGCGCTCCTGCATCGTCGGCACGTACTCCCTCAGCCAGCGGCGCCAGAATTTGTCCGCTAGCTGTTGGGCCAGTCTCCATTGTTTGCGGAGACAGACCTCGTCCTCTTCGGGACCGTAGAAGGCCAAGCATGGCCTGCCGCTGGGCGAACCGATGAGGAAGTGGTTCGGCGTCAGCGGCTCTTCTTCTTCTGGGTCAGCCGACACGTGAGTGAGCGGTCGGCTGTTCAGGGTGTGTTCTGCCTCAGCTAGGGCAGTCAGCAAGGTTTCTTGCTTCAGTGCTTGGCTCCCCAATGTCAGCCGGAGAGCCTCTTTCACGGAGCGCACAAGGCGCTCCCATGCTCCCCCCATGTGGGGGGATGACGGGGGAATGAATCGCCATTCAATGCGATCCCCCGCCAGTTTGTTCTTCCATCTTTCGTCGGCCAGGACTTCTTCCACGGCGCCCTTTATTTCTTTGTAGGCACCGTGGAAATTGGTACCGTTGTCGGAGTACATTATGCTTGGACTCCCTCGCCTGGCCGACATCCGGCGGAGCGCCATGATCATGGCGTCCGCCTCTAGGCTGTGCACCAGTTCTAGGTGCACAGCCCTCGTTGTCATGCATGTGAATAGGGCGCCGTATCTTTTTTCATGTCGACGCCCTATCACTACCGTCATCGGCCCGAAGAAGTCCACCCCACAGTGGGTGAACGGCCGCTGACGGTAGGCCAGCCGCCCTTCTGGCAGTGGCCCCATTAGTGGTTGGTTGGGTGCCGCCTTTTTCTGGCGGCACTGTAGGCATTCTGCCACTATCTTCCTGGCCGCCGTTCGTAGTCTGAGGACGGCCAGGTCTCTCCTCACTTCCGCCACCGTCTTCTCGCTGCTCACATGTCCGGCGCTCTCGTGACGGTGGCGGATCAGCAGTCTGGTGAAGGGCCCGTCACCATCCAGGATGACGGGCGTCTTCAGGCCCTCATCTAGATCGAGGGCCTGCACGCGGCTCCCCATTCTGAGGAGGCCGTTCTCGTCGAGGAAGGGAGTCAACCCGGCTAGTCTGCTGGCCGGGTCTATCTCCTTCGAACGGGCAAGCGCCGCAATTTCTTGGGCGAACGCTCGCCCTTGCTCGCCCCGCATCCACCGGAACTCCGCCTCCCTCAGCTCCTGGGTCGTCAATGGCCCCTGGCCGGCTTGGCCGCGGCACCTGCTGCAGAACCTCAGCACCCACGCAGTAGTTCGGATGAGTCGCGTCCAGCTGGAGAACTTGGCCGCGTCCAGGATGGCTGGGGGGGATCTCCGGGTCCTCCCGACGAACTGCTTGGCCGCATCCTCTTCAGGTGCCGCCGCCTTGTCTGCCGGCCAGGAACTCTGCTCCCCTCTGATGAACTCTGGCCCCCGGAACCACAGGCTCTCTTGGCTGGTGTCCGGCAGCTCTCCATCTCGGGTGCCCACGTCTGCAGGATTCTCCTTTGTGGGCACCCACCTCCAGTCCCGGAGGCAGGTCAGCTCGTCAATCTCCCCCAGACGGTTGGCCACAAAGGCCGTGTGGGTCCGGGGGTCCGTCCTGATCCACTGCAGGACGGTTGTGGAGTCTGACCAGTACCATGTCTTCTGCACGGCCAGACTCAGCTCTTGGCGGATGGACACCGCGAACCTAGCCGCCATCAAGGCGGCTTGCAGCTCCATCCTCGGTACCGACACGGGCCTCAAGGGAGCGACTTTTGTCTTCGCTCCCAAGAAGGAGACCCGCACCGGCCCACCTTCTGTGGGCTTCTCGGCGAGGTAGGCCACCGTGCAACACGCCTTTTCTGACGCGTCGGCAAACAGGTGGAGGGTGACCTCGGCTCTTGGGTGGAGTCGGCAGCACCGGGGAATTCTGGTCCGGGCTGCCTCTACGGCGGTCAGCCAGTCTTGCCAACGCGCCGCGTGTTCTTCGGTGACCTGCTCGTCCCAGTCCACCTTGCTCCTCCATACATCCTGGAGGAGGATCTTTGCTCTGATTGTTAGACAGGCTATGAAGCCCAGCGGGTCGAAGACCCGCATTACTGACGCCAGCAGGCTTCTCTTGGTGGGCCAGGCCGTGTTTCTTGGCTGGCTCCACTCACATACTAGCATATCGTCGGTGGGGTCCCATTTCACGCCCAGGATCCGTTCCTGGGCTTGGTCGGGACCGCCTATATCTATGAGGGACTTCGCCCTCTCCTCTCTAGGTACGGCCTGAAGCACGGCCGGGTGGTTCGAGGCCCAATTTACAAGGCGGAACCCCCCGGCGGCTAATGCTTGACGTACCTCTATTACCCGACGCGACGCCTCTTGACTCGAGTGCGCCGCGTCTAAGTAGTCGTCCATGTAGAAGCGGCTTTGGATGACGTCGGCTGCTGCGGGGTGCTCCCCCCGTTGACTCTCCGCCACCTCGTTCCGAATGTACTGCGCGCTGGCAGGGGAGCACCTCGCTCCAAACAAGACACTTGTGAACACACACGTCCGTGGAGGCTCTTCTGGATTGTCCCTCCACAGGAATAGCTGCGCCATCTGGTCCTCTTCTTTCATTCTGATGCGCAGGAACATCTCCTCGATGTCTGCTGCGATCCCGATTTTCCCCTCCCTGAATCTCAGAATATTGCCGACCAGGGAGGAGAGTAGATCGGGACCTGTCAGGAGCCTCTTGTTCAGCGAGGCTCCTCGGCACTCTGCTGCGGCGTCGAATACGACTCGGATCTTGCCGGGCTTGCTGGTCACGGCGAAGTGTGGCAGGAACCATCTGCGTCCCGCCGCCCTCTCGTACTCGCCTTCTCTGATGGGCCTAGCGTAGCCCTTGGCGAAGTAGTCTTGCATCTTCGCCTTGTAGGCGGCGGCCAGCTGCGGGTCGCCCCTCAACTTCTTTTCGAGGGACGTCAGCCTCTTCATGGCGGCCTCCCGGTTCTCGGGAAGCCAGCTGTCGTCCCTCTCCCAGAGGAGTCCTGTCTCCCAGCGCCCATCTTCGGTGCGCCGGGACGTCGTCCTCATCAATCTGACGGCCCGCTCTTCGGCGGCCGTGGTGCGGTGGGCCGCTGTTACCCCCAGCGAGTCCACCGCGAAGTGGCCCCTCACTAGTGCGTCGAGATCGGCGTCCCGACGCACACACAAGGCCACGGCTAGGCCGGGCGCTTCACAGGCCCCGCCGTGTGCTGTCCATCCCAGCGCCGTCCTGGACAGGATGGTGGGGTCGCCAGCGGTCTCCCGTAGCTCGCGGGAGACGATCAGGTGGGCATTGTCCTGCCCTATCAGCATCAGGGGAACCGCCGGGTTCCCCGGGCTCCTCAATTCTTCTCGGGTCGCGGCGACGATCTGTGCTGGGAGGCCCAGCCCGTGCACTGTGTTAGCGTGCACGGTGTATGTAGCGCCGTCGCCGCGCACCCTTGCCTTGATGCGCATGGAGCCCGCCTCTGGTGTTGTCATCGACTGCACCCCGCTGAGTCTGAGCGGGGAGCTGCGGCCCTTGGCTCCGATTTCTCGGGCCACAGCTTCTTCCAGCAGCGTCACTGTGGACCCCTCGTCCAGGAGCGCGTAGATATCGCGCTCCCCGCGGGGCCCCATCACCTTTACAGGCAGCACTTTCAGGAGGACCGGTAGTTCGGCCCTCCAGGTATTTGTAACAACCGCTTCGGCACTCACGTGCAGGGTCGGGTGGTGTGACTTAATGCACCCTTCCACTGCGCACTTCGATTTACACTTTGTACTGTTATGATCTGTGCCTAAACAGGCGAAGCACAATTTCTTCAGTCTCACCATGTTCCACCGATCACTTGTGTTCTTAGCTAAGTACTCGCGGCACTTCGGGGTTCTGTGATTCGGTAACCCGCACAAATTACACTTCACTGACACTGGTCGCTTAGTCTCGGCGCGGGTCGTCGGTATTGCAGGGCGGAGAGGCTGTTGCCCCCCCTCATCGACGCCCTCACCGGACTCGGCATAGGCGGCCAGCACTGGGCGGGCTCGTGTTTTCGGGAGCTTCAGCTCCCGCACAAAGCCCGCGTTTTTCAACATCTCTCTCCAGCCGTGGTAAAATTCACTAAGCTCCAACAAGGAGCGATCACCGCGGCTGTTTCGATGGGTCTTCGCCCAGTCCACACATTCCCACGACGGCATCTTGGCGAGGAACTGCCCCAGCAGCCTCTGGTCCGTCAGCAAGGCACCGTTCTTTACTGGCGCTAATGTAGACACTGCGTTGTCCACGAGCAAACAAAACTCGTGGACCTCGTCCAGACACACTGTGTCCGTGGACCGCGGCTTGAATTTGGACAACAAGTCCTTCACGACGGCCTCGGCGTTGTTCGTACCGCCGTAGTGCTCGTCAAGGGCCGCCATTACACGGGCGGCGGCCCCAGAGCCCGACCAGTACAAGGTCGGGCCCACGACGCGTCGGGCTTCTCCACGCAGCGCGTGGTTGAGACGGGCGCGGTTCTCCGCGTCCGTCCACCCGAACGTTTTCGTCGTTTCTTCAAATATTAATTTGAAGCCTTGCCAGTCAGCGGCATTCCCGTCAAAGGGAGGCAAGTCCTTGACTCCCGTCTGGCGGGCCAGGACGTTATCTCGCCACTCGCGGTCCCTGTCGCCGTATGTGAGGCGCGGGACATCCTCGTACTGGGGGCGACGTCCCCCAGCCTCCATCCAATCTTGGATGGCACTCACCCTCGCGGGGTGCGCGGTTCGGTGGTCAGACGGCCACGATGGATCACTCGCGGGCGCCGTGACGCGGTACGCGTCATTGTTCAGTACAGCCGAGCTCCCCGGCAGGGGGGCCCGACCAAGTTCATGATGCACTGCACTATTGGCGGGGGCGCTCGCGGGCACCCTTACGCCATCACTGTTCACGGCAGCACTCGCGGGTGCTGTTACGCGATTCACTTCTGCAGCGCTCGCGGGCGCTGGTTCGGTGCTTGCGGGGGCACTCGCCGGTGCCTGGCCGCGATCGGTGGAGCGGAAGGCTGCTAGCTCGGCTTGACTGGCAGCCAGCGCCTTCCGCAGCTCGTTCATCTGCCGCAGCATCTGCTGGACAGTGTCATCCGTTCTCGTTCTCGTGGTTGATGCCGTCGAAGAAGCGTCAGAGTCGTGGTGGCTCTCGGCGTCCTGCTCCGCACTTCTCCCGGCGCCGGCATCGGAACGCAACGACATAGGCATCCTGGTAGCAGCTGATCCCGGCTCTGAAGGACCAATTTGTACCACACGACTCGCGCGCGGTACAAGGGACTGCAGGTGCAGGCTCTAAAGAATTAGCCAGCTACCAGGGGAATGCACTATGTCGCTCGTCGCTTGCGCAGAAGACGGGAACTCTCTAATAATACTGCGGGCCCTACTCAGTTCAGGCCCCGTATGTTCGAGAAATGCTTCCCGCCTCAGATCGATCTCCTAATAACACGCAAGACCCTACTAGCTTCGGGTCCGCAATGCGTTCGAGAGCTCTCTCTGTTCGCCCGGCCGCGTCCTTGGATGGAGGAACTCCTAGTAACAACGCAAGCCGTACTTAGTTCGGGCCTGCGATGCGTTCGTGAGATCCGACGTCTTCTTCTGCGCCCTGCGCCCTCGACGAGAAATCTCCTAATAGACACGTAAGACCGTACTCAATTCGGGTCTTAGCGCGCGTTCGAGAGAAGTCTCGGTCCAGTGGTATCAGCCAGAGTCCAGGTCCTATTGCAAGGGTCGAGTCCACGGTCCAATGTGCCAGCCAGAGAAGGGTCCAAACAGTCCAGAGAGAAGTCCAAGGTAGAAGTCAGCCAGTTGAGTAGTCCAGAGAGAGAGCAGGTAGGTAGGTGTAGTCAAAGCCAAGAGTAAACGAAGAATGATATATTTCATACAAAAATGTCTGCTTATATTCACGACATAACGGTATCTGGGGAAAACCCAGTGTCCCCCGTCCGTGGCGAACGGAGCGGACGCCGGGAACGGGCTCAGAGCCTCGCCCCGAATCGGCCTGGACGTGCGACGGACCAGCGGCCGTCGCGGCCGAAATTCAATTATTCTAATTATCGACCTTTCGCGGACTATCTCCGCGGATCTGGGGCATATCCCGATGTGTTTGGCCTCGTTGGAATCGCCGCGCGATTTCCAATCGGGACATGCTCACCAGATCGCGCTAACCTTGATATATCGGGTTTCGGTATTTTCCGATCAATCCGCGAAAGGTCGATTAAAATCTTAATTAATTGGCCTACCCCGATGTATTTGGTATCATTGTGATCGCCACATGATTTTACATCGGAGTAGACCATTATTGGGAGGCTGCACCCTACCTCCGCGTGTCCTGGCTCGCAGGCCTCTTGGCCCTCCCTCAAACAGTAGGGGAGGGGATACCACGTTTAAGGGGTTTTTAGGCGCGCGCCGCGCGCAGCCGCCGTCATTCTATTGTTGGACACGGGGAGATAGGGTTGTCAGGAGCTCCCGCAGCCAGGGCTGCCTCAATATGCCAATGCATTTTTATTATCTATTACATAATTATTTCGCGGGCCTCGCGCCTCGGTCCGTTCGGTGGGAACTAAGAACCCTTTATTTCTGTGGCCGAGGCGCTTAGCTTACATGATCGAGTCATAATCATATCCATATTATCAATAAATCAATCATTTTATGCAATATTATCTATACAATTCAATCAATGTCCTTTACAATCGAATTTATACAAATCAATCTTATTTCAATATTATTTGGTTTTTACTTCGCTGATCCGATTTAATGACGCCGTCCGGTACATCAAGAGTTCTTCAGACGTTATATTTAGCCCGAAAGAACTCATCGTCATCACTAGCGCTACTTACAGAGCTCACCCGGCCATGGCCTCCCCCAAAACTCTTCGCCATTCCCTCCTGTCCATTATTCGCAATCTCCAGTTCGTCACAACAACAGCTCCATTAAGGTTCCTTTCTACATCGTCCAACCATCGAAGTTTGAATCTGCCCCGAGGCACTACCAGATTATACTCCATCAGATTAATGTTTTATTTACGTAATTCTCAGTTCTGAATAAGCCTGAGAAAACTTTTCAGCCGTTCTGTTTAGATACGTTTTCCTCCTAGAAAAATTTCCTACTTGTCATCTTTTATCAATCCTCAACTTTTTTTCTTTTTTAATAAATAACATTACATATTAAAAGTAAAACTAAAGATGAATTTGAAATACTGTCATACTAATGAGTTACGACCATGTTACACAGTTATTTTGAAGGATTACTTTTACATTGACTAGTCCATCGGTATAGTCCATTTTGATTGAAAATCATAGGAAAGGGATTTTGACTCTTAGATCAGTAGGGCTATTCTCGTAATCAATCGCTTTTAAAAATCACTAAACGATAAGATTAAGACACGATCGCAAGCAGTCGTATTCACAAAACTGTCGGAATCTAATCATAATCCTATCTTGACTGGATCATTTTCATACTGATATTTCAAACATAACGAATTTTTACGATATCTACTAGATATCTTGTTTTGTGAAGACCAATCCGCCATTTTATGATTGTCAATCAAGATAAGACCGCTACGAGAATAAAGGCCCAGGTTTGCACCTACTGACATAGACCCTCAAACCATCTTCTGTGCTGACCTATTCATCGCTTTGATTGGTTCTTTCTTAAAACAATTTTAAGAGTCTTTAGATCGCTTCTGAAAACACTGATCAAGCTCTCGTTAAGAATAAATCACAATCCTCTTTGATATCGATTCTAGGAATTGATGGGCAACAACAAAAAACGTCTATCCACTCCTCGCCGTTTACAGCCCTTCTCTTCAACTCTATGTGGTCCATAGATACAAAATGTTTAAGGTATCTCTTAGTTATTCTATTTAATTAAAAAAAAACACGATTCACATACAGCCCAAAATAGTTTCAATACAAACAATACACACCGCAGTGACATTAGGATTAAAAATGGCAGAAATTAGTGGTTATGTGGTTCTATGAGACTGCCTGGTTTATATCTATGTACTAGCTTTCCCGACAGGCGTTGTCCTGTATGAATATTGAATAAGAATTTCAAAGAATGATGAAAAATGACTTTTAAACAATGTCATTCCGACCGATGCATCTGATTTAAACCACATATTATGTTCCATCCGAATACTGTCAATCGCACCAACTATTAAACAACAACTGACAGTTTCAAAATTAGATTTATTCACTTTTCGCGTTATAATTTATAAAAAAATGCGCTTCAATGTTAACAAATTAGAAAAGAGCTTGAAAAAAATCCATCAATAATCTGAGTGCCGATATTTTTAATGTCAATGGTTGTCAGGTAAATGAAAATTGTGTTTCTGTAGAATTTTTCACAGATGACGTTGTTGTATCGAAATTCGTTCATACCATACTAACTTTAATATTATAGTTTGTATTATTTGCTATCCATTTTTCGATTTTAATTACTTTTATTCTGTTATTGCCGACCTCGGTAGCCTAGTGGCAAAGGCTCCGACTTCAGATCGAGAGGTTCCGGGTTCGATTCCCGGTCGGGTCAGAGATTTTCAATGTGTTTTTTCACTTGAAATTTCTAGTCGGGGTTGGAATCTTGTCTCAGATTGGACGGGACCGGTTGACTGGTAGACAATGCTTCAAGCATTAAGTTCCGCCGGCAATACTGACACCTGTGTATAGAAGAGTGTTATTTATTTATGCGGAGCGGAGAAGAATCCAATAAACCAAGAATGATAACAATCTGTTCAGCCGATCTAGAGTTATATCTTTAGAAGATATAGGTTCTCCAGCAGACAATGTTACGTAAAACCGTAGAATATCATCAACTGTGTAGTACCTATTGCACAATCCAAGAGGTTAACGCAAGGGAAGCCCTACGAGTATTACTGGCTAGACCAGGCTCTGCAGAGCTGATGGAGGTCAATCCACTTTGTGACTATCAGTCAAGTCCAAAACTATGGACATACGTACAAAGTTCTAGGAATATATAAAATCTACAAATCGATTGAAGTGGTTGGCAGTCTATCGTAGGTATGACCAAGAGTGCCGACGACGACTTTAAACAGCGGTGAATGTGTCAGTGTAGAACATTGTCTATGTTTACCCTAATGACAAAATACATTGACGAGATTTTCAAAGACAGCCGTCCTGTCAGACGACGCACCTCTCCCTAGGAACATATTGAATTAGTGTGTAATCTATATATTAATCCAATCCAATCCAAATCCAAACTCTCTTAAGGCCCCACTTAGGGACATAGGGAGGCAACAAGAGCTCTCCATTGCGCTCGATCTTGCGCAACGTTTATGACCTCCTCCCACACCATGTCCAGATTCCTCAGCTCTGCTTCGAAGGAGCGGAACACAGTATGAGAGGGTCTTCCTCGTCTTCGGGACCCTGATGGGAGGAAGAACAGCGCTCTCCTCGGCCAACTGTCATTCGGCATCCTTAACACATGTCCCAGCCAAGTCCATCTCCTCCACATAATAGTAGAAGAATATATATTAATACGTGAAGATAAAACTTTGTGACTATTTTCACGGAAAATGCGCGGACGGAGGAGTACGACATTTCGCACACTTATAAGGGGGGGGGGGGGGGGGCAAACGCTAATACTTTCTTAAAATTATGCATAAAAATATATAAAATTAATAAAAATAAAATCCGCACACTACTGTTATAATGTTATGTATTTCATAATCACACACACTTCGATGTATTTGACATTATTTGACACAGATCTTTTGTTTATCTGTGGTCATATTGAGAATAGATTAATATTTTTTTGTATTAAATAACCATAGAAAACACTTAAATATCCATGTCATTATTTTTGAAAGAAAATTGTGAAATAGAGCTCGCTCAGTTTTTGATAAAGCAATCTTAATAATGTCCAAACTTATATATAATCTAAATAAGTTAAGTATGGTCGAATTTCGATCACTGGCCGACCACTAGCATTTCATAAATAGGTATATTTTTGTTCACTTTGAGTGAGGCCAGATTACATTTAAATTCAATTAATCAATCAAATCTACCTTCACGCCCCATTCAGGGGCATATTGCACTCGATCTTGCGTAATGAAAAAAGCTCAACTTATTATATAATTTCTATACATCCGTAGAGAAGCGTTAAGGTGTTTGTAGTAAAACCACAGTGTGGAAAATGCCATGACCATAGGAATGTTACGAGTGAAATAGGGCCAACAATCAATAAAGTTCAATGGAATTATTGATTGCTTTTAAAATATAAAAAAACTTAGCCGTAACGTTCCATTAAGAGCGTGACAGCTCTGACTTCAAAGTCAATTTCGGGCGGGGCATAAAAATTAGGGCGGACTCTCTCCACTACTTAACTCTTACAATATTTGTACGTATGTAAGTGTAGAGTTAGGGGTCGGAAACCAGTGGAATGCGTCGAAATATTTAAAACCTCAATGTTCTTTTGACTGCAATGTGTTTGGAATTTTTGAACAACGGTGGATGATAGTGATGATAATGATAATGCCGATAATGATGATAAACATGTATTTGGTTAAAGCGACATTATTAATTTTACGTTACATTCAGGTATACATTGCTTTTACCAGATTTTTTTAAACATGAGTTCTCACCATTAATTAATTTCTTCTAACACTCACATACTATTCATTCTAATTGCCACCATTTCAGATTATATGATTATAAAATGGGAACGGGAAAAATACACTTTTTTAATATTTGATTTTAATGGCATATTAAAAAAATGTAATTACAAAATTCATACAAAAAGAAATGCTATATCTTATGTATATATTACATATGTGCAGATTCATTGCCGTCGAACTCCTCCTTTAAAACTGAACGGTCAAGATTATATGTCATGGTATCAAAAGGATGTGAAGATAACCACATCATATTAAAAACGCGCCTTCCAGATATTTTTGTCCCTTCAGTCGTTGGTTCTAATCTGGAAGTTTCGCATGCTAAGATATTCTTTGAATTTAAATCCTTGTTGTGACTCGGTTGGTCTTGAGATGTATAGATTAATTTTGCAGTAACTCTGGACTTAAAAGTAGCTGCATTCATTTGGTCCGGGACAGCGTTCCGTGACCTGAAAATTGACGAGATTTTGAAGATATATCTGTAATCTTTGAAAGGTATACATAATGTAATTTTTTTTATTATTGGGCCAATACTATAAAAGAGATACTAAAATATCTGTAAGTATGTCGCTGGTAAACTAACGGATGGTCGTTGCTAAGTAAATTGTTCCGATAATGGTATTATAAAACATTTTTAACAATCCGAAAATAGTGTGGAAAATTGTGTGGATTTGACTGCCGGATAATCTAATTTCCAATGTTTTTTTTTGGCAACACTTGAACCTGTTTTAAAACATTCGAATTTTAACAATGACGTGCCCTGGTGAACAAAACCATAAAAACTTTCACTCAAAACAACGTTGGGTTGTCTCGCTCTTAGTGATAAGAAGAAAGTGAGTCAACAATATCTAAAATGAACTATCAAATTATTACATATCTGGTCATTCGACCATCGGTAAGTTACGAGCTCCTATTTACTCCACGGGACATGGTAGCCGGAAACTGCCGAACCATTCCGAAGTGTAACAAGGACGACTGTATGATTGTATTAGTGTCAATTATAATGTTGATGCTATTTGTATTACTTTCAAACAATTCGGGTTGGTTCGGCAGTTTCCGGCTACCATGTCCCGTGGAGTAAATAGGACCTCGTCGGTAAGTTCCTGAAATTTGACTGAAGTATTGCCATAAGATGGAAAAATGACCGAACTGCTCAAATTACGGCTTATTAATAGACCGAATGTTACAATTTATACATAAAAAATACTTACTTCTTAATGTTACGTGCTTTGGCAAGGAGACATTTTTTGTACGATTCACTATTCCGGTATACTTCTCTTTTCGTCCCATTTTGATTTTTTATTTTACGCTCTAAGTCTATAATATTGCACTCGGCGTGATAAAATAGTTTCTGAAAAAGCAAAATAATGTGATATAATAGTACTTAAGATATCCATCGACTGGGCCAAAATCAGTTGGTACCTATATCACAATATGTTTGTGAATGGGTTATATTCGGATTGGCGCGGCGTTTAAAATTTTGTCCAGAAATTTTTTTTTATAGAAAACTGCTAGAATTCGGACTAACTAATAGAATTCGGAATCCAGCGATTTTTAGAAAGGAGTTTAATTTTGCCCAATAGGAACGTGCCACCCTGTATAACGCATAAATGATAATAATTTAGAAGAAAAAAGTTCATAATAGGTATGCAATGTGACTATAAACATATTATACCTAATTCAAAAATATAAACTTTAAAATCACCAAACAGCAATGATAGAATTAATTGCTGAATACAAAAAATAATAAAATAAAAATTACTAACCAATGTTTGTCGTCGTCTGTAATATACGAATTTTCGTCAAAAAGTATACAATACAAAACGTAAATTGGACTAGCGCAGGTTGCACGTCATCTAAGTCCACGATGTTGTGGGCGACTGAATAATTTACACAACGAAAACCAGTGCGTTCCTTGTAATTCCCGTGCTATAAGTGTCATTATCGCATGCACGCTAAAGCCGATAGAATATTTCGATATTCAGTGTTTATTTGAAATAGAGGTTTTTTGGGATTATACGCTAAGCCGGAAATAAATATTAGCATTTCGTTCTATAATCTTGTAGATTTTTTAATGCTCTTTAAGACAAAAAAAGAATTATTTCATTCCGACGTATATATCAGTTGGAATATTAAAAAAAAGATGAAAAACGACGTTTGCTATTTTTATTTTCTACAAGAAACTATACTAGATATCAAAAAACGGCTCTGAGGCCGCCTTCATTAAAGTCTAATTTATGTTATATATTTTTTTCATCGAAATCCGACAGTAGATAACTCCGGAAAATGGATTGAAAAATCATTAAAATCACCCCTTTGGCGACTCTAACAGCCTTAACCACACACGTTTTGACGTAACGCGGTAGAAAGGTTGATCGGATTATTGACATCGCCAACACGAACGAGATTGATCTACATTCTTGTCTAGATCTTTCCATGGATCATCAAAATACGTTTAATTCTAAATTAATCCCAATCAATACAATCGGTTATCGAGAGGTCAATAGTTCGATTTCTGGTCGGGTCAGAATGTTGGTTTTTCACTTGAAATGTCTACCCAGGGTTGCCACGTCTCATATGCATTATCAGCCGTTTGTATCGAAATAAGTCGCGTCCATACGGGAGCGTATAGTCTTTCGACTTCTTGTACACGTCGAAAAATCCTGTGATCGAAACTCGTCGAATTTGACAACCCAAATGTCGAACGTGGTTAACCTGATGATAGTTTCGGCCGAGGGTGCTTGATAGTAGGTACAGTAACTTGTATAGTTTATTCTTGCAGTTGTAAAAATAAAAACAGTAACAATAAACAAGGTACAATAAATTTGTGGAATAGTTAAAAAGTTTTTTATTTAAATTTGATTATTTAAATTACTTCCACCAAGAAAAATGCATGTTCAACAACTTATAAATTTTATTAAAAACATGAGTCTTCAATTTTTTTATATAGTAAGTTCCTACCGACCCCAAACGACGAATCTGATCAAGATTTTCTGAGACTGAGTTCAATTTTTCTATGTTTTTTCAGTTTTTTTACTCAGGGTTGGAATCCTATCTCAGATAGAACGGGACCGGTTGCCTGGTAGATAATGTTTCAAGCATGAAGTTCCGTCGGCTATACTGCCACCTATGTATCTATAGAAGAGTGGTATTTTTTATTTACTTTTTACTTAATTTTGCAACCAAAATCTGTTTTTTTGGGAGCGACTGCTCAATTCTTCAGATGAAAAAACACTTCATATTAACCGCGGTTAACGTAAAGTGATCACACTATGCCAGATTGCCAGCCTTCGAAACATCAGTAGAGGTCGAGGACTGTCCTTTCCACTTTCCATACTTTGGTCATGTTGTCAAAGGCGCCACTTGCCATATCCATTCGTTTTGGAAGCTCGCTTCCGAGGTCAACAGTGGTGGTACCTAATGCAACCCAAGTTTTTCACCCAGGGTAAGTTCTATTTACCTACCAATAACTATGATTTTATATATTTTTTGGAATAAGGGTTTGATGTTTTGATTAGTTTATGGTAAATGCCGAGAATGTTTTATTTTCGTTGCCCCCTGTTCTAATAATATCTTTAATGACATTGACAACAATAATTTACAGAATCCAAACATGTTTTGTATTGGTTATTTTTTGTCATTATTTGTCAAATGTCACAACATTAAAAACACATCAAATAATGTCGCAAAAACACGACTAACAAACAGTGGCATTGAAGGATTTTCACAAGAAAAAAATCTAAAGTAATCACATAAATACAACTACAATTTACCTAAATTAAACGCTTTAATCATAATAAAAACACTAACAAAACAACGACGCATTGTTTGACAAAAATATATTTTATAGAACTTACCGGCAATTTTTTCCAAATTTTATAGAAATAAAACACTTAACATACGAATTGTAAACCAATTTCAGCTTTTTATAAAGAAAATCTTTATTTTTATAACATATATTTTACAATCCCGAAACGATTCCCGACAAAATGAAATGTCAAACTAGTGACGCCATTACTGCACTCGATTATTATCCCGATCAGCTGATCCGTGCTCTATATAATTCTAACGGGACGCTATTGGTTGATTCAAGGAGTAAAAGGGATGGAGTGAAAATGTATTGCGTTGTACAACAAAAGTCTTTTTGTTTTCAACAGCTAAAAAGTGCGTAGTTCGGAAAATCGGAATATTTCCATTAATGGCCATTAATTTATTGTGGTACTTAATTGCAAATAATTTATTATCTTTAAAAAATATTTTGGAATTTTTATTCCTTCAAAGGGCGGGACATGTTTGAAGAATACGTCGTTGAGAGACATCTGTAGTTTTTCACAGTAACATTTTTGATAACTATGTTTATTAAACATTTCCGCTAGATGGCAGTTATCAGTTTGAATTTTTTGCGGGTCGGGACTCAAAAGATTGAATTTGAGAAGATGCATAATATTTTTTAATGTAGATGGGAATTTGTATTGTATTATTTGTGTATGAAAATAATATGGATAAAAAATCATATTCAACAAAATGACAGATTTTTGTGTCTGTTAAGCATCATTGGAAGGTTCTTAAACAGGATGAGGTGCGTTTAGGTTTCTAGTAAATCTCCGGACATCCTGCACATTTCAGAGTTTAGGGACCCTATGGTGCACATGTGCTTGTTCAGCCTGCAGTGCCCCGTAACGAATATCTTATGGACCTTATGGTGCATAAGTTATCTCTGCTACGGGATAGTAGAGGATTCCTTACGGATTTTTGATTAGGCCATGGATGCAAGGAATATTTGTAAAGAAAAGTAATTTTATTTAAGCATTTATTTCATCTAATGTATCTATAATATAATTACAAAATTGTATCCTAATAAAATACTTAAACTAAATATCACATTCTATAATAACCTTTTAATAAATAGGTCTGGTGTATATAGCTATCTATCAATATGGAATGTCATGATTCAAAATGCAAGAAATATTTTATGGCTTATGTGATAACAGCTGTGAAATTATAAAATTACCTCACTGTCCATAATGATCCACAGATTCAATATAATGAATGTTTATTACGACCCCTCATACCTGATTTTAAGTGCATTTGATATGATTTTACTATATCTTAAAAATTGAGCATTACCTAAAAACTATTTTTTTTTACAATTATAAGAGAGTAAACATTGTCAACATTTTATATATAACAATAGCTTATAATTTAAGAAAATTATTTAAATATCAATTTTCCAGTCTAATAATAATTTATAAAACCCTGTGTCACACATTACAATATAAATTCAAATTTAAAATCAACTTTTTCAACATATTTTTCAACTGTATGAATTTTTATTGAATACCTAACTACAATACTACTGCTTTTAAGTCTATATTACTTGGAATTAAAGATTGGTTAAAGAGTATGAAACAAATGTAGTTATCAATGTAATGTTTGCATAAAAAAGTTGGTGGTAAGGGTAAAGTTATTAGGTACATAAAATGAAAGTTTTTTTTTTTACAAATTTACCATATAAATGCTTAAAAATAATTGTTATTAAGGTGTATAATATGTATCAAAATAAGTCTTATCATGTTGAAATAACATCATGGTAAAATTATCAAAATCTTATATAAATTATTCAATAAAATTATCAGAGAGCTACGAAATAAACATTACTACTTACAACATTTTTCTTATCTTTGGTCGAAACAAAATGTTTTTTTTTTAATTGTGGTCACTCTGATATAATTCATAAAAATGGTAAATTTTTTACAATGTACAATCAACAATGTTATAAGCTCTCTTAAAAAATTGGAATTGTAATTAAAATAATACAAATAATTCTTAACTTCTATAATAAATTGTACAATATTTTACAAAAATATTTTAAAAATGTCATAACTAAGATTAATTATTATGACTATAGGTATTACTGACTTTAGACATCAAAATAGGGGTATTTTTGTGTATCTATTTCATCTGAACTTATTTGTTCATACTGAAAAGCTATTAAAAAATATTTTAATTGATTATAAGGTGAAAATAATATCTCTACATTGTCAAATTTAATAGTGTTCCCTTAATAATTAAATTAAAATCACTATAAGTACTTTAAACTAGCCTAGGATGAAAAATTATCACATACCCTGCTGTGTTTTTCTTCTTTTACTTTAAATAATGGTAACATAAAGCATAACATTTACGGATAATTTTTAAAACGAGTCTAGGTTCAAAGGATGAATGCCTTCTACCAAAAAATGTTACCATTGAAGAAAATAAAACAATTATGGTATTGGTGTTCAAACTCATGGCAACCCTTAAGAGGAGCTGACTTACATTTTTTTCTCTAAGTAATTAATATTATTAAATTCATAAAAATACTTCATTTTTTAAATAATAATAGGTAAACTTAATTTAAATGTTTTTATCGCACAGCTTTTAATTTCCATCTTAGCAGGAAAAATGCTGAGATCCTCATAAACAGGACAATGATTGTTAAACAGATTATGTCATTCCAAAACTGATCTCCACGCATTGCTATCTCCCTAAGGAACTTCTCTGGGTATCTAGAAAAACCAATTACAACACAAATCAATAAATTCGTAGAACCAAACGCAATGATTTCTATTTCAGTACTAGGTAGTTACGGAAAAACAAAATTTTCAAAGTATCTATCACATTTTTGTTTTTGAGGTGAAGAGATGTTGAGGGGAAGGAAGAGTAGGTAGACTTAAAATGTCAAATTTATAATATGAACGGTTTCTTTATCTTTCCTCTGTCTCTTTTCATCTTGTTGTTTTGAAAGATTGTTCGAAGTGAGATAGTAATAAAACAATCTAGAGACTTTTGAAAAAGATATCTTAATCAAATATAGGAGATAGAGTATGCACATTTGAAAATACTTCGACCTTTTGTCGAACGATGACCATTGCAAGGGTGATGGTCAGTCAACTTTTTTACATTACCCCATTATACGAGGAGATGTCGCTTCTAGTATGAATGTCTATGACCAAACAACAAATAATTACAGTGCTTAATAGTTTAACAAATTCCAAAATTCTTACCTGTAATGGCAATATCTTTCAACACATTCGAGGATATCTCTTCCTTCGCCGTAAATGGCCCCAACAAACCCTTCGAGACCATATCGTAAATAAGATATATAAGAGCCCCAATAAAGATAATTAGGAAGATCTCTCAATGTTACACCGAAGCCAGCAAACATCATCATTGGAACAGAAAGAGTTGGTCCTAAGAAGGTACCATTCTGAAAAAATATTAAAATAATAGTAAAATTTCTCCAAAGCGATAACTTTTATTACTATTGCATAAAAAATAATAAAAATAACTTACGACAACATCAAATATAGCTCCGATCATCAAACCAAAGCTCTGTGCTACAATGACAACTAATAGTGATATGCTGAAGAACATGGCGAATCGGAATAATACCAGCGGTTGGGCAGACATGGTGTAGATTATCACAGTAAATAGTAGACAGCACAGTATCTGAAAACAAAATATGAGTTCTGTAATTGGGAAAAAATTTTCACGTATGTTTAACTTTAAAAAGCCATTTCATTTTACTCATAGAGACCAACGCCTATCTATCTACATACTAGAGACAGAAAAGCAAGTGGATTTTTTTAATTAATTCCGTCCTTTAAAAAGCTAAATTTCGTTTAATCTCAGTCAAGTAGATGAACTTGAAAAAATATTGAATTGAAAATTTGACTCTTTGGTACGTATTATATTTCCTTATATCATTTTTAGTAATACATTACTAGAGAGGGGACCAAAAGAACCCTGGAGTGGAGACCGAGAACCGGTAGCAGAAACCCAGGGAGGCCACAAATGCGATGGTCCGACGATATAAGAAAGGTGACCGGACACCAGTGGCACCTCAGGATGGCTGCCGACAGGGAACAATAGAAGTCGGGAAGGGACGCCTCATCCAATACTGGACTGAGGAGGGTTGATGATAATTACTAGAGAGAAGGAATGAAAGTCAATTCTTTGTGTGATTTGTGTTTAGAAATAAATACATTGAGTTAAATAATTTTCTTAAGTGAGACCGAAAAGGCATTATTAATTAAATGGGTAGTTTTAAAAATAATTAAAGTTGATTATTTATGTTTGTCAACAGTATTATTAATTAATAATAGCTAGGAATATGAAATAATGTTAAATTTTAAATATTGATTTATTTCTCTATGCCTGCAAAAAGCATAGATAAATAACATCTTTGACAACATTGTAATCTACGTATTCTATGGACAGAAACGTCAATCAGTCAATGTCATCAAATTGTCATGTATTTTTTTTCGGTGCTTGGTGGGGCTAAGAAATAACATTATCAAAGTTATATCCTTGTCTTAACAATAAAAAAACGCTGTGTTATTTAAATTAATTAAACGGTTTCTCATTCAAATAGTAGTATTTCAGGAGTTTAGTCTTATTCGCTCAAAATGTCTGATTTTGAAAATGATGAAAAGTTCGATTGTAGTTATTGTGAAAAAGTCTTTCATTACAGGAAAGAGTTCAATAAACATGTCATGGGACATAGGAAAGTATTTAAGTGTGAATTTTGTACAAAAACATTTACGGGTGTGAAGTGTAGAGCGAAGCATTACTACGCAAGCCATCGCGAGGAAAAACTGAAATGTGACTCTTGTAACATTATGTACCATAAAATAAAAGACATCGAAAAACATAAGAAGTTTCACGCCAAGGAATTTCCATATTTATGTTTACTTTGTCTCAAGTGTTTTCCTAATTTATTTTTATTGAGGGAACATCTTCATATGCACGAGAAAGAAGCAAGAAAGTTAGTTACAGTTAAAAAGATATTTGATAATGATTCTAATGAAGTTGGTAACGATATCAATGAAATGTCCAGTCTACAAACTGGTGCCATCAAGCCATCTTCCAATCATGTGTCAGAAGGGTACATGTGCGATTGTTGCGGCAAAGTATTTGCTATGCAGCGTTCCTTACATAAACATTCTCATACCCACGAATCTAAGGGATCCTTCAAATGTGATGTATGTGAAAAGATGTTTGAATACAAATATAAACTCATCGCTCACATGAGCTACCATAGTAGGAACCCAAAATCAAGATCAATTGCCGAGAGAAAGTTGAAATCCAATGTGAAAGTACGGCCATTGTGTCACACATGCGGAAAATCATTCTGTGACGACAGGCAGCTACGTAGGCACAAAGAATATCATCTACCTGAGGGACATTTCCCTTGCAAGCTGTGTGATAAAGTATTTGACTTGAATATCAAACTCAAATTCCACATGACACACCATAGAAGAAAGGCGCGCGGACTTACGTCTCTCGGCAAAATGGGAACATTCCCGTGCGAAGTTTGTGGGAAAGTTTTCTTCTATTATTCCAATTTCAATACTCACAGGCAGCTACACAAAGATAAGTATAATTGCACATTGTGTACTAAAGTGTTCAACAAAAAATGGAACTTAAAGACTCATATGGCGATACATTTAGGAGAAAAGCCATATTCTTGCTCCTATTGTGGGGCCAGCTATGCAGATAGAAGCAACTTGAAGAAACATCTGATGAAGCATCCAATTGATGTGGACGCTAAAGCGATTGTTACGAGAAAATCTTCCATAGTCGTTCCATCCTTATCAGTGGCTCCAACTCATCAGTGAGACTGTTGATGTCTTTTATAAGTACATAATAATGGTTCTATATGACCTTTGTATGTCAAGACATGAATAGTTACCAAAAGCAGTGAAGAAAAAGAATGATGCTGATGAAAAAAATTGTTAGGATGGGAGTAAAAGGTTGTGGAAAACACTGCTCAACTGCTTGAATTTCAGAATTTGAGAATTGAGGCAAAGAGTTGTCTGAAGGGAAGATCTTGGAAGGCCAAAGTTGGAATCAGTCTGCAGCACTATTGGAAAAGAAGAAGAGCTCCATGGTAGGAATGGATGGAAGGAAGGAGTCCAAATGAGATGAAATTACGACAATTGTTTGAGGAGGCCTGTATCCCTATTCTAAGTTTCTGTGCCATTTACGCTGGCGTAAAGTAACAAAAAAAAACTTACGTTAGTGAGTAAAATTCAGAATAGGGGTATACTTATCACAGTTTTGTGTAGGTATTCCTTTGTACATTAAATAATTAAACTTTGTGTAACCAAATGTACCTACATTAGATTTTTATAAAGCTGCTTTATCATGATTTGTTCATCCCAGTAGATAATTTATAACTAGTCACCAGATTCTTGGTGTATTTTATTTCCAAAATGGTGTAAAATAAATGTTTCATATGAAAATAGATGTTTTGTTGATAGCTAAGACCCTTTTAACAAGAATAGTCTTGTTTTCAATAAAATTATATCACTAGCTTTCCCGACAGACGTTTTCCTGTGTGGTGCTAACTATGAATATTTAATTCAAATTTGTTTAACGATAAATTAATTAACTTTTAATCTATGTAATTCTGACCGATGAGTGTGTTTTAAGGCATATTTTTTCCATCCGTATTCTGTCAATTGCACTAACTATCAAACGACTAACGATTTCTGTAAAGCGCCTAAAGGAATAAGAATTAAATTATATTGTAAAAACTTATTCTTTTAAATTTCGCGCAATTTTCTTATAACAAAAAAAGAATTAGCGTAATCGGTCCAGCTGTTTACTTGTGATTACGGAAAAAACAGCTTAGTTTTTATATACGTACCTAGAGATAAAGTGAAAAACTTACAGTAATGGGTATATCCACAATTGTCACGGAAACATAGTACGACCGCAGTGAATACCATCTATTGAAATGTTCCTTTTGCAGTATAGACATCTCTGATGGGACTGGAAAATAAATTAATCAAAAAATTATAATTATTTTATTGAGTGAGCAGCTTTCACTGTTTTAACCCAAGTCTCAGATAAGTTGTGTTACTATCACTATCTAGTCTGTTCTTGAAAGAGCACCACTGACTCTGGCAACTGATTCCAAGCACTGACATCCCTATTGACTAAGAAGTGTTTCGAGGGATTGGAAGAGAATTTTGTTGATATCAATCAATATGTTTAGCTAATCTAGCTATTTCTTCTATTCAAAATATCTTCACCCAGAGACAAAAATTTATATTTTCATCCAAAAAACATTTTATATGTAAAACTTTTTATAGTTTAGGCGCTTTAATTAAAATTTTCACAAAATAAATAAATAAAAAGAATTTTAAAATATCAAATTATAAAATTTAAAATCATAAAATAGAATTTTTATCCCGAAGTCAACCTTGGCATCTGACAAACTACTAAAACTTACTACTTAAACTGACAAAAACATTATAACAAAGTATGAAATTTCTTTTTTTTATATGGCTAAAGGATTCAAGTAGTCTTTGGAGAATGTGGTACTTCTAAAGGTGCGTTTATAACAAACGAACATATAGCCAGAGCTGGAAAACAAAGTATATTTTCTTGAATTTTGATATGGTCACCAAGGATATAACAATGAGAAAGAACTGTGATTAATTAGTTGTTGTTTCCATGGTGTCCAGTATAACGATAAAATAAAGTATACTCTATTCCGGCTCTGGTACTATGTTCGTTTGGTTTAAATGCACCCCTAAAACACTTTAGCATGTGCAAAACCTCCAATTCATTTGCACACCTATATTTACCATGCTCAAATTTCATTAGCAAATAAAAATGCTGATCCAGCTTTGACAACATTTCTTTAATATGTTAATCAACTTTGAATTTCTTTATTATGTTAATTAACTTTAAATTTCTTTATTATGTCGATCAATGCTTCAAATGATTGATGCAGATCATCCAATAACACAAACTGCATGGTATGCTATAAGTGTTTTTAATTTTAATAAAGTTAAGTGTAGTTTTACTTACAAGTTAGAATAGTCAGCATCATGGTCGACATCATGTGATGCATAAGAATAGCAAATAGCAAGTTATAATTGTCGAGTACCCTGGACCCTTCGTTCCCTGATCCAATGAAGAGCACACCCAGCATGAAACCAGTCATTACGTTTACACCTATTCGAAGATATGTCAATGTCTGCAATGTAAAAGTACATCATGAAAACGTCTTATATAAGGTATACAAATATTGCAGTAGTGGTGTGCTCTGAATTTTTGTCACAGCGTTAAAGTCTGACATTCAGTACCGCCATCAACTCAAGATATTCTAAGGATATGCTGGCGGCACTCTCAATGGTACATTATTGTCGTTACCATTGTTTGTTACATATTTAAAACAATACGCGTGACAATGTTGTAATAAAATTAATGAAGTACCTATATCATTCAATAGAGAAAATGAAACTGAATCAAATGGTATTTCATTCATTTAAAAAAAAAGTTATATGTGTTGTTTTAAATATGCAGGATCAAACCATATTAAATTTGAGTAGGTATAATGTATTATTTTTTTTAAACGGACGTAGGGTAATAACTTATTGCCGTTCGGTAATAAGCCCGCCTTTTCTTCAATAATATATTTTTTTTATATTTTGTGCGCAATAGAGTATTTTTTTACCATTTTAGGGTAAGACCCAAATCACTCGACAAGTGTGAGTTAAAAAAAAAATTAGGATAAGGTGAATTTAAAAAATTTTTTGACTAACAAATCGCACGCTACTGCATTGTGACTGAATAATCTTTGTCAGGTGACCAATCTTGTATGATTATGTGAGTGCTAAGAAAACTATAAATTATTACTAAATTGGTTCGAAGACGAACCTAGCATGATGGCTATTCTGAACATCCGAAAAAATAAGAATTTTGTTGTAATAATTTAAAATATTTCATCACTATTTTATTTAAATAAACAAAATCAATTATTTCTTCTTATAATTATTGGTGTTGAGTAGTCATCCGATTATGTTGCGAGGAATGCAACCCACTATCTGACGTTTTATTTGGCTGGTGACCGTTAGGAGTAAGTTCGTGTACAAAAAGTTAGATCCTACGCAACACTATCGGGAAGAACACAACTCGAAAGTCGGATGCTTAAAATAGCCGCCATTGAGTCGATTTTGAATGAAATAGCTGAATATAATATAAGCCTTTACTTACGATATCTCTTTTGGACATAAGGAATCCTCGTTTGATCAATACTTTCATTTGATTCATATCTGACGTCTCTTCGAGTTGCTTAGATTTATTCCCTTTAATTTTAGATAATGGATGTAGCTTTCTTAGTATCTCTTTATCTGGTAGTGGTGTTGTTGAATCGAACCATTGGAGTGATTTGCCATTTTCAGTAGCCTTTACTAATGTCTTTATTTTGTCTTTTCCATATTCTTCACTGGCAATTTCAATAACTGAAAATAAAATTTGGTAATGATTATAAGTACTATTATTTAACAAAGCACACATTGATTATATTGAAGTCTGACAACTTCTGTCTCACTAAATAATTTTGGAAAAAGCAAGTAGGTAGTAACTTAAGTATTTCTTTTCTTTCCAATTAATAAAATTGTTCACCAAAAAAGATTAAAATATTTGAGATAAATTTATATTTTTTTTTTCACCATAAAAATATTATTTTGTAAAACAGGTTGGAATGTAATAAAATATAAATGTTTTGATTTAATATTGGAATGACCTTAAAAATTTAGTTTAGGTATTTCAAAATTAAATTTTAATTACTCTAACAAGAAGTCTTCGAAAACTGAGATGGTTGTTAGCCCGGTGGTATAATTCGACAGCTTTCGTATGCACAGCATACTGAAGGTGGTGGGTTCAAATCCTCGTACCGATGGTTTTCACATTCACAACACAAGCTTTGCAGATGAAGATGTGGAAAGTGTATTTGTGTTCACTTTGGGTGAGACCAATAAAAACAAAAACAAGAAGTATTTTGTTTAAGTTCAATATTCTCTACCGAGTAGTTACCGTTGCAAAGATAAATTATCTTAAATCATGAAGAGATTTCTGTTATTGTTAACCATTTTGATAAAAAAAACTGTGAATAAAACTGAAAACTGGGGTTAGTTGTTAGAAACCACAACTTTGTGCCTATGTATGTTGATTCTGTGATTATCTTTGTTATGTTAAGTTTTTATGTGTATATGTATACCAATGTACAGTAAAGAATGAATAAATAAATAAATATATAACTGAAAATAATCTACATTTATCTATATATTCCAAAAAATATTTGACTTTTATTTGACTGTATTTACATATAATTTATTTATTTATTCATATAATTATTCATCTAGTTATATTATATATTATAATTGAGTACAAGCGAAGCATGTTATAAAAGATATTTTTAGTTTTATTATGTGGAAAACTCACTGTAATCAGCAGGGTTATGATACGTCTGGCATGGCATATCCACAGAGGCTAAATAAGGAACTAGGTTTGTTGTGGTGCCCTGGTACAAACATTCTCCTGCTGCTAGTACGTAAACCATATCGAACATCTGGAAAAGTGTCGCTGATGGCTGATGGACTGTGCAGATTATAGTTCTTCCCTGTTTGGCGAGTTCACTTAAAAGTTTCAACACTTGCGTACAAGAAGAACTATCCAGGCCCCTGCAAAGAAATTTATCATGAGTGGTTTCGTAGAATTCAAAAATATTATACTTATTTGGATTTGATTGATTTGGTGCGGTACTATCGCATCACAAACAACGCTTTACGTCAGGGCAGGACTATTTCCTCTACTATTATGGAGAGAAGATGGACATGTTTTCAAATTTTTGGGCAGAAGGTGCTTGGTGATAGTCCATTTCAAAATGAAAACGAAAGGGTCTTGTATATAGTTCTATCACAATTGTTCAAACATGAACTGGTTATTGGAAATTACCGTCTCCATTCTCAAATGTTTAAGTCTTAATAATGATACTGTTTTTATGATTTGAGATGGACATGTGTTAAGAATAACAGATGGCCAGGGAAAGCGTTGTTCTGCCTTCCATCAGGTAACATAAACGATGAAGACCCTCTCGTACCGGTATTCTGTTTCTTGAAAGCAGAGTTGAGGAATTTGGATATGGTGTGGGGAGATGTCATTGCAACTGTGCAAGATCGAGCAGAGTGGAGAGCCCTTGTTGCTTTATAAACGGAGTATAGACAGATAGATATTTGGGTAAAAATAAATAATTGTACTAACGTTGTAGGTTCGTCCAAGAACATTATGAGTGGGTTGTTGATCAGTTCCAGCGCAATTGATAGTCTTTTTCTTTGTCCTCCTGATAACCTGGACGTTCTTGTACTCCTGTGATCGTAAAGTTTCAGCATTGAAAGAATTTCTTCTATCTGTTAAAAAAAAATTGAGTATTAAAATATAATAAACACTTTATTGAATTTCACATAAACATACAAACGAATCAAAGGGCGCCGGACTTATCCCGAAGAACTTCTTCCAGCCAACCCATATTAAATTTAATAAAGAAGTGGTTGGTAGACCTGCGGTTAAGTCGACGGAATTCGTACATCAGCGTGCTGAAAGTCTTGGGTTCATTTCCCGGTACCGCTCATTACCACTTTCACAACAAAAGATCTGCTTAGTGTGAATAATAAGACGATTTTTAGAGTGCCATTTTGTGACCATTAAATTTTTAACATCTCAAGATGTTAAAAGTGTTTTATTGTGTTCACTTTGAGTGAGCCCAGATTCATTTTAATGAAAAAAAAAATATGTTTGTATATATTATTATTATTATGTTTATGGTATCCCATCCCTTGAGGGACGATTTGTGCCAGTTTCAAATATTTGATGTTTTGCAAAACAAAAATATTACTCTTTAATTTATTATTTTTCTATTATTTTATAATATGTAAAAATAGTAAGTCTTTATATTATAAAGACTTACTATTTTTACATTCACACACGGCCTTACATACTTACAATCACGCCCTTACATACATACATTCTCGCATTTATATAAAAATATATACATACACGCACACACACATACCTACTGTTTATATAATTATGTAATTCTGTTTTACTGATTTTAAAAAATTTTTGTAGACAGAAAGCTTTTCAGAGTGTAACAGACAAGACATATTAATGGGGAACTGAATTTCGTAATAAAGTTCATATGAATCTCTTATTGGGCAACCGAGGAAGACGTGGTCTAATGTCTCCATATCGAGTTCGCACTCACAGAGTGGAGACGAGGCTAAATTTATTTTAAATAGATGACTATCCAGTCTGTGGTGATTAAATCTCATGCGAGTCAGTGTGACTATTTCTGATCTGGAGAATTTGAATTCATGGTACCATGGCTTTCTGGAGATAGACTCCTTAATGTCCCGATAAATCGACCCCTTGTTTGTATATATCTACTGCTTTTTCTTTCTTTTTTTTTACTGTCTCCACACTTCATTTTGAAATAATAAAGTCTTATTTATTTATTTATTTTATTTACTGCTTCAAACTGAGCCATAAAAATTCCTTACACTCTAAGGGCAGTCTATATAGCTATATTCAGTTATGTAGGTAGCTACTTATTTGTTTATGTCATTGCTTCAGAGTTGATTCAATCATCACTGTTCTTTGGTATTATAATAATTGTAGTAATATTAGAAAGAAATTATTTCATTTCTGTATCGTATTTAAAATGTTTGATAAATCTCTAAAATGATAGGATATTCATAAAAAAAATTCAGTAAAAGATAGCCATCTTTTGAAAATAAATCATCTCTTGAAGATGTAAGACAGATCATAGCTTGTCTATTATTATTATAAAAATGGAGAGCTATTTTCACGCCTAAACGGCTGGACCGATTTCGCTAATTCTTCTTTTGTCGTGTTGGCTTTTATCAGGAGAAGGTTCTTATGAAAGAAAAAAATCAAGAACGTTGTGTGGAAAATTAGAAAATTGAAGAAAACTCTAATTAGGTAACCTTCTTAATACTTTTTACATTATAATTTTTATTCCAAATTTGTAAAAATGAAATTAAATTAAAGTTTGACAGCAAGTGTCAGTTATTTGGTAGTTGGTGCGATTGACAGAATGTCGATGGAAAATAATATATGGTTTGAAACAGATGCATCGATCTAAATTACATTGGTTAAAAGGTAATAAGCTTACCATCACATGAATTCGAATTTAATATCCATAGTTAGGAACACAGGACAACGTCTGTCGGGAAAGCTAGTTAAAAATATAATTTGGTACTGAATCTGCGAGATGATTAGAAGTTTGCATATAAGATAGGAGCAATGGGATTTGTATGACTCATGTTTCAAAAGTAAAACTGACGATGGCAAGAAAAATGTAACAAAAAAAAAAACGACAACTGTTCTACAGAACAAGAAGAACGCTTCAGGGTTTAAGTATGGGTCTTTTTTGTAATCATCTGTGTTCATAGGTCAACAATTCCATTGTCTTTGAGTCAAAGATAATCACTAGAGGTTATCTTATGAATATAATAATTATTATCTTATCTATCAAGACTATTGAAATGTTCATTGCACAATAATGAACGCTATATGACCTTACCCTAGAATTATTTCCCATTATTTCAACTTATAATAATCACACTATAATTTCTAGTTACAATGTATGTTGTCTACATATTAGGGATACGATTTTTTATAGAAATAAACATGATATGATAAGGAGAATGCATCTACCTGTATTTATTTCGTATAAGTAGGTACCTATTCCAAAAAAAAACATAGAGAGACGTTAATAAGTGAGGTTAAATGAATATTTTGATGGACCCCATATAGTCGAATTACTTAAGGTCGTATTGCGAAATAGCTTTCTATATCAGTATGAAGTTTTTATTAAATAGTGTTTTTGCTTATTTATGCTTTAACAGTACTAGATTGATTTTAGAAATTATTAAAGAACTAGCTGACCCGCCCGTCGAACCTCGACCTAACCCAGAATAATTTTTTGACTTATTACATGAACTAGCTTATACCCGTCTTGCTTTACGTTTTTGATTCCGATTGTCAGGCTTGATCTGTAGGTAATTAAACAGGTTCTAGTCTAGCTTCCCATTGCTTAACAGACCTCTATAACTGACATAAGCACAGAAAAAGAAGAATGACTTTTTTACCGACCTCATAATATTATACGAACCTACCGACATAATTTGCAAGTTTTCATAGAGAGCTCTGTGGTTTGAATCTTAGCTACATTCCCTACTTTGATAATTAATTGGGCATTCCACCCATAGAGGGTGATTTGTACCTGTCAAACTTCAAAATCAAACTGCAAATTTTTTCATTAAATCTTTATTTATTGAGAATAATAAATTTGAATAACATTTGTATGTATGTATATCAAATCAATCTACAATTATTTTATTACATTTTCATACCGTAATACCAAGATTCCATTCAACGTTTACATGAGTAATTTTGTTTCCAAAAGATGACTTACTGTCTTTTTGAGAAATTTGTATGAAGATCCTAAAAAAATTGATTTTTTTAAATAGCTCTAAATATATTAAAGTTAATGCAGCAAATTGTATTTAAGAACCTTCTCCAGCATTTTGTACGGCTCTGGGCATATTAATATCTGACGTAGCATTTGTATTTTGAGCGTGATGTTCACATATAAGGTAAAAGTATTGTCAAAGGCAAATAAAAAAACAAACATTTCTGAAATATTATGTAGATTACACACAGGACCCCTATTCTGTAGCAAGTGTAGGGTAGTCACTTGAAAAACGTGCCTATTAGGCGATACATTTTGTATGAAAAACGTCTATATGCGATTCTCGCATTTGATACGTATAGACGTTTTTCATACAAAATGTATCGTCTAATAGACTAATAGTCACTTTTTTCTAGTGACTACCCTACACTTGCTACAGAATACTGGTAAAGTTTACATATTACATAAAAACTTAATTAAATTTAACTTATAATATATTGCATTATGTAATAATTATTTATTATTATTGATTCGGATGCGGGATGAAGTTCGACGGGCCAAAAGTTTGTAATAAAAACAATTCCTCTATAGCAACATAACTTCCAAGAAAATCCAAGAGATAGCGGTGTAGTAGGAAATAAGTGACATGTGAAGCGTGTTACATTATTGTATATTATGTATGTTGACATTGTTGACTCTATCAAACCCAAATTTTACCGAATTATTATGATAAGATTCACTGCAATCAGGGCATGTTTAGAATTGAGCGCGGATGAATAAAAAAGAACACTTTAATTTCTTTATTAAGAACTTTTTAAATGTTTTTTGGAAAATGCTGACAATATACAGATTTTTTCGATCATGAACCTCAAAAAAAATACAAATCAGTACACAGAATAAAGCCTAGTCCACACTACTTTAGTATTTAAATACTAAACTACTCGCCGCACTCGAACTAGTGTGAACTACGCTTTTAACGGACGTGAAAGTCTTAGTTTCGTACCTATCTTTAGCATAGTATTCTCATATTCCGATTAAATGTTGAATAGTTGCAATCACAAAGAAGCGAATAAGCTCACCGTTTCGTCTTTGACACACTGCTCAACAGACGTGTCCAGCTTCAGGTTGGCAGCTATCCTCATGTTCTCCCACACGGTGAGGAGTGGCTGGAGTCTGTCTTCCTGCATGATGTAGCACGACATTTTTTTGAAAGAATCTGAAAAGAAAAAAAAATTCAATATAATTAAAGAAACTGTTTTATGTTAATACGCGTAGGTACCTAATCAAACCAAAATATTTTCTTTTTTTTTTCACTTTCAAAATTTGCCCAACACTACGAGTATAACTCATAACTTTTTTTTTTCTTTGTAGTCTTGTTCGTCGCACCGTCTGTGTCAACTGTTGTTTCTATTATCTTGTCGAGACAGTGAATGACTCTTGTTATTTGGATACATTTTATGGAATAGATTTATGGAGCTGTTCTACCTCGACGTTTTTCAACGCATAGTAATTTAGCGACCTGAAATACTTCTGTGGGTATATTCATACCCTTATCATCCTGTTTAATCACTTATAGTAATCCGAATACCTCTCCTCTTATGTATCACCTAGACGGACACTTCTAATCAAATTTCTGGCAACTGTCATCAGTCATCCATTAGCCTTGTATTCTCGAATTATTGTATTCTTCTATTATACCTACTGAAGAAACGTGTTGCACGTAATTTTTCTCTCTGTAATGCTTATGGAGGGAGGAAATAATAACAATATGTGTATCTATATAGTTTAATATGTACTTATGTATTTTTTTACTTTGTATTTTTACTGCTCTCTATGTTATCTTTTTTTTTCTTTAAAAGGCAATTTGCCGTTGATAAATAAATAAATAAATAACTACTCATTTTCTTTGTTCGTAGAATGAAAAATGTAAAGCTCCCCATTCACGATCACTCCAAATGGACGCCATCGATTGTGACAGATGTGAAACTTGAGTTTTTTTCAGTCATTATAACGAAATTTCACCACGTTAATACACGCATTTTGCTTTTATAAAATTTTTAAAACAGCAACACGTAAAACTTTTAGCGAATCACTTTTGTATTGGTGGGGTTTGATCCTATCGTTCACACCATTGTGTGTGTATAATGGTAGCTACCTGTGGCGTCGGGATTTGTGATTTTCTATGGTATATGCGTGCCAGCTTGGTTCAGAAAGTCGAAAGCGGAGTACCTACGTCCATTTTTTATAAGTGACCTTTCCTTATAAATATGGGTGACTCCGTGAGAATTACGCCACTTAACGAAGTAAAGATATAATTATGATTTTTTTATCTGGAATGGAACTTCCAAATAAATAGTTATCATTTTATAACATTAATTATCGGCGATTTTCGTCGCGAATTTTGTAATAAAAATTCAGATATTTAATGAATATTATGTTTGAATATTACTTGAATTATAGGTATTGTTAATACTGTTAATAGAGATTATCTTGATTTTTCTTTACCCTTTGAGTTTCTCGGAATTACAGGTATTTTGTCAAAATCCACCCCGTGACACGAAGATCTATTATTTCTTCTTAATGCTGCCTTAATAAAGAAAATTTTATCCTTAGGTACTTACGTCATTTTGATTTACTAGAATTGATTTCAAATCATTCATTATTCTAATTTCTTAACTGATCATTTTGTAAACAATGAGGCAAAACCTAAGTATAAAAGCATAACTTTTTTTTCCCTTCAATGATTATTGACAGTTCGCTTACGTAACTATGCCTACCTCTTTAATCTCTAATATAAATTAAAGTCGGGTTAGTGCAAACACTTATAACTCGAGATTGGCTCAACAGATTCTTCCGATGTGTGATTTATTGGATTCTTCTCCACTCCAGATAACAGAATAACTAATAAAAAGTTGAAAAATGGATAAGAAATAATATAAAATATGATATTAAAGTTTGTATCGAACGAATATGATTCGACGCCATCTTTGAAATAATCTAACAACAAAATTATTGTCTTCTGCACCTGCACCCTCTCATTCTCGCATACGTAATTGTCCATTCTTACAGTAGCCCATTTCACTTACTCCACCGTTTCTGGCGTTTTAGAAATTTTTCATACAAAATCAACCAAATTACGCGCATATTCTCGCGTTAATCCCGTCTGAGCTTTGAATACGAATGAAATATGGACGCTATAGAATTAATATTTTATTAATTTGTTTATTTTTGTTTCTGGAGGCGCAGTGCACAATGCACGGGCCGCCTCTGGTTAAAACTTGACTCAACGATTTTGTATCGTGGTCACCCTGTACTCAATACAAATGCAGTTCTCGTTACCGTTTGAAATTCTCTATACCAGGATGGAAGGATTATGATAAAATGAGACAAATTTGAACAAAGTTTTTAACACTGACAATCAAGTTACGTAACGACCTGGACCACGCCCACTCGAATTTCCCCCATTGACGATCCGTTTGGAGTGATGGACGAATGGCTTGACGCAATTGACTCTGACTCACCCCATCACTCCACATTATCTTAAGGGTGCTTAAGAAATATTGTAATAACATCAACTACACTGATTGTGTATGGCTATAACATCTGTGTGATTCAATAATTTAATAGAACGACAACACATAATAATATTATGATTTCAATCAACTAGTTTACTATGCTAGGTATAGGTAAAACAATAATTATTCTATTTTAATTATTATTTACATATATATCGTATACATTAGTACGCACAATACAATTATAAAAAGCGCATATTATTATCATTGCAATAATAATCCATGCCTAACCAATGTTGGTTGAGGTCAAACCCGTTGATCCCTTATTTCCAAAGTGTATTTATTTTTGTATTGGTTAGTATATTTTTTTCAAATATTGTAGACTAGTTGATAGTGTTGATACCCGCCTTGCATCTTCAAAAGATATTACTGTAGGCCTATATACAAATTTTAATTGGCGATCGACTACAAACGAATTCTTCGACAACGTAGAGTAGGAAGAAAATTAACAGTCCACTTTTTATATTTTTATACAAGTGTCATTGTTTGGTTTAAATAATTGTTTGTATGTTCCAGTGGACAGTTAATTTTTTCGCACTATACATTGGCGAAATCTTCGTTTGTGGTCGAACGCCAATTTTATTTGTCTACGGGCACTGATGACTATATATTACTGAAATTTAGTATAAAGATATAAAATATATACCTACTATCATTTTATAGAGATTTATACAAAATTAGCTTTCTCGACAGTGATGTCCTCTCTTTATTACATAATATGAATAATGTATTCGAATTTCGGTCCAAAAATGAATGTTAGCAAAATAAAGGTTTTGGTATTTGAATATGAAGCAAGAACGAATTGCATAATAACCTAAGAAAATGAATATCTTGAGCAAGTGAATGAGTACCTATGTGTATTTAGGAAGTATGTATGGTCAGTGGGATGGAAAGTATGAAAAAGAAATCGAACATAGGAAAGTGGCTGGTAGACCCATTATGAGAAACAACAAACAACAATTTATTGAATATGGAAAAGAATGAAAATATTAGGAAGGAATGTGGTATGAAAGTTAATAAGTGAAGATGGTTTGGACATGTGGAGAGAATGGAACGAAAGAGAATTCATAAGGCAGAAAGGAAAGGTGTAAAAAGCGTGGCCAACTCAGTATGACGTGGATCGAACACATCGATTCCGTCCTCAAGGAAGGCCAGGTCAGTAGTAAGAGAAATAAGAGATTGTTTGAGAAATGGAATGTCGAAGGAAGAAGCGAAAGAAGTATGCTTGGATAGAAAAGATTGTAGGTCCGTTCTCTCAGCCTTCCCCGTACGCGACACGGCGTGACGGGTAAAAAAAATCGAATGTTGTAAAATGATAAATTAATTACCGACTGATGCATTAAATTTGTTTTAAGCTATGTTTACAAGGCACATTCCGACAATCGCACCAACCATCAATCAACTGACAGTTTGTCAAACATTACAAAGTTAAAAAAAATGTGTTTGAAGATATTCAAGGCAATTACAATTGCAAGAATCAGGGACGATTAAAGTCTGCGGTTTATGTGTGATGCGATGACATACTCGTAAGAATATGTAGGTAAGCTCATAACTGAAAGAGTGTGTACTTCCATACATAAGACATTCTCGAAAAAGAAGGGGCTAGTATTATTTCTATTATTGAAGGAAACTGGCTGACTAAAAGATTTTTTCATAATTATTATTTACATACATAAGTAAATATTATAATTTTAATCCTGATTGTGAGTGTGGAGATGTCCAGACAGTCAGGCATTTGGTTGAGAAATGCCAAACTAGAAGGTTCTCGGGGAGCATCCAGGACATCCACGAGGGGAAACCGGAGGCGGTGGATTATAGGTGCTTGTGACGACGCAGCCTGCACGGGCGAAGAAGATATCTATCCGAATGCCGCACGAAAAGTAAAGTAAGTATAATTTTCACAATCACGTGGGTATGTTGCCGATATATTTTGTATAAACAAACATGCGCGCATTTTTTTATCTAAGGATTGACGCATGTCCGTAAATAATGTACCTATTATTTTTTACTACTTACTTAGCGTTAAGTTTTTTTTTTAATATTGCCCCGTAAACAAACCAATTATCAATTTTGTACTTTGGTTCGTTCAATTATAACATTTCTAGGGTTATCTTTCTAAAAAAATTAAACAATACACAAGTAAATGTTTATAGGCAATACCCATACTTTTTTAGAAGGTGTGGTCGACCGAGAATCACTCAAGGTCAGGTCAGAAGTAAAATTTAGTTTTTGTATGTTTTGTGGTACTTATCTTGAATGTTAAAGAAACACTGTAATTTTCAAACTACAATATAAAGTACCTACTTGCCCAACCGACCAAGAGGTGCAATCGATTTCTTAACAACTTCCCGAGTAGCTGGAAACTTTAAAAATAAAATATAATATTAAAGTTAGTATGGAACGGATTCACTGACAACAACGCCATACATCTGTGTAAAAAAATCCATAACAGCACAGTTTTTATTTTACCATTGAGTTTCAAAACATTGGTACACAAATTTTTGATAGAATTTCTTTAAAGATGAGACATTAACAAAAAATGGAATGAATGGTTGCTCTCTTGTTCTCAATAATTTCCAACTTTTATATATCTCTATATTTCATTAATTTTTAAATATCTACTTGTTGTATACATGAGATTTTTCGACATGTTGAGAATTCTCATGATTAGGAGTTTCGGAGACTTAATAAACATTACCACCTAATGGCGAACGTTGTTAACGTAAAGTGATCTTACTAAGCCAGCCTTCGAAATAACAGTAGAAGACGGTCGTAAGCCCGTAGTGGTTTATTCCATTTAAAAATCGAACATCAGTAATGAATTGTTGGAGTCATAAGTTGTTACATATTCCTTTCAGAAATAATTTTTTAACGTTCAAACATATTTTAAACGTATTTTTGACTACACAGCACAACTTCTGTCGGGAAAGCTAGAAGGATTTATGTTAGGTAGGTATATAAAAAAAACCTCTGGAAATACCTTTCGGGTTTGAAATATTGGAGATTATTTAGAACTTAGGCTATTTCCTATTTCACATCCCGCCCCGGGCGGCCCTACATAATATCTTAACATTTTTGTCTTTTAAAGCTGATATAGATATGGCAAATGGCAATACTGATTGCATGATTTGTAGTGTATTGAGATTAAGTAATAATTAATTAAGATGCTCTCATCTCATACGTAAATACATTGTAGGACGATAAATAATTACCTACACGGAACACAAGGACGCCCATAAGACGAAGAAAATCGCACTTTAGACTCGAACTGATAAATCATGTAGCAAAGTGCCTCAGATAGGACACCAAGCACATTATCACTCTTGTATGTAATAATAATTCCTCAAATTATATTACTCCTAATTGTTTATTCTCTGTAAATATTTATATTTAGCGTGACATATCCACCTACCAATCTTGTATCTTCGTGCGTATACTGTATTATGTTGTGTGTTGTATGATTGTACAAAGAAAATGTTTACTTCTGATCAGAATAGTTCCTTGTCCCGGATCTATCTATCTATCGGAAATATGAGTAGGTACCTACTTATTGTGAAAATTATTGTTCACATAAAATTAGGCTATAGTACAACAACTGCAAACTTGAACGAAATTAAGTTATACCATACCTACTTTTAATTGTTTTGAACAATTTGGGTCTAACACAACATTTACACTTAACTCATATCTTTTGTGTAAACACGTTTTATTAACACGAGCTAAACACGTTTTTCACGTCATTATAAACGTGCTCACAGTATAAAAACAGGTATTCAGCGCGAATTAAATTGAATTATTTCACGGATGTCTAATAAAAACATCGGTATCTATCATTTTTATTGCTTCATGATCGCGAGGATGCGTTGAACTTTGTCATAATAATATTATATGCCTAACTTATTACACTTTTGCCGAGACATTGACCAATAAAAATATCAAATCGGATCGTCACTGCGCATATTACAACCACCTTTGATTAGGCGGGTTTTTGCACTCTCGTCCAATAAAAAAGCTTGTAGATGTCATGACGCATTTCGTAGCTAAGTCAAATAAAATAAAATGGCCGAGAACAATACTGGAAATGAAAAAGGATCGTAGTGCCAAATACCTATCTAAAAACTGGATTTAAAAAATGTTAAAATAACAGTTACCTGAAATAAAATCAGTCGCTGATTCGTTTTGTGATATCCCCCGCGTACGTTCAGAATTCTATGGAAAAGGGACGGCTTTCAGACTTGTCTGTATATAGACGCACTAAATCTATAAAAACTGAAGTCTACAACTGAAAAAAACTGATCAACTGTTCAAAACAGTAGTGGATGGATGTTAAAAATAGTTTTTTTCCTGTCGACTTTTAAACAAGATTTCGGGTTTGATTCTCGATCGTGTCAGTGTCATTTCAGTTGTCTGGTAGAAAACTTTCAAAACTTTGGTTTTCACGAAAACAATCTAGCTAGATGTTACGTTCAGATTGTACGAGTATTGGAACAAAAGTCATCAGAGATTCTTCTTCTTTGCCCTAGCCTTTATCCCATTTACGTGGGGTCGGCTACCCTAGTCTTCATCCTCCAAGTCCCTCTGTCCCCTGCCTCCTCCTCACGAAGCCTTGCCTCTCTCAAGTCCCTTTTTATTGTGGACTCCACGTAGTCAGGGGTCTACCTGGTATTCTGGGTCCTACTTCTATGTCCATTGTCTTCCTTACCATATTTTCTTGTGGCATTCTCATTACGTGTCCATACCATCTAAGTCTTTTCTCGGTCACTTTTTCTCGGAGCGACTTTGAAACTACCACGGATATGGTCATTTTTGACTCCTTGTAACACCACCAGCCCATCTGAGCATTTTCATCTCGTTGGTGTGCAGAGTTTGGGCGTGATTGCTTTTTAGGGCCCAGCACTCAGGTTTGTAGGTCATGGTTGGTCTGACAACCGTTTTTAAGACCAAAAGTCACCAGAGATTATTGTTTTAAATTATTGTATCAAATCAATAGTTATGGAGAGGAGCAAGATGTCAAAATACGCTAATTTCTTATTCGCCTTCGCCTTTGTTCCATTAATTTGGAGTCGACTCTCCTAGTCCTATTTCGCCAAGACTCTCTATCAAGCGCCAGCTCTGGCTCCACTTTGCATTTCTTGAGGTCCCTCTTGACTACCATGCTGTCGCCTCATAACATGCCATGCCATCTTAGCCTGTTTTCTTTTATCTCATCGGTTGTAGGTGCAACCTTGAAACTTCCTCGGGCATGGACATTTCTATTTCTATCGAGTCTGGTTACTCCTCCAGCCCATCTGACAATCTTCATCTCTGCAGTGTCCATGCTTTGTCGAATTACGTTTTATATTACTGATGAGTGTCAAGATTAAAAATCCCAATCTACTCAATGATTGTACTTTGATAAGATCCGAACCCAAATCAGTCGCTATTTAAATATTAGATTAGATATACTTAACAGTAAGAAGGTTGGATGACTGATGGTAGGATTCTGTTTAATAATAATTGCAATCTTGTATTGTTTGGTGATTTTCGTTTATGATAATATTCCGTAGATAATTTGGGGGCAAAGTCGAAATGCTAAGTGATAAAAGGGTTCTTCGTTACTTCTAAATGACGTCACAGTATTTACTTCAATGATTTATAACACACACGCGCTTTCAAGAGTGAGTGATATAACGTGCGTTGTGTAGGTATGTACCCTATTGCAATACCCACAATCAGGCTAAGCCTGGTGGGATTTCTCACGTAAGCTGTGTATCTCTTCGAGAAGAAATAATACTAGAGAAATAATGTGCTACTGCCCATGGTCCCAACATGTACCACGTGACTGCTGCTAAACTCATACAAACTGTGTTTGTCGGTAACGGTGTGTGACATTAGATTTTTTTATCTTTACTATTTTAGCGTTAACATAGAGGAATTTTATGTTTTAATAATATAATTAGTTAAAAAGGAAGTACCTATGGGTTTTGTTGTGATGTCTTGTGCTTGTGGATGAAAGTAAAATTAATGATTATTGATAAGTTATCTTCAGTCACGTGACTGTTGAATAAAGGAACCAATTTTCGGTTCTGCGCATCCTAAAAAGTTCTCTAATAATATTTGTACTCAGTGGTGTATCTCATGTTTTGCATATTCTACAATAGGTTCATGCTTTATTTTTCTTTTTTTATTTGGAGATTTTGGGGTAGGTACCTACCTAAATTTCACACTTTTTTATTATTATTTTTTATTTTATATTATGTAGGTACATACCTAAGTAGGTACTTACGGGATTTAAGTATGCCTAAATGTTACCTCCACTTGTTGCATACATGAGATTTTTCAACATGTTGAACATGGTTTTCCCATACAAAGTCTTCCTGCCTGTCAGTTGTGTCACAACAAGTTGGTTGTGTATTTTTTTTTCTGGAAGTGTAAATATGCTTAGATTGTTGAAACGACCGAACAGAATGAAAAAAAAAGTGTTTTTATAGTAATGAGATTGTTCTCAATGTTGAGCGGTCGATCAAAAATCTAATAAGATGTCTACCAAACAAAGTATATAAATCTTAGCTTTAGTTTCAAATAACCTGTGACCATGAAGGGCGTGCCCCTTCGAAACATGTCAGGTACAATAAATTTGTGGAATAGTTAAAAAGTTTTTTATTTAAATTTTTTATTTAAATTTGATTATAAAGTATATTTTGATAATTTAATATTTCTCTATTTACATGCATACGGTACCACTGTGCCTTTAAAAGGTTATATTACAGTTACAATAAAAATGTCAAGTACTTAAAACAGCTTACAAAATACAATAAATAATAATGTGCTCAGTAAATATAGGTAGGTATGTACATAGGATATCAATTAAGGAGGACTTTGAGCAAATTACTGAGCAACAAAATAAAAATCTAGAAATAATAATATATAGGTAATACAAGAGTAATATCTAGGTATCGTTAATTAAAATAAGACTGAAGACAATTAATAACACAAACAAAAAGCCGATATCATTTGCGGGAATCAACATTATTTATAAAATGATAGATTATAGAAATTTGTCATAACTGTTAGGTATCTATGAATGTGACAAAAAATGACGAAAGATTTGAGATCCTCAGATTCAAAGTTCAAAATACAGGTAATCACCTCGCATATAGGAGCATGCACACAGGAGATTATCCGGGTGACGACACAGAACTGATATAATTATGAGAATTCTTTGAATGCGATTTCGTCAAAAGAATGATTGACGTTGTTAACACCAACGGCATATGATGAGATTCGTCAATAATACTGTTTGTTGAGTGAGATGACAATTTTAAATTAAATATTTAAACTAAATAATTTGAAATGAATTATAATCCGACCGGATACCGACCTCAGTAGCCCGTGGTATATAGGCATGGTTTTTAGATTAAGAAATCCCGGGTTCGATTCCCAAACAGTTCAGAATTTGTGCTCAATCACTGTAATAAGATAATTTATGAGATTCGCAAATGAAATTTATCGGACTAAACTGTATAAATCTTCCAATAACGTAAAACTTCCATTAAGGAGAAATTTGACATTTAGGAACCGAAGAATTATTGGAAGTTAAAAGGTCTTCAACCTGAGCCGTTGGAGGTTGTCAGCCCGAAAAGATTATGATTTTTTTTTTACCCATCACGCCGTGTCCCGTAAGGGGTAGGCAGAGAGAACGGACCTTCACTCTTTTCTATCCAAGCATACTTCTTTCGCTTCTTCCACCGACATAACATTTCTCATACACCCTCTCCTATTTCTCTTACTTCTTACCTGGCCTTCCTTGAGGATGGAATCGATATGTTCGATCCACGTCATCGGTCTCGGTCGGCCACGCTTTCTTACACCTTTCCTTTCAGCCTTATGAAAATCTTATTTTCCAAATTACAATATAACTACATAGCTTATATTGAGTTTTTATTTTTTGTTTTAATTTAACCTGTTTACTTAGTTCATGCATTTATTTACTTAGTTCATTTCAGTCGGAGTCCTATTAACTGCGGTATCCAATCTTAGCTTAATGACACTATGCATACAGCTTACTCTGTCTCTTTTGCGCCTTCATAATATCAATAGTACTTATTATATTATGAAAGCGCAAAAGTGTGAACCAGTGAGAAAGAATCGGAGGGCTCGTAGTTACGCGTGAAAGTTGCTGGCACCACGCGACGCGTCTCAAAGATACTGCGTTCACCGCTTTTCTTTTCTAGGAAATCATAGCATTACTGACTTGTTGTTTGTAGCCTTATAAATGAACTTATGCACTGGGTTCCTAGGGAGCGGTCCGTCGTCTGACAAGACGGTAATCTTTCAAAATTATGACAATGTATTTTGTTACTACGGTAACAATATTGACAATATTCTACACTGATACATTCACCGCTGTTTACATCAGCAGTACGGTATTCCTAGGAAAAGAGACCATTAGAATAGTTAAACTTCCTTCCTTTATAATTCAACTAGTTGACCCTCCTGTCGAACTTCGACCTAACACACAATAAAAAATAATAATTTTGACGTATTACTGATTACATGAATTAAATACAGTAGCTTATGACATGCATTAAATTTAACTTATAATATATTGCATCATGTAATAATTATTGTTGATTCGGATGCGGGATGAAGTTCAACGGCCCATAAGTTTGTAATAAAAACAATACCTCTATAGTAGTTGCACAACTTTAAAAAAAATCCAAGAGATGGTGGTGTAGTAGGAAATAAATCACATGTGAAGCATGTCACATTATTGTAAATTATGTTCTTAGACTCCATTAAATCCAAATTTTACCGAATTATTATGGTAAGATATTTCAATACCAAAATGACAAAATATTATTTCACAATTATTATGTCCAGGAAAATCATTATATGTTCGAGGTGAGTTTGTTAAAGTACACACGTGATAATCAATTTGTTTATTCAAAATATTTTGTGACACTCAAAACGAGTTTTGTTTACAAGTACGCAAGTCGGATTCGTCGAAATGTATTAGTAATAAAACCTCCCAAAGACGTTTTACTGACTATGCTTAGGGATAAAAATGTTAAAAATTCTCTGAATTTTTTATGTATCTGACGGAGGTCGTAGATTTGCATTTATAATCCTTAATTTAAACCTATTTGTAATCAAGTACAGCCTTTAAAAATTTAATCATGTAAAAATATGAATTCTATTATTTTTTTATGTATTTTTTGTAAATAAAACTTTATTTTATGAATTTATTTACTGCTACACGTTTCCGGACAGACGTTGTCAGATAAATTAATTACATATTAAATTAATACAATTCCAACAGTTGCATCTGTTTTAAACGATATTTGAAAGCTATTCTTTGTAAAAGAAAAAACTTAAATATGATTCACTAGCTGACCCGCTCGTCGACCTTCGACCTAACCCAGAAATAGTCTCATGAAATTAATAAAATGCAGTTTACGACATAAAAACTTAATTAAAATTAGCGCATTATGTAATTATTATTGTTGATTCGGATGCGGAATGGATTTCGAAGGGTCATAAGTTTGTAATAAAAACAATTCCTCTATAATTGCGTAACTTTGAAAAAAATCCAAGAGATGGCGGTGTAGTAGGAAATAAGTCACATATGAAACCTGTTACCTAATTGTAGGTACCTATATATTGTTGAAAGAATAGACCCATTAAGTATAGTAAGTAAGATTCATTTCTGGTTGTCAATTTAACTGCTGGCAACTAGAGAATGACTTAACAAAGCAAACTTTATAAAACAAACACTACGGTGCCGCGGTGGTAGAAAAGTGAACTAACACAGAATATTTGAATTTAGAATTGTTTGATAAGAACATTGTTTGCTTCTGCACACAGAAAGGCGATAAGCAATCCATTAGGTGCAACATTGTTACAAGCAAGCACACACAGCACATGCACATACCGCGGATGATGTATTATGATCATCTGTTGACCTCTGCTTCCTCCACTATAGTCACTGCATCCAGTGGCGGAGTGGCAAATTTAAAAACATTGGACTGAATTTCGCTATTCTAAATGTGTGGGAGGTTACACATATACATCTGATTTTTCGTGAATATAGAGCTTCACCACATAAAAAAATAATAGATATTGCTTTTCAAGAAACAATACTTCTCAAAGCAAGTGCAATATATTGTATATAGTCTCAATTTGACCACAGATAAACAAAAGATCTGTGTCGAACAATGTCAAATACATCGAAGTGTGTGTGAGTATTACAGTAGTGTGCGTCGTGATTTTTTATTGTTTTAATCTATTTTTATGCATAATTTTTAAAAAATATTAGCATTCGCCACCCCTTCTCTATACAGGGTGACTGGTAATTCGATACATTCCTTGAAAGGGGTTATACTAGAGCAAATTTGGTACAATTTTGTTCCCTTTAACCAGGGGTCAAATGCCAGTGGTTTTTGAGTTATTTAACTTATTAGAGTTTTTTTACAATTTTCCAGTTTTTGATCTAAAACTGAAAATTGTGAAGAAAATACTCCATTTTGGAAACCATAAATACATTTTTCTAAAAGATGAAGAATAGAGAAATGATTGAAGTAAACAATCAAGAAGAAAATTTCTGAAACCTCAAAAATTCAACTTGCCGGTCAAACCACAAGAAAAACTTCCCCAATTAATAAGCTTTCCTTAAGTGTGCGATTTCATACTCCTCCGTCCGCGCGATTTTCGTAAAAATGGTCATAAAGTTTTTCCTTCACGTATATAGACGTTAGTATTCTGTGTACGATCGAGTAAGGTGAGTACTCTAGCTGCCTCCCTATGCCCTATGTGAAACGAATTCGATTTAAAATTGTGTCAATGGATTTTTAACTCTGTTATGTTTTAAGTTGTAACTTTTCAATCAATCAATCAATTCTCCCTTTTACACCCCACTAAGGGGCATAAGGAGGCAACAAGAGCTCTCCATTGCGCTCGATCTTGCGCAATGTTTATGACTTCCTCCCACACCATGTCCATGTCCCTCAGCTCTGCTTCGAAGGAGCGGAACACAGTGTGAAAGGGTCTTCCTCGTCTTCGGGACCCTGATGGGAGGAAGAACAGCGCTCTCCTCGACCAACTGTCATTCGGTAACTTTTAAACTTTTAAACATGTTAAATATTTCATACTAGACTATTTGTTAAATTTCAGATGTACATTGAGTCAACGAGTTTCAAAATATCTTGTGATAACGCTGCAGTAAAAACAAGACTGTGAAAAGAGCGAAATTAAATTTTTAAATTAAAATGCCTTTATTTAACTTACTTTCTATTAAAAAGAAAAATCGTGTTGAAAACTTTTGAATTTAAGAAAATTAAGCTGTTTTATGCAGTATAGTTTTACCGAGATACTATGTCCTGATAATAATAATTATTACATAGATAAATCAAATGTACGTACTAAGTTTGCGATAATTGTAGGAAGGTCAATAATAGCACAATCAGGATGCAAGCATACAATGTCTCATGCAGTACATATATAATCACAAGATGTCATGTGGTGGTTGTAGTGGATTATATTATGTATCATACATTGTGTCTTTGTGTATACAAACAAACACACAAAAAAACCATCAATTATCTAAGAAAAAAGAATCAGAAGAAGCCGTTTTGTAACATTGTTAAAAGATTAAGAATATGCACTGATAGGTACCACATTTTTACAATTGTTTTATTCTTGATTTTTATTTATTCTAAATTTTAAGAACACTCCCATATGTTTTGCACGAGTCTACGCAGAATAATATCTGACGTAACGTCTATATTTTCGGCTTGATGTGGAAACATAAGAAAATACGTACTTGACAGAATAATTATTATCTAGATACATTTAATACGAATGTATAATATTTTGGTGTCACTTACTTAAATCTCGTCCTCTTCCGTTGACATATACAGATCCCCCCACTCCTGTGATCCTGTACCCTGAGAGACAGTCCAGCAAAGACGATTTTCCAGCTCCAGAGGGACCCATGATTGCGATCATCTTGCCTGGAGGGAATCTCCCGTTTACATTGTGAAGAATCGTTTTGTAACCTGGAAATTTACATTACATTAGTTTCTACTTTATACTTATCATAACATTAAATTGAAGATACTAAGAAATTTCTCCGCGAGACCCTTAGAGATCGAATCTAAAGGAAGGGCGATGTTGAGGATGTTGCAAAGTGGGGAAAACAGAAAAGAAAGATGTTCTGTATCGACCATAATTAATTAATAATTATTATTATTCTAAAATGGAAGACACAATAGCCGTGAAAATTGCCAGGGACATGATACCAGAGGGAAACAGACCTCCGGGACGATCACACAAACCCTGAATAGTTACGCTGACAGTCAACTTTACAGGCAATCAGTTCCAATCAAGGAAGAAGAATTTAAGTATGTATACTAAATTGAGATCTGTGAACCATTCTGTAAATCTTTTAAAATAAAATAAATAAAATATCCTTTATTGCGCACAAAAATATTAACAATAATATATTATAAAAGCTTACAAACTACTGGACTTTATCCATTAAAAACAATACAATATAAAAAAAATACATAATACACAGATATATAAAAAAAATACATAATATACATAAATATGCAAGAGTATAGTAATATTAATAATAATATATAAACTAGATATAGGATTAAAGGGAGTTCGGGAGGGGGTGGGGGTGAAGGGGGAAAGGGGGGGGGGGGGGGTGATCAGGGATTGTTAAGGTAGTGTTGCTTCAATCTACATTTGATCTTTCTTATGAATGAAATCAAACAATATTGGCGTTGAACTGATCCCGCGCCTTCTGATCGTTTAATAGGGTTTATTTTCTAAACCTGTAACAACATTTTTACCATTTCAGAAAGCATATTAAATGGGAAAGTTTTCTCTGTAAATTTTACGCCAAGTGTATCTGATTAATTCTCATCGAAAAATCGAAAATAAAAATGGCTTGTATTTTAAAAACGTTTTATTTAGTGGTTTTTGAGATTTTCTTTTTTGATTTTTTATTTAAAACTTTCCTTCATTTATAAGCTATCAGAAAATGTATTTTAAGTTCCCAAAGTGAAGTAATTTTTCGAAATTTTCGGTTTTAAATCAAAAGGTGGAAAACTGAAAAAAAAAACTCTAAAAACTTAAATAACTCGAAAACCTCTGGCTATAACTCGAAGACCCCTGGTCAATGGGAACAAAATTATTGCAAATAAGTTCAAGTACAAGTTCAAGTACCCTTTCACGGAATTGTTATTAAATGGATTTTAAGATTGACTGGATAGATAATCATGAAATAGGTAGTTTGTTGATTTAATCACATCATTTCAAGTGTTGAAGTGATTATGTCAAATGTAATAAACGAGATTTCTCTTATGTATCTTCCGGGATCAAGACAAAGCAACAATATCAAATATTAGCATTTCACGCTCTCATCGGATGAGTTATCGTGTCCACTTTAGGGTCCAAAGATCCATCTGACAAACGTTACCGGGGCTGACAGCGGAATCATCACAATTCAATAAAGGGTTTTCACAATCGCCATCTTGTCACACCCGACCTCAAAATGTCATTTATGTTTTTTTTTTACAAGTAGTTCTAAACACCATGTTGTAATTTGTTTTGTTGCTACAATAACCCAAAAAAACAATTTCTTTTGTATCATTATGTAGATATGACACAAATTTTTGTAGTACCTAGACCTATTAAAATTTTCAAAGATTCGCGAGAGATTTTCGTGTTAAAAACCACCAAAACAGGTTGCCTGGAAGAGTTTTATGTAAAAAAATACTTGAATAAGGAAAATGAGGTGAGTACAATAGTCATAATTGAGGGGAAGACTGAGGAGACAAACGCCCGAGGAGGACCACGTCAAGAATACGTGTATTCAGACATGTGTTGCTCCTCCTATGAGGAACTGTAGAGGTCAGCTACGGATAGAGTGGAGTGGAGAGACAAAGTGGGGAAAATCCAACCAATCCTAGGATTTTGACCGGGATAAAAATATTGGCCGATGCTTCCAAAACTAAGACAATTCTTCTATATAAATAGGGACAAAATTTTGCAAATTATTATCAAGTTACAAACTTTATTGATTCTAACTAATAATGTACCAGTTTTTAATGGTAAATTTAGACAACTGCGGGCTTATGATCGTCTTTTACTCTTGTTTCGAATGCTCTGGGTTAGAAATCCTTAGAAATAAAATATTTTTTTTACCAATAGTCATATTTATCTAATAATTTTTATTTTATTTTAAAGATCTCCAGTACCTCCACCCGGACTCGAGTGATTTTGTATTTTTAACTGGCTTTCGGAAGCGGTTTTTTTGTTGTTGCTTAAAATGAACTTTTTCTTTCTTTCGGTTGTGCTCGTTGTGGAAATGGTTTATTGACAAAAGCCTACCTAATGCTAATATAGTAGTTTAACCCTTGGCATACCATTGGCACCGCCACGGCATATCATGTTAGTTTTTATAATAAATTGTGGGTCGTTACTTCAGCGGTGATAAATGTTAGTCTCAAATCTGAACACTCCAAGAATATTTCGTTAACTAGGCCAAGTACGTCCTAGAATCATTAATTGTTAGTATTAATCACTTTGATAATATTATTATTGTGTTCTAAGCTGATAAAAATAAAATACTGACTGTTTTTTAGCTAAATAATTCGTGTAGATAAACCAACCTCAATATCAAGTGTTGTGACAATGTACCCTACTAAATTTACTATCACAAAAATGTTGGGGTCAATTTAATTACATAGATATCTTTAGTTTGTGCACCAACAAAGCCAATAGGCAATAAAGATGAGACATTAACAAAAATGGATATAGTCATATCCTGGCGCCAAATGCATGACAGCCGTCGCAGTCTTTAAATTTGGTTGCTCTCTTGTTCTCAATAATTTCCAACTTTTATCTCTATATTTCATTAATTATTAAATATCTACTTGTTGCATACATGCGATTTTCGACATGTTGAACATGTTGAGAATTCTCATGATTAGGAGTTTCGGAGACTTAAACATTACCGCCTAATGGCGAACGTTGTTAACGTAAAGTGATCACATTAAGCCAGCCTTCGAAATAACAGTAGAAGACGGTCGTAAGCCCGTAGTGGTTTGTTCCATTTAAAATTGGAACATCAGTAATGAATTCTTAGAGTTTTTAGTTGTTACATATTCGTTATAATTTAGTTTGTTGTAGAAAATTTTTGGTGCGTTATGTTCCATTAGCCCACCCCACCCGAATGGACGTAAATAATGCCAGTCTTTGTAAGGATCCTAAAGGCATAAAAATTGTTTATTACCTCGTTTGCCAGTTCACGCTGGCTCCTTTAGTTATTCAGTATAGTTCCACGAGAATTTCAAAAAAGAAAATCACTCCCCCGAAAGTCATCCACCCCGAGAAATATTTTTTACGTAAACGAAAAAATGAATCTTGGCTCATCCAAAGTGAATAAAAATACACTTTTGACATCTTTCACACTAAGCAAACTTTTGTGTCGTGAAATATTAAACTGGCGGCACCGCGGGAATGGGAATAGAACCTACGACCTTTCAGACCGAAAATCGGCGACCGAACCGCTAGGCTGACCACCACATCAATTTATTGGTTTTCACGTACGATAATATTAGCTACATTCAATAAATCATCAAAAAATTAAGCTAGTAAGCCAGAAACTTGGATGAATAAATGATAACCTCACAAAGAGCATATTTTATAATCGAGCCTTTGCGGGCATAAGATATTGTAATTGAATATCTTAAAGGTCTGGTCTATACTTATATAATATTAAGTTAATTGTCGATATCTTTGCATTTGGAATGATTTACACCAGCTGCCGTGCACTGCTGTATCAGGTGGACAGTTGATCTTATCTAGTAATTTGATTCCAATTAAAATAACACCACACCGTGGAGTTTACAGTTGTTATTTCGTAACAGTAAATATTTGGTTAAGATGTCGATTGAAAAAATACCGTGGGGATGAACTGTGGCCCTTCTCTGCAAAAAGGTGTTTTATATTATCGGGTACACTGTTTCTTTACTTTGTATAAAAACATAATTTGAACAACGCTGGATAAAGGATGTAAGGCCCGCCGCATGTTGGAGCCATCTCGTGGTTTTGCATTTCTATAGAAAAAGAACATGGATCGCGTATTATAGACGCGAATTGGGTTCAATATACTGACTGCTAGCACAGTAGCGTTCAAGTATTGGAGTTCGATATTATTAAGCCACGTTATGTTTATACTAGGTTGAAAAGCGAGTAATTAAGTAGCTTAACAACTCGCTACTGACTAAATAAATTAGTACACACTCAATTCGAGTGCAATGTTCATTGGTAAAAAGGATTTTTAAAGCGAACAGCCTCCAATAAAATATAGTTTTGCTTTAACGAAACATCGCATTTGTTGGAACTAATGAACTTGACTATAGGTTCACAGTGTTCACACATATTTAGCCAGTGGCTAGTGAAACCTAGCGGGGGAAGCTAATCGTCCAAACAAAAGAACAAAACGAGTAAACTGTTGACTCATTTACTCGACAAAACTTCAGTGTAATTTAGTACAACATTTAGTTAATAAAGTACACTGTATGTTTATTAACTAAATTACACTGTACGTTTATTAACTAAATTACTCACTACTTGAATTAAATATTAAAGTGGTGTGAACTAGGCTTTACACTATCAAAAGGATCATAATTTATTTTCAACAACTTTTAAGACCTTATGTGAGTACTTATCTATCGGGAAAAACTAAAGAGTCACACACCAATAGCGAATCGAGAAAATTATAAAGGCTTTGACAAGTCCAATGGCGTTTATTCTGTTACCAATGTGGTATAGTGGTATACCGTAGATTCTAAGGCTACACTAGAGGTAGTTTGCACTAGGCCAAGGCTTACCAGCTAGCTTAAATCACTACTCAAGTGACGTGCAGATGTTAAAAATGAAACATTAAATTATCATTAGTCATTTCATACAAATACCATAAAGATTGTTTTGAATTTGTAGCCTTGAAGTTTGAACTTATACGAAAAAAAGTCGCAGACTTTGGATTGTAAAATGTTTCAAGGGATCTGATGCACCGTAGTTTGAGATTCTTTCAATCATTGAGGTTGTTATTTTTAAGGTTATGTACTCTCTGTGACCCCTCTGTGGTGACCCTAAACTAAGCTGATCCCGTGTTGATCGAGTTGTAATACTCATTATTCATCTGTTAATGATAAAAGAAAAGTCAATGGGTCGGTAAAGAGAGCGAACTCAACTCTTTTCTATCCACCCACACATTCTAACACATACATACATACTCCCGTTAAGGTCCCCCACTCAACGCAAGCCAGCCCGGAGGAGACCAATCCGCAGCAAACCCGAACCGCACGAAACCGACCTCCCAGCTCGATCAAAGCAATCAAACCGAAAAGCCGGCCCCACACAAATCAACCCGCCGCGGATCCCCCCAAACCAACCCACAATGCGGGAGACCTAAGCCCCACTCAGGAGCATAGGGAGGCATCAAGAGCTCTCCATTGCGCTCGAAGGCGCCCGAGGCTCTTGTGCCTTTTCTGACCAGTTGAGGTTTAAGGACGTGAGGTGGTCAACCACACGGTCCCGATCTGATTTTTCGATTTCCTGCCTCTTACAGGATGCTCGAAAAAACCAGCAAAAAGAGCAGAGGTGCTATTCTTAGTCGGCAACCCCACGGCAGACATTCTAACAAAAAATATTATTTTAAACCATGACTTTTTTTATTTGGAATGGTTCTGTGATTCCAAAGTCACATATTTTCAGAGTAAGGAAAGTAACCATTTACGATTTGCGTCTATTTACCAACATATTATATCGTTAATAATAACCTATTCTTTTCTTCTGACCTGCCCTTCATTGAGGAAGTGTTCAATCCACGTCATTCTCGGTCTACCTCGCCTCACATCTTTCGTTCTGCTTTATATATTATGTTTTTTACCCAAATCCTATTAATTAAATTTTACAAAACTATCGATACAACAATAATTAATACTGAATTTATTTATTTACAACTGCTCGTCGTAGCCCAGTTGCCTAATAGGCGTCGAGTTGTAAGCGACATTCTTCGGGTTCAAAACATGATTGTAAAATAAATTTGCAAAATATTTTATTTTGGAGAAAAAGACAATTGAGTAATCTTTCTCAATCTGAGGAAGAAAGCGCTCTTTTTTTAAAACAAGTTTATGGTAGTCAAAATAAACATAGTATTATAAAACTGTGACTCGTTTTTCCATTTCAAACATAATAAGTTCAAATACCGGCAATCACAGTTTTCCGTTTTTCATTTTAAACCTTAATTTTTTATAGAGAAACAAAAGCTTGAGAAATTCAGACTAAGTAAATAAAATAAATTCTGACCTTTTCTGAATCCATTACTGACGTCGTAAGAGATATTCTCAAATCCTAGATGCACTGGTTCTTTATGCTTCAGCCTGGATAGAACTGAATCGGATCCTGCGCTGACATCGTCAGAGGTTTTTTGATTGACTGGACTCGTTCTTCCATTGTCGAGGTTGGCTGTACCATTGCGAGGAACAGCCTCATTCATGACAGGACTATGAGATTTTTGTTCAGACATCATAATCTCGGTTTTTCCCAAAATCGATATATCCATTTTTGATTAATTATTCACAAATACACTTTCAAACACACAATTTGTTCACTTTTGTTTTTACTAACTGTTGTGGAAGTTTTAAGTTTTTAATCACTTCAAAGCACTATGCCCCATGGTTCGAAAGCACACAACACACTCCAACGATCGAAGAACATTTGTGACAAGATCAGCTGAAACAGAATAGATAAATAATAATTATTATTATTATTCAGCTAATTATTAATGACGCTTCTTATGCTGATAACTTAGCGTAGGAGCAAAAAGATAACACACGAACATAACAATATAAAATAATCATCCGTTTTAGGTTATTGTGCCAGATTTATTAAACATATCTCACATTTTTTATGCAAAGATGATAATAAAATTGTTCTCGTTAAAAGTAACCGAAAAACTAAAATTAAAACATATGTAGCACCTAGTATGCTAGGTAGGTACAAATTCAAAAACTTGCGTTTTTATTTCTACGATTTCTACCTTCGAACGAAAATAATTATCAACCCAAAAACTTATCTAAAGATAGTAGTTGACAAAGATTTTAGGATTAAAATTTAAGTTTTAAAGATGGCTTTCTCGAATTGAATTAGGCCTGCCATGTAACTATAGAAGAACGAACGACAAACAGACAAAATGAGTCCTAAAACCCAGAAGTCGGTTAATTAAAAAAAAAGGAACAGGGGTTATTTGGTAAGTTAAATTATTGTGAAGAGGGTTTTCAAAACGAACAGATCTCGACACAGCGTACACTGAGAGAAATTTTGTCATGATGAAGGCACGTACAGTAAATGGTTTTATAAAAACCGCAGAATACAAGAAAAAATCATAAACTTTTATGAAAAAAACCATTATCATTGAAATAATCAATTTACCTTATCTGCTTATTTCCATTTCCAAGAATGGAATTTCCGAAATTCTCGGATCAGGGAATTATTCAAGTAATTCATAGAAAGAAACAAGTTTACTTGTTTTACGTTTTTTCCAGTAAGAATAGAAATAATGTAAATGCTGTATGTCATTGATTAAACTAATGCAACTGGAATAAAACAATGATTCAATTTATAATAATTTAAAATATCCCGTACGGGAATTGTTTCTTTCTATAACGGAGATGGTTTATATGAAAACGCAACATCATTGGTATTTTCAATGATGGAGCATGGAGTTTTTTCCTGGACATCCGTACAATTTCAAAAACCTATGCAAGTCAAATATATTTCTGTTGTAAATTCCATTATTTCTTTGGTTTTGAGTAAAGCCAGTACAAATAATAGGATACTAGGTAAGAGCTGGTAGGTAATGGAAAATAGCTAGTAAACTTGAAAAATCCAATGACAATAATTAATTTCAACAGAAACAAGTAAATACGAGAATTTCGCAAGGACAACGTGAAAAAATCCATGCCCTTGACTTTCTCCCGTGCGGCACCTGTTAAAACCAAGTTCGTACGGGGTTTTCGCAAGTACGTACGTAATTTCCAGATGGAGTAGGTATATTTTTTTACCAGACGCAATCGACCTACCTCTTAGATCTACCATTAGTTTGTTTGAGCTCGTAGATGCAAGACTTGTTTACTCATTACTTAAAAGTTTATACTAAAATCATTTTACAAACTATGTACCTAGTTATATTTCTCTATACAATGTGTTATCTGGATAATTATTGATCAAACGAATTGTACGAACAATAGACAAACATTTTACGTTGAAATTGCAATTGGCACTTGTAGCATGTAAAATAGATCTCATAAAGATTAAATATTAATAATTTTAATACGCAATAGATTTTGCTATACACACTTCTTGTGTAGTTATGTATAAACATATTATCCAACGGTTTTCGGGAGGAGCCGGAAATAGGAAAAAAAAATGCATATTTGACTCCTCCTACTCTATATTTCTAAATTTAATATTTTCTTAAGTGAGAGTGCAAGAGGGCATTATCTTCTATCCTTTTCACACTCATGACTACTATTAGTCATGTGGGTCTGACGTGATTTGAAGGAATTACGTAGAAAAATAACTCCACCCTTTTTCTAATTTCTTTTGGTAGGATCAAGAAAGAAACTCCCTCCTCTTCTGTTAGTTACGCCTCACTCTGCTCTCACACCCTGAACAAGAAGCACGTAGCTTCTTGCTTAAAAAAATTATAACTTAATTTCGGTTAAAGACTTTGCATTGAAATATCTTTAAAACGTAGAATTATATATAGAGTGCCTTCTGTGTTAAGGTATCTCAATTATATTCTATATTACTCGTACAAGTGTTCGTGTGATAAATTCTAACCGTTATATTGAACTGTTAGAGCCGATAATAATTAGATAATTATAACTTTTGTTGTGAAAGAAATTGTGAATTTGTGTACATCTGTAACCAAGACAATATACTCTGTTTCTTCAAGTGATCTTTTCATAAAAATTTCCTACAATCATCTTCATCACATTGACCTATCTTCATTACGGACCATATCGCCAATTGAGAACCAAAGAGAGAGTGCTCCACAACATACCGACTGAGCTAAGCCGAAGAAGGAGCAACATCTCCCTTGTGGGGAGAAAACCGCTACAGAATGTCGTCCAACGTGTTGGCATCAATGAAGACTGGTCAGGAGTCACTTTGAGGAACCAGGACTACATCCCCGGGTGAGGAAAATTTTTAAAAATAGTTAACAGTTAAAAATAAATTCAAAAAGTTAAGATGATTTTTATGTTGCCCGTGTTGTTTTTGCTTCACCAATAATTTTTATATATGTATGAGGTGAAACCTCTGTCCCTTGAAATTCGGATGCGTACAGAGAAGTGTGGTAGATCATACAATACTTTGGGGGAATTTTTTTTTGTGTTGAAAGTTGCCGACGGGAAGTGAAAATACCTATCTGAAGATTAATTTTTTTGTTGTTGAGAGTTGCCGACGGGTAGTGATAGCACCTATCTTAGGATTATTTTTTTTGTTGTTGAAAGGGTGCCGACGGCAAATGAAAAGTTGAATTCAGTTGCAATTAATTTTTTTGTTGTTTGTTGCATATGGACACGGTCATATGCCACAATAAAATTTCCTTAGGATTGAGTTTCCCTCCCTTGAACTGCGGAAGATTGCAGGCTAGAGAGATTGATCTATTGATAATTTCTTTTGAGTGGACTATTTTTTTTGTTATCAGGGACTGCCGACGGCGGACGAAGTTTGCGATAGTCACCTCAATACTTTTAAATCTTAAATATGTCCTCCGTGATAGATCAAGATATTCCTAGGGTCGATAGGGCCACGTGCAAGACTCTCTCTAAAGCACTGTTGAATAGAGGTATCCAGCCTGATGTAGGTATTGAACCTCTGCGAAGGCAATGCAGACTTTACAATTCTAACTTATTGTCTGATGTGGGTCAGCGTGACAGTCACCCTTCGGAATTGTTAGGTATCCAGCGCCCTGATACCCTCTCGGAAATTAATCCACCTCGTGATAGTTTTGTACCTTCTTCTCCGCCCACTCAGGCGGTGACAATGATAAATACTAATGTTTCCAACGATTTAATTATTACACCGGTTCGTAGAAATTTAGATAGACCCAATCCTACAGTTAACCAATCACACATCATACATTCAGTCAATTTTAGTTCATGGCCAGTTCAACATTATTCCGGTGTCGAGGATGTGAGAGATTTTTTTTTGAGATTGGAGGAAATTTCCAGAGCTCGAAATTTTCCAGTGGAAAACCTAGGCCCCGCCTTGCCTGAATTTTTGGAGGGAAAAGCACTCACTTTCTACCGGACATTTTATAACAGTGTTAAAACTTGGACACAGCTTAAACAATCGTTTATCAAGCGCTTCGATTTGCCTGATGCTGAAGGCAACAGACGATTGGAAATCTTAACTGCATCACAGCAACCTTTGGAGAGTGCTAGTGATTACATTTCACGTATAACCCTTTTGAATCAGTCCTTACAGTCTCCATTGCGTATGTCAGATATCCTAAAGGCCATCAGAAAGGGATTAGATAGCAGATATGCCAGTGTATTAGTGTCCAGGAGACCGAACTCAATTGCTGAGCTGGATGAAGTTTGCACAGAGTTGGAGTGTGTTTCGGTTGCAGTTCCAACCCGCTCTCCCTCTAAAGTTAAGATAGTAAGGAGACACCCTGTTCAATCAATTTCTTCTCAACAGCCTTCTGCTCCTATGCTTAAATGTTTTCACTGCGGACGTATAGGTCACATTGCTCGTAATTGCTACTCTAAGTCAGGGCCCAGTGCCAAAAATGTTCATTCATTTCAGTTTAGGAAACCCGTCAATCCTGTGCCACGCCAACGCTTACCTGACGTGAGTAAACCGCCTCCCCCACTTAGTAATTCAAAAAACGAATAATGAATCCTGCAATTTTCCCGAGCCCAGAGACCTCAGCTCGTGAGAGATTGTCGTGGATTCAGAGTGTTAAATTGTTCTTTTCAAAATTGCAGGTCAATAAAGTTTCCGTAATGAACGAGAGAGATCGACGGCCTTATTTGCTATTTTCTATCTCTCAAATACAACTCCGAGCCTTGCTTGACACCGGATCAGCTTGTAATGTTCTAGGGGGTCAGTTATATCGGTCTTTTGTCGAAATAGGGTTCCGTCCTGAATATTGTCAGCAAAATATTCGTGGGGTTGACAATAATTCCATAAGATCTATAGGTACCATAGTTTTGCCATTATGTTACAACAATAAAATTCAGCATGTTAAATTTGTTATTGTTCCTTCCATTCCTGACCAATTCATTTTGGGGTCACCCTTTCTGGAAAAGTCAGGAATAATTCCTCGTTTGTTCCCCACTAAAACCCATGTTACTGTAGCATCCATATCTGATCAACAGTCGTCTAATGTAGAATCAGCTCCAAAATGTCTTAACTCCATAAACGATTTGACAGTGTCGCAGAGAAAAATTTTGGATGACCTTAAGAATGAATTCGAGAATATTTCTTTTGAGAGGATGGGTTTGGGTAGGACGAATGTAGTTTCTCATGTCATTGATACAGGCGATAGTTTGCCCGTTAAACAGAGATTATATCCAGCGTCCCATGTACGACGAATTCAGATGTGTCAAGAGGTAGATAAAATGTTAGCTTTAAAAATAATAGAACCTTCACGTTCCCCTTGGTTAAATTCCTGCTTCTGTGTACCAAAATCTGATGGCACAGCTAGATTCGTTCTCGATCCTAGAAGATTGAATGAGGTCACAGTCTCAGACTCTTATAGACTACCAAATATCAACCATATGTTGGATAATCTGAGAGACACCAAGTTCTTAACCACCTTAGACTTGAGTTACGGCTTCTGGCAAATTCCTTTGAGTCCAGAAAGCAGACCTAAAACAGCCTTCTATGTAGAATCCAAAGGGATGTACCATTTTGTTACCTGCCCGTTCGGCCTTAAAAACGTGCCCGCCGAAATGCAGAGAATTATGGATAAGCTTTTCTCCGATTTGGGACAACGAGTATTCAGTTTCCTGGATGATGTACTAATATGTGATTCAGATTTTGATTCCCATATTTCCACCTTACGAATTGTTCTCCAGCGCTTGAAAGAAGCCAACTTGACAATTAGGCTCAGTAAATCCGTGTTTTGTAAATCATCTCTTAAGTACCTCGGTCATATTATTGACAGGGAGGGAATTCATACGGATCCAGATAAAGTTAGTGCCATGAAAGATTACCCTAGACCATCCACCAGTAAAGAAATCCGCTCATTCCTGGGATTAATGTCTTATTACAGGCGCTTCATTAAGGATTTTTCCAAGATTGCTTCTCCTTTAACTCGCCTCACGAGTAATAAATTTAACGGTAAGAAATTCGAATGGTCTAATGAAGCTGAACTTGCATTCCAAGCCTTGAAACAAGCAATGATTTCCGCTCCAATCCTTAAACCACCAGACTATTCCCTTCCGTATACATTGACGTGTGATGCAAGTGGAGTTTCCTTGGGCAGCTTCTTGTCCCAAAAAGACTCAAATGGAGTTGAATATATAATTGCTTATCATTCACGTAAATTGTCCGGTCCAGAACGAAATTATAGTACCACGGAAAGAGAACTTCTCGCCATAGTAGATTCTATACAACACTTTAAAAGCTATTTAGACGGAGTACATTTTACAGTAGTCAGTGATCACGGATGCTTAAAATATCTAAACTCAATTTCTTCACCTTCTGGTAGGTTAGCCAGATGGGCTTGCCGACTTTCACAGTTTGATTTCACTTTTGTATTTAAGCGTGGCTGTGAAAACAACTTGGCCGACGGATTGAGCCGTATTCCTGTTTCTAGTCTATCTGTTCCAGAACCGTTTGAAAATGTTGAAGACCCCTGGTATAATAGAATGTATAAATCTTGTGCACAGAAACCGCAATCATATACGAATTTTATGATAAGTGAAGGACACTTGTATCGTTACTCTAAATATAAAAGAGATTCCTTGTCTAATTCACCTTCGCATCACTGGAAATTAGTTGTACCCTCGTGTAAAATAGAAAAAGTCATAGTAGATTACCATACCGGAAATTGTCACTCAGGAATAGAAAAAACTTACGAATTTATCTCCCGTACTTACTTCAGTAAGGGACTGCAATCCCTTGTTAGACAAATTGTAAGCAGATGTGAAGTATGCAAAGCATATAAGCATAACAATAAAAGTGCTCATGGTCTTATGAAACACCCTAAAAAGGTTGAACGTCCTATGGAAAGCTTATCTATGGATTTTATCGGTCCCTTACCGTTGAGTCATAAACGTAACCGTTTCATTTTCACTGTAGTTTGTAATTTTAGTAAAATGACTTGGGCATATCCTCTCCGAGCCGCAAATACCAGTAGTATAATTCAAATCTTAGAAGAAAGAATCTTTAAAATCTTTGGTATTCCCAGACAGTTGGTGATGGACAACGGGAAACAGTTTGTTTCTCGACAGTTTAAAGAATTTTTACACTCCCACGGAATAAATGATCTTAGATATAACGCATATTTTCACCCCCAGCATAATGTCTCCGAAAGATATAATCAGTCTCTAGTAACCTTGTTAGCAATATTAGTAGAAGAAGACCAGCGTAATTGGTGTAAACATCTTCCAAAAATCTGTTCTTGTTTAAATTCTATGACAAACATTGCTACCGGATATCCTCCGCATTTTTTGATGTTCGGTAGAGAATACATTCCACACGCTTCCTTTTATAAACCACTCCAGGTAAATCAGAATTCTCCGTCCGAGTCAGATAGTATATTGGATCAAAGATTGAATGACATTTCGTCTTTAGAAAATCTTTATAATAAAGTCGCACAAACGTTAGTACAAGCCTTTAACAAGAATAAGGATCGTTATAATCTACGGCGCAAAGATATAACATTGTCAGTAGGTCAGTACGTATGGAGACGATCATTTGTACTCTCAAATGCTGCCCTCTATTTTTCCAAAAAATTAGCTCCTCGTTTCATTAAGTCCCAAGTAGTCCGAAAAATATCTAATACCGTTTTTGAATTGAGAAATTGTACTGACAACTCCCTCGGAGTATACCATGTCAAGGATATAATAAAAATATAAATAAATTGATATCTTAACTCATGATGTGTAATATCTGTGGACACCTGATCATATTCCAAAATAAGTTTAAAAAACCCCTCTTATATTATCCCTTACATATTATGGTAATAAGCTTTGTTGAGTGTTTTTCATAAGTTAAAAATATCTCCTACAAAAAAAATTTTATTGAATACGGTGTCTTATAGAACAATCTTTGTGCGTGGATATCGTCCCGCCAACGAAATAACCCGCCTTGTGTGAGTCCACCACGGCCCCAATGTTTAAACAACCCGTTCATTATTAAAAGTATTTTGCCCCGCTTAAACTAGGAGGAAGTGAGATGACTTATAAATTGCGTTTGCAAAAAGAGTACAGACATATGAGTTCTCTGTGGGCAGAATCCGCATCGCTCTTTTACCCCAAATTTTATTAAATTCCTATAATATTTTACCCCATAGTCTGGTGTAGCACAAGGCCGCACCCATTGCAAATTCTCCGCTACCATCGGTGAGTGAGATGACATGATTGAGGTATGCACCAGAAGAGTGCAGACGTATATTTTTTTTTTCTCATGTTAAGTTCCGCCCCATATCACGTCACAAAGGACCTCCCTTCCTACACCGGAACAACTAACGAAATAGAAAGTTGTATACTCTAGGCCATTGACCTAGTGACCATCAGCTGTGAAGTTTAAGGACACCTTTGTGGGCCGTGAAATTATGTAGGTCAGCAGCCTCAGCTGAGAATGTTATTTGCAGTATGTTGGTGTACGTCAGTGGCGGGCATATTTTTTTTATTGTTCTTATTTTTTTTTATTCGTTTGAAACTTGAATAGGGAAGGTTTTGTTGGATCAAGTTTGAGTGTGTGTAAGAGAAATCTTGACGTTACAAATGTCTTCCTCTTTCTTTCTTTTTTTTGGTACCTTCTAATGTTTTGAGAAGTGTAAATGTTGAAACGAACTTGTCATAGAAGTCCGTATGTTTCTTTGGTACATCTCTGGTTCAGGCCAAGATTGTAAATAACTCTGTATAAATTCAGTGCGTGTTGTATATTTACGCCATGCGCTATAGTAAAGCCCGCTAAAAATTGGCTCATCTACAAATATTTTTTTTGGTAATAAGGTTTTGAAATATCAATGATTACTGTTGTATAGAGACCTTATACCTTAATTTTTTTTTGTATCTAGTTTAGTTTATATCTCTTCTTCGTCTGCAATCAGCCGGTTCTTAGTTAATCTTCTGAAACTAGGAGGGATTATTAGGTTAATTCTCTTACTGTAATTAAATTTTCTTCCTATAGAGTTGCAACTCGCCGTAATTTTTATGTCTAATTATTACTATTTAACCTATACATATTGAGACTGAGGACGCTCTACTCAATTGTGTACTATAACTTAATTATTACAATTGTCATGGGGGTATATTCTTTTATTAAAATGAGATATGATAAAAAGAGAAAATTTCTCTAAGGGTATTTCTTAGTTTAGCCCTCTCTATAATTCAAACTAAGTGGCGCCTGGGTTTTTCTTTTTATTGAAGCATCTTATGTACGATTGCTAGCCAGAAAAACAACACCTTTTCTTTTCTTCGTATCCGTATTTCAAAGGGCAAACGGATGGTTTAAGTTACCTACTTATAAATTTCCTTACAAAAATTGTTTGTGTGATGTTCTGTGTATGAATTTAAATTTGGAAAATGTACAGCAACCGGCAACATCTAAAATACCTAGTTATCTTTAAAACTCTTTAAGCTGTGTGCTATGATTCAGGAGTGCTTTTAACTATAAAAACAGTGTTCAGTGAAAATAAAAGTGGACATCTCTTCATTTTGAAGAAATGTTAGAGGCATTTTAAAATCATTTAATAATAATATTTCAAGCACTATTAGGAAATTATATAAGGTATTCTTGTATTTATTTTTTTTTTTGTTCTATATCTTATCCCCATTGACTGATGTATTTTATATAATATTTTTTTTGTTGTTGTGAATTTTCTTTGTGACTTACTCGCACGAGGTTTGGTTCACAGTCTCTAGACATATCTTGACTTTGACAATGTAATTTTTTTTTGTACTAATGATTGTATTAAGTAGAAGAATGAATTTTAGGAGCAAAAGTTGCGTGAATGAAGCACAAATGCGGACGAACGAACTGGTAAGAATGTGTACAGAAAACAAAGTCAATATCTTACTACCTTTAATTTCCTGAGACTGCTTCCATACTTCTATGCGAGGGACACATCATATGTCTCAACACTTAGATATTTTTAGTTTTTTTTTTATAAGTTTTGTATACCAGCCTGCTTAGAATATTCTAATCTAGAGATATGTATTGTCTAATGTTTATAAGAATGTTTGTTTCCTTTAATCTATCAATTTTTTTTTTTTTGACCTTGAAGAAATATGACACTGTCCTTGTGTTATGCTCCAAAGATAACTTAAGAGTTTTCTTTTTTTTTTCTTTTTTTTTTTCAATTAACTTAGAATCGATTTGTAGCATGTAAAATAGATCTCATAAAGATTAAATATTAATAATTTTAATACGCAATAGATTTTGCTATACACACTTCTTGTGTAGTTATGTATAAACATATTATCCAACGGTTTTCGGGAGGAGCCGGAAATAGGAAAAAAAATGCATATTTGACTCCTCCTACTCTATATTTCTAAATTTAATATTTTCTTAAGTGAGAGTGCAAGAGGGCATTATCTTCTATCCTTTTCACACTCATGACTACTATTAGTCATGTGGGTCTGACGTGATTTGAAGGAATTACGTAGAAAAATAACTCCACCCTTTTTCTAATTTCTTTTGGTAGGATCAAGAAAGAAACTCCCTCCTCTTCTGTTAGTTACGCCTCACTCTGCTCTCACACCCTGAACAAGAAGCACGTAGCTTCTTGCTTAAAAAAATTATAACTTAATTTCGGTTAAAGACTTTGCATTGAAATATCTTTAAAACGTAGAATTATATATAGAGTGCCTTCTGTGTTAAGGTATCTCAATTATATTCTATATTACTCGTACAAGTGTTCGTGTGATAAATTCTAACCGTTATATTGAACTGTTAGAGCCGATAATAATTAGATAATTATAACTTTTGTTGTGAAAGAAATTGTGAATTTGTGTACATCTGTAACCAAGACAATATACTCTGTTTCTTCAAGTGATCTTTTCATAAAAATTTCCTACAATCATCTTCATCACATTGACCTATCTTCATTACGGACCATATCGCCAATTGAGAACCAAAGAGAGAGTGCTCCACAACATACCGACTGAGCTAAGCCGAAGAAGGAGCAACATCTCCCTTGTGGGGAGAAAACCGCTACACACTTTAAATTGAAATACTCGTAGATACCTTAATTCAAACTTCGTGTTCATATTTATTTTCTCTTCAGGTTAACAACCTATTTTCTTAAAAATAAGTAGGTATACTTAACAGATTTTTTTTTCAATGAATTTGGAAATTATTTTTTGGGAAATAATTTTTTTTTTTCTATTTTATTTTAAAGACCTTCAATTGAGATCAAGTGATTTTACTTAAAAAAAAATTTAATATTATCAATTTATGGGGGCGTTCAAGTATTACGTAACGCAATTTTTGAAGTTTTTTTACCCCCCCTCCCCCCCATGTAACGCGCCGTAACGTTTTTCTGTACCCCCCCTCCCCCCCCTAAATGTTACGTAACACTCTGGAAGTGACTATTTTTTACTGAACTCTCGTATAATACTATTTATTATGTTCCATAAATTTTTCTTTATTTTTTCTTTTGATGTTTTTCAAATTTCATTGGTATTTTTTTGACATAGATGCGTTGGAAAGTCAGCATGAGAGCCTTTATAGGCCAAGAACAGTTGATTATGTAAATCCCCCGCTTTTGTGGACATTATAGTACCTATCTACAAACTCACTAACAACGCTCACTACAAGCAATTTGTGTTTATGCGTACTGCGTGTTTAAAGCACTAACGAATACTAACAACGAAAATAAAATAAAAATGACGTAAGTATAATACAGTCGAGGGATTCCCCGTAAAAAATAAAAGAAAAGGTTTGCTAACTTAGGAGAGCGAAATGAAAATTTCGACATACAATGCAGTCGAGGGACTCCCCGTAAGACGTAATCGAAAAAGGTTGCTTTTTACGCAGAGCAATAAAATTACATACAGAAGAATTGAGGGACTCCCCGCATTACATAAACGATAAATCGAGGGACTTCCCGTAAAACATTGTCCAAAAGGGTTGCTAACTTTGGAGAACAAAAAATGATGTACATTACAATCGAGGGACTTCCCGTAAAACATAAACGAAAAGGGTGTCCAACTTTGAAGATTTATTTCACAATTTTTTTTTATTTAAGAAAAAAAAAACGTTACGTGACGCATTGTTAGAACCCCCCCTCCCCCCTTGTAACACACAGTAACGTTTTGCAAGACCCCCCTCCCCCCCAAATTGCGTTACGTAATACTTGAACGCCCCCTATTGCTATATTTTTTTTGTTCATAAAACTCGTTTGATCAAGTGTGGACATAAAAAATTAAGTGCCGTATAAGGATAATAAATAAATATAAAAGACAAAATATATCTATGAAATTGCGATTTTTTTTTTGGGAAATTCTTCTTCTTTTTCTTTTATAACTGAAGACTATTCCAAAAAAACTTCCGCAATTTCATCGTTAATTTTTTATTCGTACAATTCGTTTGATCAAGTTTCGAAATTAACACATTGTAGATGTTAGGTAAACATGTGTGATCCATACCTACGGAAGACAACTGAGGGATAGCCTGAGAAGACGGTGTATTTTCCCAGCTGTTTGGCGAGTTTCCTCAAGGAGACTATGCGTCACCAACTCATCAGTTTATAATTTAGATGAAACTTCACAAAACGAGCTGAATGTAATCTAGGGAGACGCAAAAATTTCATCAAGTCATCAATACCTCCATAGTGTCTTGCTTTGATCAACTGGGAGAAAACGTATCAAGTACGAAGAAGACAAACTCAATCACCTGGATGTGTGGAATTTTTAGATCTAGGTAGGTATTGAGAGCTTAGATAGCAATGATGTAATTAAGGTAAGAAAGGGGTTGCTACCTGGTCGAATCAATTACAGCAATGGTTTTTCCTCGTAATGTACTAGAAAATAAAAAGTCTCTTCCTTAGGTATATCAATGAAGTAATGGGTTGTACCAAGCACGGCAATGGTATTTCCTCGTACTATACTAGAAAATATAAAGGACTTTACTGAGATATTTCAATGAAGTAACGGGTTGTACCAAGTACGTCATTGGTTTTTTCTCGTACGCTACTAGAAAATATACAGGCCCTTACTTAGATTTTTCAATGATGTAACGGTTTATACCACGTACGGCATTGATTTTTTCCCGTACGTTAATAGGAAATATGAAGTCTCTTACTTAGATATATCAATGACGGCATTGCTTTTTCCAATGAACTATCATTTAAAAATTCAATGACATTGCATAGATCAATTCCTCTCCAATACGTGCTAATTTCCAGTAAACCGTACGGGAAAATACCTCGTATGAAAATTCAATGACGGAGCATTGAAAAAACCAATGCTTCACTCTGAGTCAAAAAAAACAGTTCTTACGAGAAAAAACACAAGAAATACGAGCTTTTCCCCCTTACTTTTCTCTCAGTGTAGGGGTCCGTTCAAAGACATATTGTTAAGTATAATATAGTTTTTTTTTAAGCCTTCACTGTGTTATAGGCACAGCGTTGATGTAAAAACCAATGTAGGTATGTACAGTAAATAATGAAATAATTAATGATAGTATACATTTTTTTTTACCGCTAGCGAAACGCCTTTTTGTTGGAACTAATGAACTCGACTAAAATATAGGGTCACACACGACCAGCGATCCCCACCATCGGCTAGCGACGCGTGGTGGGGGGTACTACTCGCCCAAAAAATTTAACAAAATGGATCGACTCGACAAAATTTTATTTGACACTTTTATCTTTAAATTACACTATTATAATTACTTAGGGCCATAGGGAGGCAACAAAACTCTCAATCTTGCGCAATGTTTATATCCTCCTCCCACACAATGTCCAAATTCCTCAGCTCTGTTTTGAAGGAGAGGAACACGGTATGAGAGGGTCTTCCTCATCTTCGGGACCCTGATGGGAGGAAAAACAGCGCCCTACATGCTACTCGACTATTATTTATTATAGACAGGCTTTCCCGACAGACGTTGTCCTGTGGACCCTTTGGTCCTAACCAGAGGCAGCCCGTTCATTGTGCACTGCGCCTCCAGAAACAAATATAAACTAATTTAATAATAACATTAGAATATTAATTCTAAAACGTCCATATTTCATTCGTATTCAAAGCTCAGACGGGATCAATGCGAGAATATAATGTGCGCGCAATTTGGTTGACTTTGTTTGAAAAATTTCTAAAACGCCCGAAACGGTGGAGTAAGTGGAATGGGCTACTGTAAGAGTGACAATTACGTATGCGAGAATGAGAAGGTGCAGAAGACAATAATGTTGTTAGATTTTCTCAGAGATGGCGTCGAATGAAATTCGTTCCATACTGACTTTAATATTATAATTTATACTATTTATTATCCATTTTTTAACTTTTTATTAGTTATTCTGTTATCCGGAGTGGAGAAGAATCCAATAAATCACACATCGGAAGAATCTGTTGAGCCAATCTCGAGTTATAAGTGTTCGCACTAACCCGACTTTAATTTATGTTAGAGATTATACTCGACCAATGTGAACTAGGCTTAAAACAAAGGTAGGTACGATTTTTTTTTAAATGTCACGTTGCACATGTTTCTGTTTCTGTAACTATGGCTTATACATTTTACTTGTCGACCTCGAAAGATGCGAGGATGTGAAAGAGAATAGCGAAAGTGAAATATGAAGCGATGGCAGTTCGTTAAGAAATAGATAAGCATTGTTTGTTGACGTACTTAGGGATCTGAGGTCAAAATGTGAAACATTATCACACCCAAGTGTTTGTGCAACGCTCACTTCGTGAATTGATCGATCCTAATCACGGAAGATTAACGTATCAGGGCTCCAATAAATATTTTGTATCAATATGACGAAATTATTTGCCTCGAAATCTTAGAGTGAAAACACAAAGAACGCTGATTCCGACAGCAGCCGATCGGCGCAAAAAATGTTTCTATGCATTTGAATGGGCATACGCACAGCAAAAAGCAGGAACTCCTTTCGGGCATGCCCATTTAAATGCATTGAAATTTGAAACAATAGAAAACATTCTTTGCGGTGATCGGCGCCAATCGAAAAATATTGATAGGTATCTCAATAATATTCCATTTTTAATTAAAAAAAAAAAAAAAAAACATAATGCCAAGTACCTAAGTACTAGGTTCGTTGTACTCAAGCAATGGTCATCTTAAAACATGTTACAGAGATTCCTCAGCTGACTCGATCGGTAACTTACAATAATATACCTAATTGATGATTCAGCTCGTGAATAGCGAAACCGGTTAAGTGCGTTGCATTATTATACTGCCTATAGGTACTTATGTATGTTATGTAAGGAGTGCAATTGCGTATTCGGACAGGCGCATACTGTAATTTAACGAACCGGTCTACAAAAATATTAATGTAAGTACCTATTATAAATTAATTTTTTCTTGGCACTTTAGTTGTCATAAATAATATTATCTGATGAATATTTTAAGTACCTGCATACTTATGAATTATTATACTTGTAAAAAATATCCTACCGGACGACAGGCATAAAGATACAATTTGACATTTCTACCCATAGCAACAGGAATTTCTGACCAAGTATCACACATTTCGTCGATATACTTAATACTTTACCAATACAACATTCTCTCCTATTTATTTCGATTCTGACTTGGGCTTCCTTGAGGACGGAATCGATGTATTCGATCCACATTAATCTCGGTCGATCAAGTCTTTATGACACCTTTCAGTTTGCATCCATTCTTTCCACATTCCCAAACCATTTCAACTTATTTCCTTTCATCTTTGAAATAACACTATCTTTACTAATTCCTTTCCATTTCTTTCAACATAGTATTCTTCGTAGAGCTCTCATCTCTTCTGCATTAATCTATATATTAATACGTGAAGGAACATTTTTGTTACTAGTTTTACGAAAATTGCGCGGACGGAGGAGAATGAAATTTCGCACACTTATAGTTCATATATAGAGAAGGGGTGGCGAATACTAATAGTTTTTTTTTTTAATTATGCATAAAAATAGATTAAATCAATAAAAAAAACACTAGGCACACTACTGTAATGTTACGTATTTCATACTCGCACACTTCGATGTATTTGACATTATTTGACACAGATCTTTTGTTTATTTGTGGTCATATTGAGAATAGATTAATATTTTTTGAATTATTAAATAACTATACAAAAAACTTTGAACATATCAACATTTTAAATTTGACGTATCCATGTCATTATTTTTTGAAAGAAAACGCTCGCTCAGTTTCTTAATAATGTTCAAACTTATATAATCTAAATTAGTTATGGTCGAATTTCGAGCACTGGCCGACCACTAGTACTGTATAAATACTACATTCTTAATTCTTTTTTCGTCCATATTCACAAGACGCTTTAGAAATGGGGGTTGCCAAATTGTTTAATGCTCGCGATCGGAAACACTGGATCGTACATTCGTCTTTTCCTTCCTCATTCCCTCTCGGCGGTACTCACTGCGATGCTCGGTGTCGGTTTGGCAGACGTAAAGAATGGAGCTCCCGCTCGTGACGCCAGCAGTAGTAAGGTATGACCCTTGATGCGGTTTTTGTATGCAACAGGACATTTGACAACTAAAATTCATTCTTAACTGTCAAAAGTGTATGGAAAAACGTGCAGTACTTTGATAATAAGATATCTTCCAAGCCGGCACCCAAATTATAATATTGAGAATTACTATACAATAAAGAAAATAAACATTCCTGTTTATTCACATATTCGTTAAGATCTAGTCCTGAAAAATGGTCACAAGAATCTAGACATAGGTACATAAATCGAACGTTGTGCACCAACAAAGTCAATAGGAAATAATGATGAGACATCAACAAAAATGGATACTTATATCCAAATTCTGGCGCCAATACATGACAGCAGTCGCAGTCTTTAAATTTGGTTGCTCTCTTGTTCTCAATAATTTCTATCTTTTACCTTTACTTTTCTATCTTTTCTCATTAATTATTAAATTTCTATTTATTGTATACATGGGATTTTTTTACATGTTGAACATGTCGAGAATTCTCATGATTAGGAGTTTCGGAGTCTTAATCATTACCACCTAATGGCGAACGTTGTTAACGTAACGTGATCACACTAAGCTAGCCTTCGAAATAACAGTATAAGACGATCGTAAGCCCGTAGTGGTTTGTTCCATTTAAAAATCGAACATTAGTCATGAATTATTAGAGTCATTAGTTGTTATTTTTTCTGTAAGATCTAGTCCTGAAAAAAAGGTCACAAGAATCTAGACATAATTAGAACGTTGTGCACCAACAAAGCCAATAGGCAATAAATATGAGACAGTAACAAAAATGGATATAGTCATATCCTGGCGCCAAATATATGACAGCAGTCGCAGTTTTTAAATTTGGTTGCTCTCTTGTTCTCAATAATTTCCAACTTTTTTTCTCTATGTTTCATTAATTATTAAATTTCTACTTGTTTCATACATGAGATTTTTCGACATGTTGTACATGTTGATAATTCTCATGATTAAGAGTTTCGGAGACAAACATTACCACCTAACGGCGAACGTTGTTAACGTAAAGTGATCACACTAATCCAGCCTTCGAAATAACAGTAGAAGACGGTCGTAAGCCCGTAGTGGTTTGTTCCATTTAAAAATCGAACATTAGTCATGAATTATTACAGTCGTTAGTTGTTATTTTTTCTGTATTTCCGATTCATTATGAACACCGTTTCTATAATGATTTGCGTATAGCCATGTGTTAGTTCATTAGGTACATAATATGTGTGTAAGATTGTGAAATGGGTTATTTTAACGTTTGTTTTTTTTTCGTCATAAATAAATTACAACAATATGTAGGAAGGTACCTACCTATATATCAACATTAGATTCTCTTTGTTTTGCTATATTTTAACCATTTTAATTGAATGGAATAAGGAAGTTATTGTAAATATCTACCGCTTTCTTGTCGGAAGTTCACTTTCTGCCACATTCTATAAGAAAGAAGAAGAAGAAGTCGTACTTGTATCCCGGTTTAGGATGGAAATGACAATTTCGAATGAACTGGACTGGACCATATTATAAACTGGCCTGGCTTGCAATTCGTTTATATCCATAATATGGAAGAAAGTCGGGTTAGTGTGAATACTTATAGCTCGAGATCGGCTGAACAGATTCATCCGATGTTTGATTTATTATTGGATTCTTCTCCGCTCCGGATAACAGAATTCATAATGAATAAATGCATAAGAAATAATATAAAATATAGGTACCTATCTAGAGAGTGATCTATGACGAATAATTCTTTCAATTGGCGTTCATTTAAACCAAACGAATATGGAGTGGAGCCAGATCTAGAAATTCAGAATTATTTGTCGATCGTGATATACGTAGTCACCAAGCAAACAACAACGAACAAGAATTAACACCACAAACGAAGTAATGGTCAATGACTGATTTCTGCGCCAAATACATGACAGCAGTCGCAGTCTTTAAATTTGGTTGCTCTCTTGTTCTCAATAATTTCCAGCTTATATCTCTACTAGCTTATACCCGTCTTGCTTTACGTTTTTGATTCCGATTGTCAGGCTTGATCGGTAGGTAATTAGAAAGGTTCTAGTCTAGCTTCCCATTGCTTTGTAGACCTCTATAACTGACATAAGCACAGAAAAAGAAGAATGACACTTTTAATGTTTATTACAATTTTGTATGAAGATCCTAAAAAATAGGGTTTTTTAAATAGCTCTAAATATATCTATTAAAGTCAATGCAGCAAATTGTTTTAAAGAACCTTCTCCGGCATTTTGCACGGCTCTGTGCAGATTCATATCTGACGTAGCATTTGTATTTTGAGCGTGATGCTATGACATACGGTAAAAAGCAAAAAACATTTCTTAATTATTATGTAGATAGAGAAGGAGGGGCTAATGCGAGTTTTATTTAATTTCCCAATTTACCACGCAACTTTCTTAATTTTTTCTTTCATAAGAACCTTCTACTGATAAAAGCCAACACGACAAAAAAAGAATTAGTGAAATCGGTTCAGCCGTTTAGGCGTGATGCGATGACATACGGTAAAAAGCAACTAAAAAAACATTTCTGAATTATTATGTAGATTTACCACGCAACTTTCTTAATTTTTTCTTTCATAAGAACCTTCTACTGATAAAAGCCAACACGACAAAAAAAGAATTAGTGAAATCGGTTCAGCCGTTTAGGCGTGATGCTCGGACATACCGTAAAGTAACGACAAAAGGCAAATAAAAAAACATTTCTAAAATATTATGTAGATAAAATGCAATTTACGATGTAAAACTTAATTAATTTTAGCTAATAAGCTATTGAATTATGTTAAGTTATCGTTGATTCGGGTGAAGGATGACGTTCGATGGGACATAAGCTTGAAATCAAAACATTTCCTCTTTAATTGCTTTACTTTTAAAAAAAATCAATAGATGGCGGTGTAGTAGGAAGTACATAACATGTGATGTATGTTTGCGTATTGTATAGATATGTCGAAAGAATTGACCCATTTAAACCAATTTTTCAGAATTATTATGTTATTAAGATTAAGATTATTATGTTAAGATTATTATGTTAAGATATTTCATTAATTATTAAATATCTACTTGTTGCATACATGAGATTTTTCGACATGTTGAGAATTCTCATGATTAGGAGTTTCGGAGTCTTAATCATTACCACCTAATGGCGAACGTTGTTAACGTAAAGTGATCGCACTAAGCCAGCCTACGAAATAACAGTCTAGAAGACGGTCGTAATCCCGTAGTGGTTTGTAATGAATTGTTAGAGTCATTAGTTGTTACATATTCTTTGATTTCTAGTTCTTTTTTGCTTGCAGGCAATATGATCGATCAAGAAATAATGCCCTATTTCTAGCTCTGTCTGTATGTTCGTTTGGTGTAAACGCACCCTTATATGCGTAAAGGCGGGGGGGTCATTGAGTGTTCAATTCTATTATTGATAGCATTAAAATACCAACATTATCTGCATTGTTATTGTTCCTTTATTAGTATCATACACATACACAAGTAGGCATGCACGTATAATAATTATTACACTCTTATCATTTTTCTCAAACAAAAACAAAGACTGTCATTTTTTATGTATGTATTTTGAGTGACTGTGTAACAGAGGGAACAGCTGACTCTATCGGCCAAAGTGATATAATTTCATACAAACACAAGTAGTAGCTAGTATCAAAACTTTAATACTAGTTTGCCCACGTCCCGATTCGATTCTGTATCGGTTCCGTTTAAATTAATTGGCATCAACTAAAATTTTGAATTTCGAATGTCAGGTGATTACAACCAACCCGAGCGATATTAGCTGATAAGAAATCGATGGAAGTGAATATAGCTGCAAATGATTTCAAACGAATGATTTTCAAATGTTAAAATTCTCATTATGGCAGCCAAATTTGCTTTTTCTCAAACAAATTCATCTTGATCAAGAAATAATATATCACTATATTAACGTACATATCTTATAAGATGAAAACAAGAGCACAATAATATTCTAACTGAAAATAATACATCATTTTGTTTTTTAGAAGTTTTCTCCGTTGGCACGAACATTTTTGATAGGTATTAGCTATGTAAAAGCAGTTTCTCTAAAATTTTGGCGGATATTTTTCAGGTGCCGCTTGAATTGATCGAACAGCAGAACATTTTAGAGGGATTATATAATAGTTTTAGTGGACCTGTCAGTAAAATATACTTTAGAGCAGCGGTTGGCAAAGTGGTGGAGAAAATTTCAGAAAAATGTGGAATATACTTACTCATCATGTTAAGTATTTTATTATGGTTTATGAATAAAGCTTTCATAACTTGGTTACTATTAATAGTTTCATTTTATTAACTAGGTACATTTTATGTGTTCTTTGAACACAATTTTTTTTTATAAATATATTTAAGTGGTCCGCGGGATGAATTAACTGGTCCGTGAGGTCAAAAAGTTTGGCGACCGCTGCTTTAGAGGATCTCACACGGAATCGGGGTGCCTCGGGAATAAAAATGGAAACAACAGCCCATTGGCTATATTTCTTTGATGGCGCTTGATCAAACTTGTCGATTTATAAACATATAAATTTAGTATGAAAAAAATTTCGCCGGAGGGTGTTTCAATGAAAATATCAAGATACGAACAAACTTACCAATAATATTATTATTGATATGTAGATACTATATGGTCATTATTTGTGTTGGTGCGTTATACTTAAACAAACACTATAGGTAATAATATATTTTCAATTGTTAACTTTTTAATTTATGAAAAATATGCAGAATTGCAAACTCAATAACTTTTTTCATATTATTATTATGACTTATGACTACGCAGCATTTCAATATGTACTATCGAAAACATGACAATTACGTCCTTGCCGGAAACGAACCGACCTTCTGTACCCGAGAGCGGTGATTCATTTGGACATTTATCCACAGTGCAATAACCTATGTATGTACTCCGATTAGCAACTATTATCATAATTTTTATGATCATGATAAACTTGCTCATTTCGTTGTTCGTACGTACCTATGTAGGTTTTTGGGAGTTTTGTAAAATACCCGTTTATAGTGGATAATATATAGTGCTGCCAAAACTCATTAAAATTTCCATCTTAAAATGATGATTTGTTTTCAATAACATTAAATGGGAAAGAGTGCACGAAATTTTCACATCTTACAACAAGCAAAGCTATTGTTAATAATAACAATTGTTTATTAGCAATCAAAGGGATCTTCCTTTGATTGCTAATTATTATTTTTACTATTCCTATTCTTTTCATTGGTCGGCACCGGGAATAGAGCCCATGACCTTCAGAACGAAACTTGGCGACTGAACCGATTGGCTATCAAAAACTTCAAAAAATAAAAATTATTAATTTAATTTCGCCAGACCCATTGAAAATTTGATTAAAATTTGTTAGCTAAACGCAAGGGAAGTTGTAGATTTTAAAACTATTGTCATAAGTAAACATTAATTTTTAGAATTTTTGATAATATAAAATTTTCTTTTTTTTTTTTAACAATCACGCCGTGTCCCATAATGGTCTGTTTGCATATACATACAGGGTGACTGGTAATTCGATACATTCCTTGAAAGGGGTTATACTAGAGCAAATTTGCAACGGTTTTGTTCCCTTTAACTAGGGGTCAAATGCCAGTGGTTTAAGAGTTATTTAACTCGTTAAAGCTTTTTTTCAATTTTCCACCTTCTGACCTAAAATTGAAAATTGTAAAAAAGTACCTACTCCATTATTAGTCATACGTTTTCTGAAAGCTTATTAATTGGGGAAGTTTTTCTTGGGATTTGTACGCCAAGTATATTATAGTTTTTTGGAGTAACTCCCTTAGAAAAATCGAAATTAAGAATTAAAAAATCTGATTTGTGATTTTTAAAACGCTTTACTTCTAAAGTTTTTGAAATTTTCTTCTTGATTTTTTACCTCAATCATTCATTTTATTCTTCAGCTATTGGAAAAGTATATTTTTACTTCCCTTAATGGAGTACTTTGGAAAAAGGTGGAAAATTGAAAAAACTCTAAAAAGTTAAATAACTGGAAAACCACTGGCATTTGACCCCTGGTTAATGGGAACAAAATTGTTACAAATTTGCTCTAGTATAACCCCTTTCAAGGAATGTATCGAATTACCAGTCACCCTGTATAAATACGGCGCTGATGCTATAAATAACGGTTAATGTGAATTGTCCATATTTTGTAACCGTAGTTACAAAAAAAACATTGTCATATATTTTAAATGACTGTCGTCTTGTCAGACGATGGACCGCTCCCTAGGAACCCAGTGCATTAGGAATATAGGCAGAGAGAACGGACCTCCACTCTTTTCTATCCAAGCATACTTCTTTCGCTTCTTCTACCGATATAACATTTCTCATACAACCTCTCCAATTTCTCTTTATAAAATATTCTATTCTTGAATTTTATATAGCGTTTGATAGTTGGTGTGATTGTCAGAATGTGCCCTGTTAACATAATATAAATCAGATGCATCGGTCTTAATTATATTGGTTAAATACGTAATTAATTTATCATTATACAAATTCGTATTCAATATTCATAGTAAAGGCAGGACAACGTTGAGAAAGCTAACTAAAAGGTAATAATGTAATATTTTTCTTGGGAAGAACAGCAGCCCGATTCACGGAAAAGTTTAAGTCTAAGTTTAGTTCGAAGTTCGAACAAAGCTCGATTCAAACTTTTCGGTGAATAGGTACATAGACTGTAGATAGTCGCCGCCTACAATTATTATTACCAGCAGCCCTATTCACGGAAAAGTTTGAATCGAACTTCGTTCGAACTTCGAACTAAACTTAGACTTAAACTTTCCGTGAATCGGGCTGCTGAGTCGATCCCAAGTGTTGCAAGAGATATAAATTTACGAAGTTTGTGGACGGGTTGCAGAATAATGTGATTATATCTGACAGTTGATAAGTTCAATGCCGTCGTGTCAAATGTCTGTGATCTTACCAAACTTCTTGAATTTTTTTTTTCTCAACATGTTCATAGCGATTATAGGTTCTTCTTTAAATGGTTAGGTACTTGTTTTTTAGCTATGCGTTTTACATAAACCACTTCAGAATGATTATTCATTACAAAAAACTATGAGTAGGTAAGTATAAAAAAGTAAAGCGGGTTACAAAATATATGTGTCCAAAATTTCCCTTTCGTTTGCTTAAAAAAATACCTTAGACTGTTCATTATCAACTTGAAGTACCTAAGCGAAAACGCTTGCAATCAAATGACGAATATCGAGAACATGGCTGGTTTATATTTGTATGAAAATTCATCACTCAAAATTAACACAAATACACTCTTTGACTCTTTCACAGTAAGCTACTGGAAAGTAAAAGATTGTAAGATAACTCTTGTGTCGTGAAAGATTGTCGGCATCTGGGATCGATCCCACAACCTCCGCACAAAACAATACCAAAGCCGGCGTCGTAACTGCCAGTCTTCCAACCTGTTTCAAAAACACTACAATGAAGAAAAGATTCTAAATTTGTTTTATTCAAGGTTGTGATTATATGGATCTTTCTAAAAAATTGATGTTTTAAGCCAACTTTACGTTTTTTTTCAAGTACCTTTTAATTTTCATAAAAATTACTATAAAAATTCCTTCAAGTAAATAAGTAAATAATGCCTTCGAGGCAGAGCTGTGGGATTTGGTGTGAGAGGAGAGGAGGTCATAAACATCGCGCAAGATCGAGTGCAATGGAGAGCTCTTCTTGTTGCCTCCCTATGCTCCTGAGTGGGGTGTAAAGGGGAGAATTGATTGATTGGTTAAAATAATTACAAAAGTTTGAAAAAACTTTGACAATTAGCAGATTTTTTGGCAGAGGCTAAGAAAATTAGAGAACGAAGAAAACTGCCATCACCGTTACTGATTAAGGATAGCTAGGGAGAAATAGAAATAGTCAAAATTAAATAATAATCTGTACTCACCAATATAATATTACGTATGATTTTATGCACCGACACTCACAAGTTCTAAATTCAAAAAAATAAAAATCTAAATAAAAAAATTTCTTTTTTCTTTGGCTTAAAGCAGTTTGAATTTTCCGCTAAACTTTTTCACTTGATAACGGTCATTTGCGCGATCATTTATAAATAGACTAGTTTTTCTTTTTGTATCGAAGAAGTGAGTAGTTTTTTTTTTTGTAAACAACGAAGGCCGTGTCGGAGAACGTGTAAGAACAGAACTGATTTAATTGACTGTTGCCGACCAAAGAAGACAACCTTCCAACACGACAATCAGCAAATGACTAACCAACACAACACAACCAGTAATGAAATAAATAAACAACACTCGACAGTATATTGTATTAATAATAATTATTATTAACAACAAAAAGTACAAAGAATAATAAACAAAAACAGAATTGATCGAGTGTGATAGCGAATATGTTTCATAACGAAAACAAAGTCAGTCAGTTCATGTTCACGCATTAATGCTGCGATGCGTGTCGGTGAGTACCTAACGAAAATCTATTGTGGATTATCAAAGTTTGTAGGTAATAGACAAACCTTCTGCAGCGGGACAAAGAATAATAGACTGATGGAAGCAGATAGTTTTATTTGGTTAAACACAAAATGCACACAGCTAATTTGAACAAGCTCTGCAACAGGATAAAACCACTGAGTACGAAATATTACCTATTAGAGCAGTGGTTCCCAAACTTTTAATTTCGCGTACCACACACGAAATTATTATGAATCAGTAGCGTACCGCTGAAGTGTAACCGTTAAAAAAAACCTTCAAAATTGTAATGTAATAAAAACTGCAACAACTGTATGACAACATTATCATTTATTAATTATAGGAAGAAAAAACACAATATTATTCTTAGTGCGAAAAATGGTGCTGCATGTTCGAGACAAGATAGGAAATATCTGGCTCAGTTGTACTTGATTTTAAGCGCAAATTGGGGTCTACGTTAAGCTTATTACATACGATATTTGTTTTTTATTATCAACATGGCAGAAATTCCGCTCTCACAGTGTTACACGGTTGTAAATGGAATCAGAAACAGTAATGCTTTTCTGGACAGCGATGGTTATTCATTTTTAACATTTAGCCAAAATTCACAAAGCTCTACTTTGTTGAATTTCGCTTGCAAACCTCCATCGCAAGATAGTTCTATCAGAGATTCCTTTTCACTCACACTTAAATTTTCACCAACACTATCCAGATCCGAAACGAATGGGTCCCTTATCCAATTGAACTCAGAATAATCTTTTTTTAACTATTCTTGCGTACCACCTTAATAATTGTCGCGTACCACTGGTGGTACGCGTACCACATTTAGGGAATCACTGTATTAGAGAACTTTTTTGGGTGCGAAGAACCGAAAGTTGGTACCTGTATTCAACAGTCACGTGACTGAAGATAAATAATTATCAATAACTAGCTTTACCGACAGACGTTGTCCTGTGTTCCTAACTATGACTATTGAATTGGAATTTGTATAATGATAAGCTTTTAACCAATGTAATAATTTAGATCGATGCATCTGTTTCAAACCATATATTTTCCATAGACATTATCTCAATCGTACCAACTATCAAACAACTGACAATTCTTAAATAGATTGTTAAAATACTAAGAAGGTTACCTACTTAGAGTTTTTTTTTATTTTCTAATTATCCACGCAACTTTCTTATTTTTTTTTCTTTCATAAGAACCTTCTTCTGATAAAAGCTAACACGACAAAAAAAGAATTAGCGAAATCGGTCCAGCCGTTTAAGAAAGGTCCAGCCGAAAATAGATCTCCATTTTTATAATATAGAAGATAATTCATTTTACTTTCATCAACAAGCACAAGACATCACAACAAAGCCCATAGGTACTTCCTTTAACTAATTATGTGATGAAAACATAAAATTCCTCTGTGTTAACGCTAAAATATTAAAAATGAAAAATCGAATGTCACACACCGCTACTGACAAACGTCACAGTTTGTATGAGTTTAACACCAGTCACGTGGTACTTTTTGGAATCATGAAAATTTCTTCTTCTAACAGATGTTGGCGATCATCACTCCGAACTCCTCACGATGTTTAACCTTCCAAACCACTGCCTAAGATTTTTGAGCTAAGTGACTCTCTTCCACCCTTCACCTCTTCTTCCCTCTATATTTCCTTGAATAAAGTTGTAGGAAGGAATATTTTTGCCACGGGTTATGTGGCCAAAGTATGCGGCCTTCCGTCTCTTGGCATCAGTGGTTAGGAGCTTATGCATCACACTCTCCTATTAGACGCCCTGTCGACCCATGAGCTATAAAACCACATCTCGAATGCCTCTAGCTTGTTGAGCATTAGAATTTTGAAGGTCTAACCTTCCACTTCGAGAAGACGTGTTCTTTTACAGCTGTCCATCCAGTGCTCAAGCTCAAATCGCGATTGTATAGAAGCTTTTGAATTTTGTAGAAGATTTATCTCAGGAGAATTTGAGAATATCTGAAAATTTAAGGAGAGCCCTGATACCGTAGAAATGTTGATTTTCTGAGGATCATGGCCATCAGAATATTATATTTTCCTCCAACCATTATTTTTGTCTCCAGAATGACCAGATGTATAGGTACCTAGTGTTGTTATGTGTCTATGGTCACTTCCGGATCCGTTGTCTTGTCGTGGTAGCTAACGGTCGCCGGTTGAATATGTCCAGTCTGTCTTCTGTCATTAAACCTAATCTAAAGTCATCCAGTGTTTTATTTAAATCACATACTCAACATGGTGTCAGGTGTGGGGTGTTTTTTGTATTTGTGACAATATAAACAGTGAAAAACAGACAATATTATAAGTGTCGCGAAATTTATATATAAAAAATGGCGTCGATGCAACTTTTCGCTACATTAGAACAACTTGATTTAAGCGGCAATAATGTGAGTCAATCCTGGAAGACCTGGTACAGTGAGTTCAACCTGTGCCTTATCGCTTCTGGTCTGGATGACGAAAGCATCTCAGCCAAACGTAAAGTCGCCCTTTTATTATCAACGATTGGCAAAGCAGGCGTCAACATCTTTAACACATTCAATAAAGATTCGAATGTAATCAAGTATAAAGATGTCGTACAGCTCTTCAACGACCACTTCGAGCCTCAGAAGAATATTACAGTAGAGAGACACAAGTTCTTCACGAGAAAGCAGACCGATGAAGAAACAATACAGTCATATGTAACAAGCTTGAAGAACCTAAGTCTCAATTGCGAGTTTGGGATCTTGAAGGACAGCCTTGTCAAGGACATTCTAATATGCGGCCTGTCCAACAAATACCTGTTCATCAAGGAAAGACTTTTGCTAGAAAAAGATCTGACACTTGAAACTGCCGTTAACATTTGCAAAAATCTTGAGATGACGCAATCTCATGTCAGGTCTCTCGAAGCCACAACAAACCACAGCGTTCATGTTGTAGACCAAAGACACCGAAGAAATATAAGCCCTAGAAGAAGGTCAAAACAAAGGCAGAGAAGTCCGAGCCAGTCGCCACAAAAGTGTGAAAGATGTGGACAAGTCCACAGATACAAATGCCCAGCACAAGGGGAAAAGTGTAATAAGTGTCTGAAGATGAATCATTTTGCAAAGTACTGCAAAAGTGCAAATAAAGTGAAAACAATTAGTGTTAAAGACAACAGTGACTTTGAATATGTTTGTGGTGTTCAGTCTGCTGAGAATGAAAAATGGACAATTTCAGGGTCAATTCATGGAAAAAACGTAGTTTTTGAATTAGATACTGGTGCATCAGTGAACTGTATGTCAGTTGATACATTCCGGAGCCTAGGCATAACAAAAGAACTAAAGAGAGACAAACAAATGCCAAAAATACTGTCAGTGTGCGAAAGACAATTACCAGATTTAGGTTATATATTTTTAAACTGTATTGTAAACAATCAAAAACTTAGTGTTAAATTTAATGTGATTAATATGAAGATTTCCACAATCTTAGGACTAAAAATATGTAAAATCCTTAACTTGATAAAAAGTGTAAACAGTGTCAACATAATAGATAACTATGATGTGTTTAATGGTCTAGGATGTTTGGATTATACATGTCGTCTTCAAACAAAAAGTGATGTTAAACCAGTGGTCGATCCTCCTAGGAAGCTACCATTCAAACTCTATGAAAGAGTTAAAAAAGAGCTGGAGAGGATGACAACAGACAACGTCATTGAAGTCGTTACTGAGTCCACGGAATGGGTCAGTTCTATGGTCGTCACAGAAAAGAAATCGGGACACATACGTCTATGTCTAGATCCAAGAAATCTTAACAAAGCCCTCAAAAGGTCCCACTATCAACTGCCCACTTTGGATGTGATGAGAGCACAACTACAGGGAGCTGTCATGTTCTCAACACTAGATGCCACATCGGGCTTCTGGATGTTGCCTGTCGACGAAGAAAGTTCCAAACTTCTTACATTCAACACACCTTTTGGAAGGTATAAGTTCAAACGGCTGCCATTTGGAATCAACATAGCTCCAGAAGTGTTCCACAAAGCAATGAGTGATTGCTTTGGTGATCTACCTGGTGTAAGTATATATTTGGATGACTTGCTAGTCTATGGCTCGACAAAGCAAGAACACGATGAACGACTCAAAGCCGTTTTGTCAAGAGCCAGTGAAAAAAATGTCAAATTCAATAAACAAAAATGCGTATTCGGGGTTCGCGAAATTAAATATATGGGTCATATATTTTCAGAGTCAGGCATGTCTCCTGACAGTTCCAGAGTAAGAGCCATATGTGAAATGCCACCACCAGAAGATAAAAAGGTGTACAAAGGTTTCTGGGACTAATAAATTATGTCGGAAATTTTATTCCTAACTTGTCATCAGAAACCCAACTTCTACGGGATCTGATCAAAAAGAACACACAGTGGACATGGGATGAAAATCATCAAAAATCTTTTGACCATCTCAAAAAATTATTAACGACCACACCGGTTCTCACACATTTCAATGTCAACGAGCCAATAGTCCTAACTGTCGATGCGTCCAAAAGCGCTGTTGGAGCTGCTCTTCTCCAAAATAATAAACCCGTAGCCTATGTATCCAAAACACTTACCAAATGCCAAGAAGGCTATGCCCAGATCGAAAAAGAACTGTATGCGGTAGTGTTTGGATGTACTAGGTTCAGACAATATGTATATGGTCAAAAAATTACAATAGAAACGGATCACTCTCCGTTGATCACAATTTGTAAGAGGACTCTTGCTAACGTCCCAGCAAGACTGCAGAGAATGCTTCTGCAGTTACAACCTTTTCATTTTGACATAATATATAAACCAGGTAAATTAATGTGTGTAGCAGACACTTTGTCCAGAGCAGCACTTCCAGAAACAGATAACTTTCTGGAAGATGACATCTCAGTCCATGTGAACATGATAACATCTAGCGTACCCGTTCTGCCTGAGTCCATTCAGGAAATAAAAAATGTCACAGAAAATGATAGTACGTTACAAAAAATAATTGAATATTGCCTTGATGGATGGCCTGATAAAAAGTCTTGTGTCCCAGAAGACTGTAAATCATTCTGGAATATAAAAAATGAATTAACTTGCCTAGATGGTATTATATATAGAAACCATAGTATAGTCATTCCAAAGTCCTTAAGACAAAAAATGCTTGGCAGAGTTCATTCTGCCCATATGGGGATTGAACTCACAAAAAATCTCATCCGGGGAGTCATTTATTGGCCAGGGGTCAATACTGACATAGAAAACATAGTAAATCAGTGTCCTAGTTGTCTAAAATATAGGCCAAATAATGTCAAAGAGCCTCTCCTATCTCATGACATTCCAAATCTACCATGGGAAAAAGTAGGAGTTGATTTCTGTGACTTTGACAATAAAAAGTTCATGGTTGTCGTGGACTATTATTCAAAATTCATAGAAGTTTTCCATATGTCAACATGTACAGCAGAGCAAACAATTAAAGCTTTGAAAACTATCTTTGCTCGGCAAGGTATTCCTGTGCAACTCATGAGTGATGGGGGTCCACCATTCTCGTCAAACGAGTTTGCAAAATTTTCTCATGAATGGGGTTTTATACACATCAAATCCAGTCCTCACTATCCCAGGTCTAATGGGATGGCAGAAAGCAGCATTAAAATAATTAAAAATCTTCTTAAAAAATGTAAAGACTCCAATACTGACTTCCAATTAGCATTATTGGACCAACGTAATACACCAAAAGGTGATATTTACTCACCGTCTCAACTACTCCAATCAAGGAGATTGAGATGCAATTTACCTATAAATTCATTATTATTAAAACCAAGTCTTAACCCCCATAAGAACTACAAGAAAGTTAGTTTTAATTTAAAGGAAAAGTCAGCCAAATACTACAACAAGTCAACAAAAAATCTTTAAATAACTCAAATCCAATACCAGGTCCCAGTAGTAATAACATTACTGATAGTCAAACAACAAATAATACTTCTGAGACACTTAGTCTGAGGAGAAGTCATCGTTCAAGTAAGCCCGTAGATAAGTTAAACTTATAAAATAATTTAAATGAAACAATTGATTTGTTATTCCACTATATTTATTTACCTGACTAGTTTCGCAGGAACAGGTCCTGCATGGTCACAGGTGACTTAGAAACTGAAAACGAAACGAAACGAAACTAGTCAGGTAAATAAATATAGTGGAATAACAAATCAATTGTTTCATTTAAATTATTTTATTTAAATAATTCCACCAAGAATGCACGTTCAATTCGTTAATTTTATTAAACTTATAAGTCAATTTAATCTTGTAAATAAATAGAAAATTTGTAATATAACCATATAATTCTGTACAGTGTTCATAGTATTAAGCCACATATTTTTAATAACAGTATATATATATATATATATATATATAGTCGTATGGTTAAAAGGCGCAAGTCAAAATTATAAAAACAATTTAAAATCCCTCAGCCAATTCTTGGCGTCGGTCGTCAGCAAATTCAAATCCTCCATCGAGCCAGGAAACATATGTATTGGACACACATGCACAATATGCTGTATCGTCTGTGTGTCGCTCCCACACTCACATCGGGGACTTTCGATGTAACCCCATCTATGGAGTTCGGCCGCACTTCTTCCACAGTCAGTTCTTATACGGTTAAGCACCGTCCATGATCTTCTATCCAGCTCAAAGCCAGCAACCCTATTCGATGGATCCGACACAAGGTACTTGTTTTTGGTGTCCATGCCATCCCACTCCGCTGCCCAAGCCCGATTCACTGTTAAACCACCGTTCTCCAAATCTTTCGCTCGAGTCCAAAAAGGCTTTCTGGATCTGAGTCTGGTGTCAGGAACTTCTCTCAAGGCTGTATTAAGCAGAGATGTATTAGTCTTCGCCCTTTCCCACTCTCTCAGCGTAGATGCGTTTCTCCGAAGGTGAGGGGGGGCTATGTTGGAGAGCACGGGCAACCATTGGCACTGAGTGGGTTTCAGGGTGCCTGATATGATCCTCATGGTGGAGTTGAGCTGGACGTCAACCTTTCTGGTGTGAGCACTCCCGCTCCACACGGGTGCACAATATTCGGCGGTCGAGTAAACAAGTGCCAGCCCCGCAGTACGCAGTGTATCGGCACTAGCTCCCCACCCGGATCCTGCCAGCCTTTGAATAATATTATTTCGCGATTTCAGTTTTGCACATAGTTTTTCGAGCTGATTTTTATAGGTGAGTGTACGATCAAGAGTGATTCCAAGGTATTTAGGGAAGTCATTTTGGTGGAGTAGGACATTTTCAAAATGTACGTTGATTTTGGACTTGGAAAGTCTATTGGAGAGGTGAAATGTCGTGACTTCCGTTTTCCTCGGGTTAGGTTTGAGTCTCCAATTTCTGAAATATACAGATAGCTTTCCCAGGTCTTGCTCTAGGGTGCGAGCAGCTGTGTCCAAATCCGCACCTTCAGCCAGAAGGGCTATGTCGTCTGCATACTGGAACAGTTTTGATTCCGTTTTCGGTATATCATGTACATACAGGTTAAAGAGTATGGGAGCCAGGACTGAACCCTGAGGGAGGCCGTTGTTCAAAACTTTATTGCGGCTGGTCTTTCCATTTAGTGATACTCTTATGTACCTGCATGACAGCATGGAGTCTATCAGGTTTAAGGTTTTCCGGCATTTTATGACTCCTGCGAACTTCAGCAGCAGTCCCTGTCGCCACACCGTATCATATGCCGCCGAGAGATCCACAAACGCCGCAGAGAGCTTGAGTCCCTTTTGGAACCCCGCTTCTATAGCGCTAGTAAGAGCAAGCACCTGTTCACAGCAGTCTCTGCCGGTTCTAAATCCTGCTTGTTCGACAGGTACTGCCGCATCTATTGAGGATGAAATCCTACGCAGAATGAGTCTCTCCAGGATCTTATAGGGGACACAGAGCAAAGAAATCGGTCGATAGTGATCAGGACAACTTCCATCCTTGCCTGGTTTAAGGACAGCTACGACTTTCGAGTGTTTCCAGATTTTAGGGAGACGTCCCGTTCTCATAGTTTCACTCATAAGTCGGGCGAGCCACTCTCTCGATCGGACACCCATGTGTTTAATAAACTCTGGGAAAATCCCATCCAATCCAGCCGATTTTCCACATTTGATATTTTCCAATGCCAAGTCCAGTTCGTCCAACGAGAAATCTCCAGAAAAGGTGGGATTATCTGGAAGGTTTGCCTTAATTCTACGTAGTTCGTAATTTATCTCTCTTGAACGTTCTTTATTTATGGAGGTCTTAGAAACATTCAGCATGCGCCTCACTACGTCGTCAGGAGTAACTTGCGAAGAGAATGTTGCGCCTGGGAGTTTAGGTGGTGCTGTTCCCAGTTTTCGTAAAGTGCGCCAAGCCTTACGGCTTGAGTGTCGAAAATCCATCTCTTCAACAGTCTCTTTCCATCTCTCGTTACGGTTATTGTTTAGCGCTTGTAATAGTTCGTCAGCAATTTCCGAGTCATGGTTATGGCGATAACTGTTATAGAGTTCCTCGCATTTCGTGTTCCAGGTCGGAATATATTCCTACGAAAACCCCGAGGGATATGTTTTTTAGCCGTGGAAATTATTGCCCCCACAAGTCTGTCGTACGATTCGACTTGACAAGGAATATGTTTAATAATGTTGTCCAAGTCTTTTGAGAAGGACTTCCAGTCAGCCTTTCTGAAGTTCCATCTCGGCATTGGAATTGATGTTGTCAGAGGGATGCGGATACCATACTTCACCACCACCGGACGATGCTGTGAGTGGGGGAAATCCTCCAGTACAACGCGCGAGGCCTTATCGTTGACATTGGTGTGCGGGCTGGTCACGAAGCTAAGATCGGGGCTATAATCTCTTCCCCAGCGAGCAGATCGGAAGGTACCCCTATCCTTTGCGCAGTATAATAGATTCAATGAGTTAACTTGCGCCCATTCGGTGATATCTTCTCCATTTTGGTCCGTATGATCGTAACCCCACGAATCATGGTGACTGTTGAAGTCACCAACGTACACTGCAGGATGCTCGTAGGAAGGCAAAGGTGGTGAGGGCCAGACCTCACCTGGTGGTTTATATACATTTGTTATTTTCACATTGTCCACTTCTATGGTGATGGAGGACGTTTTGTGATTGTTGGTGCTGCATTTGAGGACATTAATTTCACTCAGGTCAGACCTGACATATGTTGCTATTCCGTATATAGTACTGTGTATAGCTGCTATCAAGGTGAACCCAGGTATTTGTCCTCTGCGATAGATGTCTTCATCATCTTTGGTGTGTGTTTCCTGTAAGGCTATCACATCAATATTATGTTTTGTCAGCAGTCGCGCTAAGATTTGACATTTAGAGAGTGAGATGCCCTCGACGTTAAAATGACAAATATTTAAGCAACGTTCCAAGTCGCGCGTCAAGTAGTCCTCACAAGGACTGTTTGAATCATTGCAGTTATCTCGATGTAGCTTGCGTTTGCTGTTCTTATTCTTATTGGTTCCATTTCTTTTTGAGTTGAGCGCCATTGCTGTGTAGCAGCACCAAACGTTTGTCTGTCAGCGTTACCCGGGGTAGACCACTAGGAGGTCGACAAACTTCCTACCCCATAACAGTATGTAGTGACAGGACAATAAAAATATTAAACTGCTAAAATTTGTAACATAATAATATTGTTTTAATGTCTGTACAGTATTCATAGTATTAAGCCACATGATTTTAACAGTAGTTCCTTATAAGACAATAAAAAATGAGACTCAGAAATTTGTAATAGTATATGTTCATATAGGTCTGTATATTGTTCATAGTATTAACTCATGTTTTTAACAATGGTGACAAAAATATAAAAATGAAACTGATAAACGTTGTACCAATATAATAGTATTTTTATATACTTAAGTCTGTTCATTCTTCATAATGTCAAGTCATATGTCTGTAACAAATTAGTTATAAGTCAATGAAAAATGAAACTGATAAACTTTGTACCAATATAATAGTATTTTTATATACTTAAGTCATAGGTCTGTAACAAATTAGTTATAAGTCAATGAAAAAGTTACAATTTGTACATGATACTACTATTTTTGATAGCACATAATACTTTCAGGTGCATATAGGTACTTCTGTATAATATGTAGCATCAATTATGTCATAAAAAAAAAAAAAAAAAAAGAGCATGTTGTATATGTGTCTATGGTCACTTCCGGATCCGTTGTCTTGTCGTGGTAGCTAACGGTCGCCGGTTGAATATGTCCAGTCTGTCTTCTGTCATTAAACCTAATCTAAAGTCATCCAGTGTTTTATTTAAATCACCCACTCAACACCTAGCTCTGATACCAAAAAATCTACCTATAAAAATAAAAAAGTTTTTTTTTGTAAGGTTTGCGTATTTACGTAGTGAAAGTTCATTATATTGAATTTAAATAAACACAGTTGCACTTTCACGATAATTTATTGAGGCTCGAGCGCTTTCGTCTATCTCATGTAGACGAGCCTCAATAAATTATCGTGTAAGTAGGCAACTGTGTTTGTTTAATTTCAATAAAAAAGTTTACTGAAGATTTCCTAATCTGCTAATCGTTCCTAATGAAGATGCCAAAATTCCCTGATATTTGCTTTCCCACCGTTCTTTGCTAATACATTTCGGTGTAGGTATGTATCGGTTAAATGTATAACTATCGGTTATTCTCATCGTACATATGCCTTCCTACTATTTTCTCATTCACGTATGTATATAATATGTACTGTGTATTGCTCGAATCTTAATTATTTTATAATCTAGGTGGCTTAAGAGGACTTGAAGACCAAATCTGAGTATTCTGGATAAAAGATACTGTAATAAAGCGTTATAACTATGTGGCTGCTCAATGCTCATTCTCCACAAGGAGCCATTGTGGAATATTTTATAAATTTTACACTATTTTGTCTTTGAAATTGTATTTACATTGTAAGCCTATTTGAAACGGTAATATATAAATCTTCCCATTGTTTTTTCTAATATTAACAATTTAAATAAGCACAATACTGCATTAAGACACCATAAAGTTTTATTATTATTAGAAAAACCACAAATTGTGATCGATCCTCGGAGTTTCAAGGCTAAATTTGTAGGTACCTATTTCTTCTGTTAGATTCTTGCATATTATCTACAAATTTAAAATAAGCTTATTTTTATGGTTTCGAGTTTTGCTATGTTGTTAGAGGGACTGCCCTTACCTCGTACTGTAAGCTGTTTAATATAGGTACCTACATTATGTGTGCATGGATGTTTTAAAACATCATAAAATATGTAAGTATTTTTATAGTTTGTGGTGGCATTTGATGATTCCTGTCTCACGTTGAAATTTGAAATCAGTTGCTGGTTCTATGAGTCTGTATCAAATAAGAACTAAGATTCCTGGAGCCCCACCGAAGAAGGAGTTGGTTTCGAATAATTTTCAATGGTAACCCGCCTCGTATAATGCAGTTAATAGGGACCGGACACAAGGGCGTCGCCAGCCCAAGGCCCAGGGGGGGGGGGGGCAATTGAACCCAGTCATAGGCTATTCTCCATATATCCTATATTATGGAGGATGAGAAATATATGAATTACAAGTATAGTCAAGGGTATGAAGATTTTTTTAGGATTTAACGGAAAAGCACGGTCTTAGAACTTTGGTTGCTTTGCAGTTGCCTACATTTTTAAATCTCTAGGGGGGGCAGCTGCCCCCTTTGCCCCCCCTTGGCGACGCCCTTGACCGGACACACACCGCGGTAAGTGCAGTTTCGCAAAGAATAACCACTTTATACATGTATTTTTTATTTACTCATATTATTTATGAAATTTTAAATCGGCGTTTCGTCTTCAAAATTAGCTTTTGAGGTAGGCAAAGAACCTTCTAAGTTCTACTCCACTCGGCGAGGGATCCGGTTCACGCGGAAGCTTTCTACTGGACGCGATGATTATACAATATACATGTTGGGTTTTATACCTTGATATCATGGTGGTGGATATTTTCCTTTTGTTCTAAAATACCCTTGTTCTTGCCGTTGACTTATTTTCTTATATTGAAGAATCCTTAATAGAAGACTGCCAGAGGGTATAGTTACATAGCCCTCGAAGAAGTTTCCTTCTTTGCCCTGCATCTAGAGAACAGTTTTGTTTGAGCATAACAATAAAACATGGGTAGCTGTACTTTTCGCAATACATCAGCTGCCGATATTACGGTACTTACCTACTTGCTATTTTTATTTTCAATGAGTTTGTATTGAAAAATACGTGAAACGTCACTGAAACTTGACTGAAACCGCAAATTATCGATGGATCACTGTGCGGTATATAGCCATATAAAATTAATTAAAAGCAGTTATCTGGTTTTTTTTTGGCGTAGGTACTTACATAATACATTTATGTTGTTCTTCTTATGTGGTGATCCAATCGATACGACTTGTTTAGTTCAGAGTCCTATCACAAGCTGGCATGCCAAGAGTGAGTATGTTTAGCCTTTGGACATCTCGGCTGATAAGACGCACAAAGACTGCCTGCCACGCGGACTCTCTTATCAGCATCAGGATTACATTGTGCACACTCATATTCTAATGATTTGATGTATTCCACTTAAGATTCACTGCTTTTTCTTGAACAATGGATCCATATTATTGAATTGACATGATCTATTAATTTCTCTCTTAAATTCATTTATTCCAGTACTTTTTTTCTTTATTGTGAATAGGTCCGACCTCGGTATCCTATATTGGCAAAGGCTTCGACTTCAGATCAAGAGATCCTGGGTTCGATTCTCGGTCGAATCAGAACTTTTCAATGCGTTTTTTCACTTGAAATTTCTACTCGGGGTTAGAATCCTGTCTCAGATTGGACGGGTCCGGTTGACTGGTAGAGAATGCTTCAAGCATTGTTCCGCCAGCTATACTGACAACTGTGTATAATACCTACTGGTGTGTTATTTATTTGTTTAATTATTTAATAGGTACGTTTTGCAATTTTTGATGTAGGTACCCATATTAAGTTCATTTTCATAACGCGTATTACTGCAATAGGTATTCAAATTCTATTACTTTTTTTCTTTTAAAGAAAAGTACAGTTTGGAAAGGTAAAAGGAAATGAATAGGGGAGAGAAAGGGATATGATATGATAGTGAAAGGATAAAGGAAGAAGCGGGAGGAGAAATAACTGAAAGTAAAATGTCAGAACAAATGAATGAATGTGCCACCGGTGCTATAAATTCTCTCATCAGTGAGGACCTAAATTTCCGAGAAGTATAGTAGCAAACAAAATCAACGTTTGTCCTCATGCAGATTGCATTGAATCCTGTGTAAACAATATTCTTTCTATTTTTCTTTTCATAGCAAGACAGGACGGTTTGGTTAAACATTGTTCAGAAGACCAAAACTCTGCATAAGTTGTACCTACGGCCATCGGAATAAGTAGTAGATAAGTTTCTTTTGGATTTTGCTAAATTCCTTCTTTGGATTCTTCTTATTTGAAAATTCTTTATTCAAATAGTAAACAAGAAACTCACAAGCCCATGCTTCTGTAATTAAAATTCAGAAAATATGATGAATATCTCATTTTTCTACGTAAAACCGATTATTATCAATAATTACTATTATTCAACATACCTACCTATACAGATAGGATTTTTTAGCCTTGAGATTAAAATAATATCAATTATTATCTAAGTCCTGCAAATACTTGGAATCGTACTTATGGTAGGTCACATGTCACCTTCAATGGCATCGCTATGTATGCATACTCCCAACGATGTGTCATTAAGAGCGTTACAGCTTTGACTTCAAAGTCAATTTCGGGCGGGGCATAAAAATTAGGGCGGACTCTCTCCACTACTTAACTCTCACAATATTTGTACGTATGCAAGTGTAGAGTTAGGGGTCGGAAACCAGTGGAATGCGTCGAAATATTCAAAACCTCAATGTTCTTTTGACTGCAATGTGTTTGGAATTTTTTATTTACGTTACATTCAGGTAAGCATTGCTTTTACCAGATTTTTTTAAACATGAGTTCTCAACTTTAATTAATTTTTTCTAACACTCGCATACTATTCATTCTAATTGCTACCATTTCAGATTATATGATTATAAAATGGGAACGGGAAAATAAACTTTTTTTAAATTTGATCAATGGCATATTAAAAAAATGAAATTACAAAATTCCTACAAAAAGAATTGTTATATATTATGTATATATTGCATGTGTGCAGATTCATTGCCGTCAAACTCCTCCTTTAAAACTGGACGGTCAAGATTATATGTCATTGTATCAAAAGGATGTGAAGATAATGTGAGTAAGGTTTTTCGCATGTATTTTATTAACAAAATCTCTACATATAATAATGGAGTCCTATTTTCCGTGATCCATCTACGGTCACCAAGTCTCCCGGGAGGATAAATTAAAATACCTGGGATCAACCATTTTTTTTTTTTTCTTAGGGGATATTTTGCGCTCCGACCTGAATTGGTCTATTGTGCTTCCCCTACTTGCTCATGGTGTTACCCAATTAGAGCTTCCCCACTTATCCCAGACGCTTCAGAAAGTCCAGCATTAGGAGGGGATCCAAGGTGGCGAGGTCCTCCACCTCTATCCTGTGTTTTCCAAAACTTCTTGCTCTCGCATAAACCACTGCATCGCAGTCTGTAAGTAGGTGGTGAGGCGTTTCCACCCCTTCTTCGCAGAATCTACAGGTTCCATCATCTTCGAGTCCCAGCTTCCTCAGGTGTTCCCTAAGTCTGCAGTGACCCGTTAAGAAACCTGTTAGGGTTTTAAGGCCTGTTTTACTTAGGCTTAAACATATTTTGGTTCTTCTGGGGTCAAACCCACCAAGAAGATCCTTGGATTGCCTAAGTCCGGGAAGGTTGTTCCACTGTTCTTCTCTTTCTTCCCTTCCCTTCCTTCTTATCTCTTCTTGGAAGAATCTGTTACTTAGACCGCAAAAAGGTTCTGGTCCAACTAGATGTGTTGCTGCACCTCTTTTCGCTAGCCTATCTGCTCGTTCGTTACCCTTCACCCCGACATGTCCCGGGACCCAGAAGAGAGTGACGTTATTATTCTTGCCTAATTCATTCAGTTTTGATAGGCATTCCCATACCATTTTAGAGTTGATGATGTTGGAAATCAATGCTTTAATGGCTGCTTGGCTGTCAGAAAATATGGCTATGTTGCCTTTTTTATATCTCCTGTCTAGGTTGAGCTGGAAGCATCTATCCAGAGCGAGTATTTCGGCCTGAAAGACACTTGGGAGTTTTCCCATTGGTTCAGAATAGTTTATCCTGGGACCATGGACCCCTGCTCCAACTCCTTCTTCGGTTTTTGATCCGTCAGTGTACCATACAATGGTACCTTTTCTAAGAGAAAGGATAGCTTGTTCGCTCCATTCTTTCTTTGAATTCAGTACTGTAGAGAAGTTTTTCTCAAAGCTGAATGTCTTGATCATTGTGTCTCCTGGTAAGTCGGCAAGATACGCGCAGTTGGACAGGATTTTTTCATGTCCTTCCCGCGCTGCCTTGATAGATCCGGCTTTATATAATCTGAGGTAAGCTTTCTTGGCTGTTTCCTCTATTGCAATGTGCAAAGGTGTCAGTCCCAAGATCACCTCCATGGCTGCTGTTGGGCATGTTCTCATGGCTCCTGTGATGCACAGGCAGGCCAATCTTTGGACCCTCTCGAGTGCTTTCCTCGAGGTGATGAGGTTTGTTCTTCTAGACCATGCTAGTGCTCCATACGTGATGATGGGCACGACCATGGCAGTGTACATCCACAGTAGTATATTTGGGTTACATCCCCAGTTTTTCCCTGCAAATCTTCTGCATGTCATAATAGCTGAAGTAGCTTTAGTTACGACCTTCTCTTGTTGTTTGTTCCACAACATTCTTTTGTCTAGTATCACGCCTAGATATTTTGCTTCGTCGCTCCACTGTATTTCATTTCCATCTAATTTGATAGATTTGATATTTGGGAGCTTCTTTTTATTTGTAAAAGGTACTAGCATAGTTTTCGAAGAGTTTAACTTCAATCCCACCGCTAGACACCATTCTTTTGTAAGATTGAGTGCACTCTGCATTAGTTCGCATAGCGTGTCTTCAAACTTACCCCTGATTTTTATGACAATGTCATCAGCATACCCGTTTATGTGGTAACCTCTCTCAGTGAGTTTCCCGAGTACTTCATCAACAACCAGGCTCCAGATAAGGGGTGATAATACCCCTCCTTGTGGACATCCTTTTGTGGTATTGACCGCAACGGTTGTACCATTTATGGTGCATTCTGCCGTTCTTGAGGATAACATATTTCCTATCCATCTGGAAGTTGTGTTATCTACTCCCCTCTTTCTAAGGGCTTCATTGACTGCATGATGCGATGTATTGTCAAAAGCTCCCTCTATATCGAGAAAGGCGCAGAGAGCTATTTCTTTTCCATCGATTGTTTTTTGGATTATCTCTGTGAGTTCGTACAGAGCTGTTTCGGTTGACTTCCCCACTCTGTATGCGTGCTGATTAGAGTGTAATGGCATCTTTTCAAGCACTTCATTTCTTAAGTAATTGTCAATTACTTTCTCCATCATTTTCAGTAGGAATGATGTTAGGCTAATTGGCCTGTATGACTTTGGAAGGGTAGCATCCTTTCCTCCGCCTTTTGGTATAAAGGCTACTCTTGCTCTTCTCCAAAACATGGGGCATTATATGTTGTTGTCCCGCTTGTAGTAGTGCGGGGATAATACCATCCACCCCAGGGGATTTGTACGGCTGAAAGGATTTAATAGCCCATTCCAGCCGTCCTGGAGTGCAGATTTTTTTAGCTCTTTCCCAGTCTTCTTTCTTAGATCTATAATGTCTAATGTTGTCTTCCCCTGTTTGAATGGGGACACTTCCGGGGAAATGAGTTTCAAGGAGTAGTTTCCCTCTTTCCTCTTCCCCTTTTGTGTAGCTACCATCCGGTTTCACCAGAGACATGGGTCCCTGTGTTCCTCCCTTTGCCAGGATTTTATATAACCGAGCAGCTTTAGGGATTTCCGTAATATTTTCACAGAAATTTCTGAAGCTTTTCCGCTTTGCTTTCCTTATTTCCTTGTTGTAGTTTGTGAGTGACTCTGTGTATCTTTGCCAGTCACCATCTCTTCGGGCGCGGTTGTAGAGTTTCCGCACCGAAGTTTTTAATTCTGCCAGATGGTTATTCCACCATGGCACATCCCTACAACTACTTTTTTCCTTGATAGGACAACTGGATTCATAGGCATCCTTAATTGCCGCATTCAAGTTCTCCACCGCTTCCTCGAGTTCGTAGTGATTTCTCACTTTCGAGTTTATTTGCTTCAGATTGGATTTGAGATTTGTGTCAAAAATCTCCCAATCTGTTTTCCTAGGGTTTCTTATGAGAGTGGTCTTGGCTGTTAGCCTCTCTATATCAAACTTTATGATTCTATGATCCGATAGAGACGGCTCTTCCGATACATGCCATCTTGTGATCATTTCACTGATACTTGGACTTGCTAGTGTAATGTCCAACACCTCTTGTCTGGCCCTTGTGACAAATGTGGGCGTGTTTCCCACATTAAGTATGTCCAGGTTTTTACTCATGATAAATTCTAGTAGGTGTTCACCTCTTCTATTTGTGTCCGTGCTTCCCCCCACCACGCTGTGAGCGTTAGCATCACAGCCCAGGATGAGTGGGAGGCAGTTTTCTTCACAGTGTTCAATCAGTTTTTGTACTTCTGTTGGTGGAGCGGGTCCATCTCCTGCGAAGTAGGCTGATGCAATTACTATATCACGTTGTATACCGTTTGATTCAAGGTTAACTTGAACAGTTGTAAGATCACGTGACATAAATTCTGATAGAGAATTATGTTTGATGTTTTCTCTTACTAGGATGCATGCTCGGGGCTTGTCTGATCTGACATCCCATATAACATTTGCTCCTATTCCTGTCAGTCCTTTGACCTGTCCCATGTAAGTCCACGGTTCCTGTATCAGTACGACACCTAGCCCTGTTGTGGCAAACATCCTTGCAATGGAGGCCGAGGCCCCGCTTGCGTGATGCAAATTAATTTGTGCCACTCCGGTGTTAGTGGGGATCAACCATTACCACCTCTGGTGACCTCAGGGCTGAGCTCTCGTACATATATCGGTATGGCAAGTGGCGCCTTTAACAACATGACCAAAATATGGAAAGCCGCTCGGCGTTTAGTATCGAGTCGAAATGTAAACTGTTTGATGCGTGTGTGTTGCCTATTCTCCTATATGGGTGTGAGTCCTGGCACCTGACCAAAGCCCAGGCACAAAAAGGTTCATATACATAGTAAGGAATAAAAGACAACGTCTGTGGGGAAAACTAGTTATATAATATAAATAATTCCAACACCAAAAACATATAATACTACCTACTCGTAGTAATACTAAATGATAATAATTTAGAAGAAAAAATTAATAACAGGTATGCAATGTAAACCTATACCTAATTTAACAATAAAAACTTTAAAATAAAAATAATAATTTACTTGATCAATAACCTCCTCTCCAAGACAGGCATTGCCTAGTGGAGGGAGTCACTAAATTGTGTATTATTTTTCATTGAATAAAAATTATTATTATTATTATTATTAAAATCACCAAACAGCGATGATAGAATTAATTGCTGAATATAAATAATAAATTAAAAAACCAATGTTTGCCGTCCTCTGTAATATACGCAATTTCGCCAAAATATTAAAATACAAAACGTCGATTGAAACTGGCGCAGACCATGCGTCATCTCAGCCGAAAAGATTTCGGCAGACTGAACATTGACACAGCGAAAACCAGCGCGTTCTTTGTAATTCCCGTGCTTTTAAGTGTCATTATCGCATGCACCTTAAAGGCGATAGAATATTTCGACATAGAGCGTTTTTGTGAAATAGAGGTTTTTTGGGATTATACGCTAAGCAGGAAATAAATATTAGCATTTCGTTCTATAATCTTGTAGATTTTTTAATGCTCTTTAAGACAAAAAAAGAATCATTTCATTCCGACGTGTATGTCAGTTGGAATATTAAAAAAACGATGAAAAACGACATTTACTATTTTTATTTTTTACAAGAAACTATACTATATATCAAAAAACGGCTCTGAGGCCGCCTTCATTAAAGTCTAATTTATGTTATATATTTTTTTCATCGAAATCCAACAATAGATAACGCCGGAAAATGGATTGAAAAATTACTAAAATCAGCATTTTTGCGACTCTCACAGCCTTAAGAATGTGAGGAAGATCAACGCAGAAGATTCAAAGAGCGGAAAGTTCGAACTTGAAGCATGATGATGACCTATCTAGACGGCTTTCAAATCAATCAAATCGTCTTTTATGACCCTAACTGAGGGACTCAGAAGTAGAAAAAAAAACTTCTTCAATGCGCTCGAATTTGACGTGCAAGGTCAATCTTCTCTGTGTCCAAGTCTTACGACAGGTCTCTTGAGACGATCCCGTGCTCAACCTAAGGCAAACAAAATGGATAAAAAATAATTAAAAACAGAGACCCAAATGCAGACTTCTTTTGAATTGCTCACTTTACAGTTTTTGCTACTCGTGGGTAAAGGTCTAAACTCAATTTGGGAAATGGGAACTAGTGAGTGTAGGATTTGAAAATGACTCTTTAATGCAAATGTTTTTCGTTTCTTTTCCTGATTTCATAAGTTTATCAATTATTCAGTTGAGGCCCTCTCAGAGCGACTCAAAACAATTCTGCATTCAGGTATGTCGGAAAACCCCCAGTAGGTAAATACAGATGCGACAATTTTATTAGGTATCTATCTATTATTTTGTGCAGACATCTCGTAGAGATTGTCAAGGTGTCAAAAATGACGTAACGGATTGAAAAGTCAACCAGGTAAGGCAGGTTTTTAATGTTTTTTATCAACATAACATGTATGCAGTATATAATACCATTTCATTGTCAAGTTCAAGACCTTCTTACACTACGGAACAAATAATATTTTAGTCACGAATTAGGAAATACATACCTAGTATTAGTATTCTATAAAACATGAAAATAGAATAATAAAATCAGATCATGACCGATAATATGTCATCGTGTATACCGTATAGATTGATAAAAATATATACCTACTGTCCACATTAGTTAAATTTCTAAAGGACCACAGGACAGCGTCTGTCGGGAAAGCTAGTTATATCTATAATATAAAAGAATGTCGGGTTAATGCGAACACTTATAACTCGAAATCGGCTAAACTGATTTTTATCATTTTTGGTTTATTGGATATTGGATTCTTCTCCGATCCGGATAACAGAATAACTAATAAAAAATCGAAAAATGGATGTCAAATAATATAAAAGTACCTACTTAACTATGGAACGAATTTTATTACAACGACGCCATCTGCGATATTCTATAAAAACACAATTACTTTTGCACGCCGACTTTTGGTGGATTTTATTCAAGCTTCTTTCTAATTTATTAATATTGAAGCGCATTTTTTATAAATTAAAACGCGAAAAGTGAATAGGTAAATCTAATTTTGACGTCAAATTTTCATAATAGTTGATGCGATTGACAGAATTTGGATGGAAAATATGTGGTTTCAAACAGATGCATCGGTCGGAATGACGTTGGTTAAAAGTTATTATTATCATTCTACTAGCTTATACCCGTCTTGCTTTACGTTTTTGATTCCGAATGTCAGGCTTGATCGGTAGGTAATTAAACTGGTTCTAGTCTAGCTTCCCATTGCTTTGCAGACCTCTATAACTGACATAAGCACAGAAAAAGAAGAATGACACTTTTACAATTCATAAAAAGAGAGAAGAATGACACTTTTAATGTTTATTAAAATTTTGTATGAAGATCCTAAAAAATAGAGATTTTTAAATAGCTCTAAATATATTAAAGTTAATGCAGCAAATTGTATTAAAGAACCTTCTCCGGCATTTTGCACGGCTCTGTGCAGATTCATATCTGACGTAGCATTTTGTATTTTGAGCGTGATGCTATGACATACGGTAAAAAGCAGATAGAGAAGGAGGGGCTAATGCGAGTTTTATTTAATTTCCCAATTTACCACGCAACTTTCTTAATTTTTTCTTTTATAAGAACCTTCTCCTGATAAAAGCCAACATGACAAAAAAAGAATTAGTGAAATCTGTTCAGCCGTTTAGGCGTGATGCTCCGACATACGATAAAAAGCAAATATACAAACATTTCTGAATTATTATGTAGATTATCCACGCAACTTTCTTAATTTTTTCTCTCATAAGAACCTTCTACTGATAAAAGCCAACACGACAAAAAAAGAATTAGTGAAATCGGTTCAGCCGTTTAGGCGTGATGCTATGACATACGGTAAAAAGAAAATAAAAAAACATGTCTGAATTATTTTGTAAATAAAATGCAATTTACGATGTAAAAACTTAATTAAATTTAACTAATAATGTATTTAATTGTGTTATAGTTATCTTTGATTCGGGTGAAGGATGACGTTCGATGGGACATAAGCTTTTTTTTTTTTTTTTTTTTTTTTTTCTACTGACTTGCACCCGAAATGTGGATCGAGTGATGCAGCCACAGAATTAAACAAATAAATAAAATGCACAAATCAATATCATTGTAGCAGCGAGGTAAACAAAGTCACTCAAAGTATTCTATAATTAATTACTCGTTCACGAAATAATCAGATGACAGATGTGTACAAGGTACACCCATGTATATTTTGTGTATGAAAAATGTACGTGTATATGCATGGATGAAAGTTCATGTAAATGCATTAGAATGAAAAAAAAAAAAAAGAAAATAAAATTATATATATTATATACATACATACATATATATGTAAAACCTAAAAAAAAAAAAAAAACTGTATCTTTGTACAGTGCAAGAGAAAGCAACAATATAATTATCAATTAATATAACATAGGGGAGGAAAAAAAAAAAAAAAAAAAAAAATTAAAAGAAAAAAAAATTATGAAATTAACAAACAACTAAAATTTATCCTGAAAGTAAAACCAAAAAGTACTATATTATTATTTATTATGCAGTTTCATATGTATTAAATGCCTACCACCAACTACCCATCATTAATAAAATGTTTGATAATATAGTACCTTAACATAATAATTTAATAGTAATTTATAAAAACTTTTCGTTGAGTTTAAGAAATTGAATGAGGATACGATTAATTCCTATATCATTTTGTGACAATAAATTAACTATGTTTATAGGGAAATTTGTACATGTTTTTTTTACGTCGATTAAGAATTGCTCACGATCCCACATGGTGCACTGGAAGAACACATGGTCCAAACTTTCCTCTCCCTCACCGCACGCACAATCGGGAGAGTCCAGAACTTTAATCCTAAACAGATGAGTACCAACACAGCAATGACCGATTCGTAAACGACATAGCAGGGATATGTCGAGTTTTGAGAGTTTATGGTTGTAAAACCAAGGATATTTTTGAATAGATAATTGAATATTCTTGTAGTAACTTCCTTTCGGTGAGGATTGCCATTCTTCCATCCATGAACTATAAATTTCGCAAATTGTCTTTTGGGCCATTTCTGGCACAGGAGAGAGGAATCTTTGGGGTTGGGCACCGTCTGTGCATGCTCCCTTAGCCAGCCCGTCCACATATTCATTTCCACTAATACCTATATGTGAAGGGATCCATACGAATTCTACCACCTGCCCACGCAATGCCATTTTGTAAACAGTGTATTTTATCATCCAGAATAAGAAATCATAAGGGTCTTGTTTAGTGTTATTCAGTTTACTTATTAGAGAAAGTGAATCTGTTAGTATGACAGATCTTGGCGTTGCTCGATCGAGTAGTACAGTTAGGGCTTCTCTTACCGCCACGCATTCCGCCGTATACACTGAGCACTGTGCTGGCAGTGAAAATTTTCCAATTATCTTCCCTTGAGGAATGTAGAACGCTGCGCCACAGTCACCATTAGGGGATTTTGAACCATCGGTAAACACCATTAGAAAGTTTGGCCATTTTTTCTGTATTTCATGAATGAATAGTTGGTTTATGACTGAGTACCCAAGTAGAAAACAGGATTTGTCTAATCCAATAGATTTGTGGATGTTAATTTGTAAATGAATGGCTTCGAATGGGATTGAAAACATGGGAATATGAGGTGTGGTCCTGAGCAACTCAATTCCCTCCATTTGATGGAGCACATGGCACAAATGAGGAATGGGACTAGATCTGAAGACAGTGCGATCAAAATGCAAAGCAGTAAGGGCACGAAGACTGTTGAATAGAGGATGAGATATATTACTAAGTCTTTTAATAAGGAATTTTGTAGCCAGTAGTTTACGTCGCAAGTGTAGTGGCATTTCCGCGCACTCCACCTGCAGCGAGGCTATAGGTGACGATTTCATAGCCCCAATTATCAGACGCAGGCACTTAGATTGAATTCTCTGTAGTTTGAGATTTAAGTACTCCGGCAAGGGGTCTATTATCTGGCTTCCGTAATCTAAATGGCTCAACACCAGCGATCTGTATAATATCTTCATTGTACTGGGGTGAGAGCCCCACCAAACTCTGGATATTGCTCTGAGTACATTAATACCCCTTTCACATTTATCTGAGACATGCTGGACCTGAAGATTCCATGATAATTTTCTATGGATCATTACTCCCAAAAATTTTACTGATTCGCATACTGGGATGGAAGTTTGGTCAATCTTAATTGATATTTCGGGAATTTTATACTTTTTTGAGAAGCAGATTATCTTGCTCTTTTCGGGTGATATTCCCAAGCCTCTTTCTTTCAGCCAGTCGTTAAAGGTAGAAATCGCATTTTGAAGAATAATGCTTCCAGAAATAATGTTAGAATTTTGGTGGTACAGTACAAAGTCGTCTGCATATTGCAGGATTCCACATTCTTTTGGCAAGAGGTGCTGTAGTTCTGATGTATAAATGTTAAAGAGAATTGGGCTCAATACAGAGCCCTGGGGCAATCCCTTATATACTAACCGCACCAAATCTCCCTGTGCTCTATGAATATAAGTGGATCTCTCTGACATGATGTTGAATATTAAAATGGACATATTCGGTGGAATGCCGACCGTTTCTAAGCGTTGCAATAACATCGGTAAAGAAACATTGTCATATGCGTTGGTTATATCTAAGAATGCCGAAATAATATTTGATTTTTGTGCAAAGGCCAATCTCACTTCAGTTATAATAGTCGAAATGCTATCCAAGCATGAACCACCCCTCCGGAACCCAAACTGCCATGGTGGAATCATTTGACGACTTTCCAGAAACCACTCCAGCCGACATTTGATCATTCTTTCAAGAATTTTTAAAAAACATGGGGACAACGCAATGGGGCGTAGTGAGGAGGATTGAAAGGGATCCTTACCTGGCTTAGGTATGGGAATCACAACGTGCTTTTTCCATTCTAGCGGGATAGTCCCAGTAGACAGTATGTCATTGTATAGATTCAGTAGGAATTCAAGAAGGGGAGAAGGGAATTTTTTAATGAAAGAATATGGGATTGAATCCAGACCTGGGGCAGAGTCTCCCGTGGATTCGATAGCATGAGTTAACTCTGACATTGAAAAAGGGGCAGACAACTCATTATTAACAGTACAATAATTGTGTTGCGGAAGTTCTGTTTTATTAGGTACATATAGTGGAGCCACTTTACATGAGAACTCAAACAGCTGTTCATCTGAATAATTGATGTTGTTTCTTGAGGCGTAAGCACCACGGAATCTTTTAATTGAGTTCCATATTTCAGAGATAGGTGTTTCTGGAGAAAGATTGTTGCAAAATTGTCGCCAACCTTGCCTCTTTTTCCTTTTAAGTGTTCTTTTGGCTAGGGCTTGGGAAAATTTGACATTAATAAGATTTTCATCACTCATATTTCTCTTATATTTTCTCATAGCATCCCTTCGGTTTTGAACAACCGCACCACATTCACCATCCCACCAAGGTGGGTTACATTTTTTTTTTGTTTTGGGATTTTTACTTTTTGGAATACACGCATCTGCGGAATTAATCACCAAATTATTAAGAATTGTGGCTTTTTCTGTGATCGAGCAAGAAGGTATATCCGCACTCACGCCATTAAGATCCCCAGATAAAGATTCTCGAAATTTGTGCCAGTTTGCCTTGTTGGTGTTATATTTTTGCCTTCTACGGGACATTTTGCAGCAATCAGGCTTTTTCCCTAATTGTATAGAGATAGGGTAATGGTCGCTGGAGTGCGGATCATCCAACACTTGCCAATCACATATGGTTGCGATGTCAGGGGTGCATAGAGAAATATCGACAGCGCTAGGCCGTTGATTTGGTAGAGTTATTCGTGTTGGTGCTCCGGAATTCAAAATACATAAGTTGTTATTATCTATAAAGTCGAGAATATTAGAACCTGAAGGGTTTGTCAGGGTACTACCCCATGCTTGGGAATGTGCGTTGAAGTCTCCCAGGATCAAGAAGGACTTAAAGAATTTAGATGTCAAATTGTCCCAGCATTGGGTATCAAACGTTGTTCTTGGTGGAATGTGGACTGAGACTATTGTCATATTAAATACCTCCGCCGCAACGATTTGGAAGGTCGGAAAGTAAGGCAGTTGGACTCGAGAAAAAGGAATCTTATTATGTATGAAAAGGGCGGCTCCACCCTTGCCATCTAGCCTGTCGTCTCTAAGACATGAATATTCCGGGATTTCGAAAGGCATGAGGGGCGGAAACCAAGTTTCCGACACCGCTGCAATATGAAACTGATGGGTTTTCAATAACAAGACCAGATCAATTTTGTTAGATACAGCACTTCTGCTGTTCCATTGTAATATGGAAAGGAATCTATTGTTGAGCTTTTGGGTAGCCATTTTCATTAATATAAGATTTTAAGGTTTCAATAAGATGAGCAGCGTTAGACGGTATTGTATTATTATTTAAAAGAGATTGAATAATTAATTTACTTAAAGAACATACGAATTCATTGTTATCAGTAGAGAGACTATTTTTCAAGTCCCTCTGCTTCATAAGCTCGGTGAAATTGTCTTCAAATGTTTGAGAAGATTGCTGCAGGGCAAATCCATCTTGTAACATAGACGGAGTGTTACCATTAGGAAACATTATCAATGATTCGTATTCATCTCGTGAAAAAATTGGCTTTGGGGGAGGAGTGGTTCTCTTTTGCTTAGATTTACCCCTACCCCTGAATTGGGAATATGAAACTGCTGTTGTATTTACGTTATCGGATGATTGCGATTCATGGCTCACTATGTCAGCGAATGTTTTTTTTGACGTGGGGTGTATATATGATGCTTGTATATAAGATATATTTTGACTAGCCATGGTGTGTTTGATTGCTTTCTGCCTATGAAATTCAGGGCATTGAAGACTTATCGCCTTATGAGAGCCATTACAATTAACGCATTTTTCCTCATGGGCATTGCATTGTTCCACTGTGTGTTTCTCTCCACACTTGAAACATCTCGGATTAGAGTTGCATCGTCCTTTGGCATGGCCGAATCTACAACAGTTAAAACATTGAATCGTAGGGTAGCAATAAGTTTCAACAGAAAATGAATTATAAAACACAAAAAGCCGCATTGGTAGTATCTGCCCTCTAAAGGTCAATACAACCGATTGTGATGGTTTCCACACAGTCTCTCCGGAAGTTTTGTCTCTGTAGCTTAATCTTCTTACTTTGATAACCTCTACATCGGTATTTGCTACCGCTATTTCAGAAATCAGCTCCTCATCCGTTACATCGCTGGGCAAACCCCTGATCAGTCCCATCCTTGTCACGCTGTATGATGGGATATACGCTTTGTATTTAGCGTTGGAGGTTGTAAATATATTTTTTACAAAGGAATTTGCTGCAAAGGCAGAATTGAATTCCATGGAGATTTTGAATCTGCCTTCCGCTTTAACAGATCCGTTCACAATATTTTGTATTTTTCGACTTGATAGAAATCTACCAAATTCGACCGGGAAAATTTTTTGTCCATTTTCACAATTTTGTACAGTCACCGTGTACGGACCCAGATCTTTTTGGGCGTAGAAATGTTCTCTTATAGAGTTATTGTAGTTTTGATTAATGGTTTCATCTTTACCAGTCGTCTGATTACGGTCTTTGCTGGTGTTACCCATGATCTCACTGGCCTTTCTTTTTTTTGATCCCAGCAGGTCTGGTGGCTTTGGTTCCAAAGCCACCGATTCTGACGGCTCAGTCATCTCCTCATCCAGCGCTTGTTGCGCCGCCATGAGGAAATATCAATCCAATCGACAGGTAGTATAAAGTTTTCTTTTATAAAACTAATAAATTTATTCGAGAGAAAAAAAAACAAATAAATGAAAAAAAAAAACACGATTAAAAATCCGTGCCCTCACATATAACGAGTATTAATAATAATTATTATTATATTGGACACTACGTAAACAAAATTGTTATAATAATAATAATATATCTGCACCTGCAGGAAGCAGAATATTAATAATAATGAAAACCAAAATTTATTTGAACTGAAGAAAATTAATAATAATATCTATGCCAGGTGTTTTAGAAATAATAAAAAATAATTGTAATTTTTAATCTCACGCGTTCCGGGGACCTCGATATCAGCGTCACGCACGTCCGAACCACTCGATTAACAAACGACAACTGGGACATAAGCTTGAAATCAAAACAATTCCTCTATAATTGCTTTACTTTTTAAAAAATTCAATAGATGGCGGTGTAGTAGGAAGTACATAACATGTGATGTATATTTGCCTATTGTATAGATACATCGAAAGAATTGACCAATTTAAACCGATTTTTCTGAATTATTATGTTGAGATTATTATTATGTTGAGATTATTATGTTGAGATTAAATTCTAATTCAATATTGAAGGTAAGACCACAGGACAACGTCTGCCGGGAAATTTAGTTTACTAAAATATTCCACAGTCCACACAATATATAATTTTCAGACTGGTATTACAACTAGGGATGGGCAAATGAAAAAAATATATCGTATCGATAGTTTTAAAAAGTATCGATGTATGAAGAGGAAAAAATATCGATATTTCGATATATCGATATTTTTAGTCCAAAGCCTAAATACCTATATTAATTATCAAATTATTTAAAAATGAAAAGAAAAACAGCACATATTTGGTACATAGATTTATTGGCTTTATTATTCGTATATAAAATGAAAAAAATATAGATGCTGGCAAATTTCTTAGGCCAAACGTAAACTGCAAAAAACTTGTAATCAAACCGTTAATTTAAAAAAACGATTTTGAAATATGACTAAAGCAAGAAATTAAATTAAGCATGTACACAATTATCTTACATGGGAAAATCGATTTTTAGTCAGTGGCGTAACCTGGGTTTTCGCCGCCCGGGGCGGGATTAACATTTGCCCCCCCCCCCCCACCTACCTAATAAAGTTTGGCGCCCCACCCCCCTATATAAATGGAAAAAAAATCAAAATAAAAAGTTCGCATATTTTTTATAACTAGTGGTTCAGTTCATGGGTCGAAATTCGACCATAATTAATTTAAACTATAATATACCTATTACAATAGTGTGCGTAGAGTTTTTTTTATTGATTTAATCTATTTTTATGTACGATTTTAAAAAAAATATTAGCATTTGCCACCCCTTCTCTATAAAAGTGTGCGAAATTTCATACTCCTCCGTCCGCTCAATTTTCGTAAAAAGGGGCACAAAGTTTTCCCTTCACCTATTAATATATAGATACTTACAACACTACAATATAGTACAAAAATTCAATTTTTGGATAATGGGATAGAGCTTACTTCTGACACAGATTTTTCTACCTGCGGAATCACCGCAAAAGTTTTTTTTAAGACCTTAACCCGAAATTACTTAAAGAAGAAAAAAAGGAACTTGAATTAACTCACTCCGGTGTACACTTTTTTGTACTAGCTTACGCTGAGACAGGCTAAAAGGAAAAAAAATATTTTATCAATTTTAAGAATTTTAGTGATTTTTTTTTCTCATTTATTTTCCCTTCACAAACTCGGGGCCCCGATTTTTTTTCTCATTTATTTTCCCTTCACAAGCTCGGGGCCCCGATTTTTTTCTCATTTATTTTCCCTTCACAAACTCGGGGACCCGATTTTTTTTTCATTTATTTTTCCTTCACAAATTCTCGTACCTATACTATTTCAGTTTTGTGTTTTTTACCAAGTTTTTTTTTATTTGTCGGCTCATTTTGCCGCCCCCTGAAAAGTGCCGCCCGGGGCGGACCGCCCCCCCCCCCCCCCCTAGTTACGCCACTGTTTTTAGTCCCGCTTAATATAATTATTGTGCCAAGAAGTTTGTTTTACACGGCTCAAGGCACCCACAGGTCGGCGATTTCAGGTTCATCTACCATTGTTTACTGCTATACTTGAGATTTAGAAGCGGCAATATATAAGTATTTTAAAGGTTTATTGCTAAAACTCATTACAACTTAAAATAAATAAATGTAAAAATTAGAATTTTTATACAAAATTTATTAAAGCGCTTAAAAAATCGATTGCGATATTCAGAAATAAAAATCGAACATCGATATTTCCAGATTAAAAAAATCGACGAAAAATATCGATTATTTTCTAAAAAAATATCGATATTTTTATATATCGATATTTTTTGCCCATCCCTAATTACAACAAGCTTAATCAATCTCGAATGCAGATAGGTAGGTAGGTACTATAAATATCAGTTGATATACCTACCTATTATATGAATTGTAATAATTATGGAGATAAACTTAGTCAATCTTATAGTTATAATATTACAATGTAATCTATATCTCACACAGTAGAGTCACTTCTGTAGGTACCATACCATTATAATGTCATTGTAACTATAGGTCCGTAGGTAGGTATACCTATACATCGCTTTATGCATTGCAATCATTTCATTATCACAGACTGCTTCAAAATGAGCACTAGAAAATACACAATATTCAAGAATCCTACTCACATAAAGAAATAAATAATTATGAATTTATGTACCATTCATCAAATTCATCATTCTAAATACCTACAATGAAATTTTGTAAAATTGCAACTGTCACCTATAGGTAGGTACATGTAGTATTTTTTTTTTTTATTTTATTTATTTATTCAATTTAATTAGGTATCACATAACATTTTGAAATAAGGAATTAACAATGTTGCCCAAATATGCTAAGCCTGTGCTAGTTACTGGAAGCTTTCATTTTTTTTTCAAAAGTCGATACCATCAGTGTAGGTGTATTTTGCGTCGTGATGGCCTAATGCGAAAGCCAGTGAAATAAAGTGCTCTGGTTGCCTGCTGTCCATATGTGGGGTTAAAGAGTAAATGGATAGTGCATGACAAAAACCAAAGCCCAGGTACAAAGGTATAGGTACCTATCTGCCTTTAAAACAAAGTGCTTCAGAAGATTTATGGATGATATGAGATTATGAACGACGCTACACGCCGGTATTAGGGTAAGAACACGTAGAAAGCCGATTTCGACCCGCGCCGACCGGCGCAAAGAATCAATGTATTTGAATTTGTACAATGCATTTGAATGGGGATACCCACAGAAAAAGCAGGAACCCTCTTTCCGGCATGGCCATTAATAAATTTTATTGAATGCGTTGAAACCATAGACAACGATCTTTGAGCCGGTCGGCGCGGGTCGGAATCGGCTTTCTACGTGTTCTTACCCTTATGTGATGATTATGGGATTATTAACTGATGGGACACGTGTTATGAATGCCAAACGAATAAAGACTTTTGATCCGAGACGACCTTAGCGATTGCTGTCTCTTTCTTATAATTTATCAAATTTCGTCAATACGCAAGAGAGACAGCAACCGCGAAGGTCTCGGGAGAGCCATATTCTTCCTACCTTCAGGATCTCGAAGACCTAAGGGATTTGCACATGGTATTGTGTGGGATTACATGTCTGAAACCGCACAAGATCGAGCGCGGTGGTCTCTGTTTCTTTTTGCTCCTCTATAAGTGGGGTTACCTATACCAAGAGAGTGTTTAGTATGGTATGTTACTTAAATTAGCTGATGTGTTGTATTAAACCAATGGGAAGTTTTCTGGGGAGCTTCCGACAATACACACTAGGTGGCAGAACTTCTAATCAGGGATCCTATTCACGGAAAAGTTTAAGTCTAAGTTTAGTTCGAAGTTCGAACGAAGTTCGATTCAAACTTCCGTGAATAGGTACATAGACTGTAGATAGTCGCCGCCTACAATTATTATTACCAGCAGCCCTATTCACGGAAGGGTTTGAATCGAACTTCGTTCGAACTTCGTTCGAACTTCGAACTAAACTTTTCCGTGAATAGGGCTGCAGGTCTATTGTCAAATTCAGTGCTGCCAACGTAGAGATGTTTTTTTCAGTGATGCCAACGTTGGGAAGTTTGATTTCCATTGTGTTGCTAAGAAGTTGTTGATTGAGTTGCTAAGAAGTTGTTGATTTTGTTGCGCATAAATTTGAGAATAAATCTCAGGGGTGCTGTTCTGTATTTTTTAATTTGTATTTAGGTAGGTATATAAAAAAAGATGAACAATTTTATTTGTAATAGTATGTGAAAAATGTACAATGATTACTCTAAACCTATTGTAAGTTATCATGTATAATAATATATAAGTTGTTTAATTTGAAATAAACTAGAATGATATTTTGGAGGTTAGATTGTGAGCGACCATAAGAAGAAGAAGAAGTAAATCGCCCCCGTTGGCAACACTGAATTTGACAATAGACCGGATTAGCAAGGGCGCCTCTAGCGGCACAAAAAGGAAAAAAAACATCCCATTCGAGTTTGAAGCCAAGAATAATATATTATGAAAGTTAATAGATCGATAGGTTTCGTTAAATTGTCAGTTTTTAAAAATTGACATAATATTAAGTTATTAAATTTGCTTCGAATACGTGTGTAAAGTGTGACGTCATTTGACAGTTTCGCGCTCCAATATCTTCCATACATTTTGTATGGAATCAGAGAAACCAAAAAAAAAATAGGATTAATGCTAATCATTGTACTCATGTACTGGAAACGAACAAGGGAAAAAAATATCTTAAAAACGTCGTTTGTGGTTAAAAAAAATAAACAAAAACCCAATTTCATTTGTATGGGATTTGAAATGTCAGATAGTTTCGTGGAACGCAGCGGTAGAGGTCTCTAAACATTAACTGTACACCCGTATTATTCTAAAAACAGATACCTACTGCAATAACAAAATAATTAGCAATAATTAGGAATTAATACATTTATCTCCATCACTCAAGAATATAAAATACCGATGTACAGAGACATCTTTGAAATAAATCTAACACACCGTATATTATGTAATAATGATTTTTACCAATAATATTGATATGACATATTTGCATGGTACATCGTTAGATGGCGTGTTAACCCTTTATAGGGCACTGGTACACTATTGTACCACTTTGAAAAAATCTACATAGCTCTGAAATATTATGGTTTATCGATGTACCACATTTAATAAATGAATTCGTAAAGAAATGCTACAAGCACTGACATCTCTTGTAAATCTTCAAAAGTTTTGTTGGAAGAATAATAGAAGGTCAAAAATTTTGTGGTACATATTTGTACCACCGGCCACTCAGGACACGTTTTTTGCCCGGTTTTACAAAAGATGATTATGGAAATTTTGTGAAAATGTGTGAATTTAAATTTAAAAAACGATAAGTAACATGTTTATAGGATTATAGTTGATAATATTTTTCAATTATTTTGTACATATATGTATACAGTACTAAGATAGTTTCAAATAAAGTTTGAAAAGTCATTTAACCTCTGATTGATTGCATTTTAACTTTTCTCTAAAAACTACCAATATACATATTATCAATATTTTTAAACGTTTAAATTTATAAAGTAAATACTAAATATTATTATCTCACATTAAACAATGAATTAAACATTAGCCAAAAGATGATGTAACAGCTGAAACATGAAATTTTGATTTTAAGTAGGTAGGTAGGTAGACTTATCCATGTAATGATGATATTATGGAATATTTAGCGATGATATTAGAGGCCCAGCTCATGATTCTGATATTGGTGGTGATGAGGATGCCGAAGATGATACAACTTGTAAACCAAGAGGTTGTAGCAAGGCTAATCTTCGCTAATCTACGTTAAAAGTTTCTATTTGAGATTTTTCATCGGATAGTTGATCCAGACTACAATCCTTTTACAAAAAAGGCAGGCGACGAGTGGTCATATTATTATCTGAAGGAGACAATAGTATGCCGTCTGCTAACAAATGGACCAAGTCAACAAGTGAGCCTGAATTTTAAATTCAATCAGCCATATGTATGTCAAGAAAATTTGAGAACCCTCTGAATTTCTCAAATATTTTTCCTCCTTTTTATGGCTGACATTTGGGAACATCTAGTCAATCAGAGTAATTTATATGCATCCCAAAACGGACAAACCCTGGTCACAAATTGAAGAACTGAAGGCTTTCATCGGCTTACTTGAGATGAAAAATCTTACGTCTGTTTATTCTTATCATATATATGTATTTTTTAAATTTCTAGGATTTATTTTTATTATTTTGGTGTTTTTTCATCAGTTATTTAGTTTATTGGTTTTTAAAATAAAATAATATTAAACATGAAACACACTTTTCAATATTTTATAGTACTATTTCAAAAGTGGTACAAATGTGTACCAGTGAACACGGCGTGTTTGCAGTTTACGTTATAGGGCAGTGGTACAATAATGTACCACCCAAAAAGATGAAGAAGAAGAGGGAAAAAAATTAAAAATAAGTTACCATAATATTTACTACCCTTGATTGTACGAAAAAAAATAAAAAAATTCCCTTTTATTAAATCCTTTATATTTTGCCTTATAAAGGGTTAACTCATTCATTATTTTGAGTTTATACTAAACAAACTTATTAGGTAATGTTGTACGAAAAGATGAACGTATATTCAGTACCTATTCAAAAAATAATAAAATAATTTTAAATTAGATTAGTAAATTTGTAGATACACCGTAATTTTTTACAACATAGAACGAATTAGTTCGAGCCAAGTTCGAGCTTAATAATTTATTTTGAAATGATAACCGGCTTATAACCGGATATAATTATTTTTGAGCTTGACCATGGTTATCAGTATTTTCGCCTATGGTCATCCGTTATCTTTGCTTTTCTTGGTTCTTGCTTCACCTGTCATAATAGTTTGTGCGTGTTTGTGTGGTGTTTACGTTGTGCGTATGTCACTTGAGAATATTGAAAATAAATAAAAAATAAAATTTGTTTCATGGTACAGCCGATTGAATATTTCAATAATGGAATCGATAAAGGTATTTTCGCATGTTTATTTTTCTTAACATTTATATGGAACACCGCTTAAATTAAAAACTCGTTGAATTGCAAAAAAATAATATATTTATACCCCTTTGTCTTTCAAAGGTTATCCATTACGCAGTCAATCATTTATTGATAAAATCTTTTTTATTGTCATTATTATGTTTAAATTGAATTAGTATTTTACATTTTCGTAACAATGTTAAGTTTTTTTTAAGTGTGAACTTTGACCGTTTATTGAAATTTAACACTTTCTTTGGTATCTGGTGTCTGATTTCATATTTCTTAAATTAACAGCGACATAAAAGACTTTAAATTATATCAAAATGATTCCTGTTTATAAATTAAAACATTTTAATTGAAGCATTATTTGCAAAGTTGTTTATTTTGTTTTATTTTTTTATGTTATTTTAGGACTTATCTTTGTCCATATTAAAAGGCTTTGTGGATAGCTTACGAGGAAGCTTGGTTCTGTTTTATTTAGATAAACAAATGAATGAAAGATCAATGGGAAGATATTCTCCACACAAAGACTCTTCAACACATACAAATAAGTTAAAAGAACCTCCAAAAAATAGAGAGTAAGTAATCTTTTGAATTTCCCAAATCTTTTATAACTAAATACTCCGTATTCTTGGTTATATGCAGAGGATCATATTATTATCAAAATAGCCATACTGACATTCAACTAAAACAAACATGGTGCAAGGTTTTTAGGATGTGATGTTAAAGTTAACGTCCATTAGGCTAAAATCAGCAAGTAAATTACAGTGATGGATTTTTCAGTACACTATATATTCAGATTAGATACCATGTTTTCATTTGAATAAATTTCATAACATAAATTCAGAGTTAAACTGGCTTACAATCGTCCATCGATCCCTATCATCGTGCATTTCTCAATTATGTGGAGTAAGCAGAGACAAAATTGTAGCCATTCACATTTATACCGAGAGTGTCTTCTTTTCTTTGAAACCTTGATGAAAGAAGTGGTTGGTAGCCTGGCGGTTACGACACTGGCTCTCGTACTGATTTGGCTGAGGTCGTGGGTTATCTCAGGTGCCGACCATCTTCCTCTTTCACGACACTAGCTTTTACTAGCTTACTGTGAAAGAGTTAAATAGTGTATTTGTGTTTACTTTGAGTTATCAAAAAGAAGAAAAAGAATTGGACTTAGGTGAACTCTCATTCGGCATCATTAACACATCTTCTAGCCCCATACACCTGTCCAGGAAATTCCATCCACCATCTTATATTACCATAATTCTTTTGAAACAATTAGCTTCAAAAGTGTGAGTTTTCATGCCCAATTATGACTTTAAACTTTGAAAAATCTTTCAATTGATATTATATGAGCTGGAACTTTATTATTTTATACCACTATTAAACGTTAGCATTTTTTTGCCTCACTAGAGGACTATATTCATAAATTAATTAACACTTTTTTGTAAAATGTGTCAGTACAACAGGAACTTATTTCCTGAGGCAATTTTTCTTATCCAATCTGAAGATAGCCCGACCTAGGGTATAAATTTCAAGTAAAAATCACTTCTAAACACACTCAAAAATTTCTGGCCTGACTGCGAATCGAACCCGGTACCTCTTAATCGGATGTTAGCGCCTATTCAACTAGGCTACCAAGGTTTGTCATCATTACCAAGTGCCATTTTAGCTTCATGATGTGTTGTTTGGGCAGTTGAGTGTGTGATATGGATGTTATGTTGTCATATGCAGAAGTGATGTAATGTGTTATTAATAAACATTTGGTCATGTTGTTATGTGTTGTGTATGGTCTTGTAATTCTACTAACCTGTTTGAGACTTCTAAATGTGTGTTGGCATGACGCCCTCTTCTCATTCTTTTCAACTCATTACTGCCATTTTTTCTACACTTAGGTATATGATAAATTTCTTTTAAATTGGCACAATCGAAAATTTCTTTGGTACTTGAAGAATTTTAATATTGTGAAAATTTTATGGATTGTCTTTCCTTTCACAATTAACAACAGCTCATTATTGAGAGGTTTTGGATTTGATTCCCGATCAGGCCAGAATCTTTTCTATCACTTAAAATTTTTATTCGAGGGATGCGTGTCTCAAAATATACCTCGGTAAATAAGAGAACTGTTTCTAAATCTACAGTGGGGCCACTGTACGAGTGCTGCTGAACTCCTCGCTATACTTCAACCTACTTCCTTGCGTCTCGCCATAAACGAAACATCAGAAATTGACAATGTAGTTGGCAATGCCTGCATATGATATTATTATTCACTATAAAAAAGTATATACTAAAAGGATTTACAACAGTCCACAGCTATGAATGATCTAGTTCCAAAGTGGTCCCCGAAGCTATGATGCATTTTTAAGGCAAGTCCGGGGTAGCCGGATCATTCAAATAATTAAGTTGACTCATAACTGGTGGGTTTTTTGTTTGGGTTCAAGCCCCAAGATACTTTCTACCACCAGTTTAGTTTAAATTGAGGTTAGAGTGGGCGGAATGGTGGCTCTGAAAAGGGGAACATAAAGTATATAGTCGCGATAGTATAACTAATTTAAAACCGCTTATCAGCGAGCCGGCTGGATGTTGTTGGGCAGGACGGTGACAGTCGTCCGGAGGAGCAAAGGAAGACGCAGGTCAAATCAACACATCGTCAACTAGAAGATGCAAGGGCCCCCAGAGCCCACATAACACATGACGTACACATTATTTTCAGGTACACACCACCACCATGACCTACTGACATATGACAATGACCGACAAGATGCATAATGGCTCAGTCCAGTGCGCATCGACACCACACCAACAAACATGTTATCTCTTTCAGGTATACACAAACATATTAACACATGCACTCATTCATTCGTTGGCTTCTTATGGACTAGCGTTTTAACGTTTACCGTTTTAGCGGCCCAATATTTCTACGATATAGTGAATTGAGTGTCTGTCATTTTTTCAGGGAATCAAAAGTGCTTAAAAGAACATTACAATGCTGCGCCTTGAACGGAGGTGTTTTCTGGCTGAGTATCCTTGTATTTGACTATGGTCTATTACCATTCTTGAAATTCATAGTTACTGCCATATTTGGACACAACCCTGGTATAGGACACTCCATATGGTCATGGCTGCAGCCATTTCTGTCCCTTACTTTTGGAATGATCTGGGTCCTGCCTCTTTTCTTGTTAAGCAAAGTGGTCAACAGTCTGTGGTTCCAGGTATTTATAATTTTATATTTATTGCAGCTGCTATGTGAGTAATAATGTTTTCAGTGTAAATACAGTGGTTCCTCTCAGTAATAAATAGTTTATACAACTAACAAAAATCATGTGAAAAATAAGTGAAATTATGTATAACAAACTTGTTGTCAATTTTACTCATTAGGAGCATATTTAGTTAAAACATTTTCGGACAACCGTCCATTTTCAGTAACAATACAGTAGCCTAAGTATGTAACTCGCATAGATAACTTGACATTGCGTCATGTTAAGGTAAACGTTACGTTACGTTTCAAGTAGACGCGAGAAATCACAGCGCGTAATCAAAAACGCATAGGTTTTCACTAAATTACGGTGACGCAGGCTTACATACTACCGATGTAATTAAAAACTGACAGTTGGCTCCGTTTTGGTTCAAAACGAAGACTACAAGTACGTTTTGTGTCTTACATACTTAGGCTACTGATTGTTTAGGTTACTTGAAAACGGTATAACCAATATACTCAAAATTAGTACACAAATTGACAAACTTTTTGTTTATTTAAAAAAAAAAAAAATACCTCGATACGGGTGCAAACCCAGTGAGATATCCTGTTGATAGTTTCAGCCGAGGGTGCTTGGTAGTAGTTCATTTTCACTTATGTAAAAATGTGAGATATTTTTAGGTTTTTACAAAAGAACAAAAATAGTGTAATTATTATTATATTATGTACTTCAAACTGTTATGTCTCAATAAAATTTATTATTTATTATTATTATTTTAATTTGTGTACGTTTGCAGATTCATTTATTCAGATAAAGTAAAATAAATAAGTGATTATATCATTAAATGCTTATATTTGATAAATATTGTATTGCTTTTGTGTTATTTCATATTGTAACTAGATATTTCCTTGCAGGACATAGCAGATTCTGCCTACAGATACAGCCGTGGGAGACCTCAGTTCTTCTCAAGTGTCAGCAAAATGATAGCGGACACTTTATTTAGCATTTTAGTTCAAGCTTTATTCTTAGTGCAGGTAATTATTTTTATTTGCATTCATTTCATTTTATGAGCACACTTTAACAAATTCACTGCTGATTATGCAGATCTGTGTTCTTCAGTTCGAAATATACATTTGTATTTATGAAAAAGGCACTGTTGTCGAGCGCTGTGTTTGTATGAAAATACCTGGTTTTTTACTTCACTTTTTTTTAAAACTATTTACTAGCTGAAGAAAGTTGTCAAGCTCCAAAAAAATTTCTTGAAATAAATAATTTTGTATGATTTACGAACAAATATAATATATCCCCAATAGTAAGGTCCTCCGACTCTGTCAGGAGGCTGCACTGAGCTACAACTCTAAATACAGGGCTAGTCACAATAGTTCCATAATGGGACGCAGTGACGGCGACCTCCTAGGGGGCAGCAAGCCTACTAAATAAATAAATAATGACTCTAACAACTCACTAAAGATGTTCGATTTTTAAATGGTATGAAGAGATCACTACAATGTATTGGGAAACAATCCCAACAGACAATGAGTCTATCAGATCTTGGACAACAGAGCTGAGGGCTTACAACCTCCTTGGCCAGGTTAAAAGCGCTTTCTACTCCTAGGAAACATTCGCTGTTCTCTGTTGCCAATTGTCATTTCGTTGGAACTTGTATATATACAGTGAGTGGGGAAATATTTCAAATTGTAACGATTTTTGAGGCTAGTGACATCTACTGGTGGATTGATACAATACTTGGACTGATTCTATAAGACTTTTTACTAACTGGAGTTCTATGTGAATGCCATCTGTTGTAATGTAGTGGAAACAATTCATCAACTGAAAATCCAATTTGTGTTTCTATTCCTCTTCAATAGATGTTGTTGAATGTACTTGATGTTTTTCGTTATCTGAAGAGAATTTAGTTTTCCAACACGCGGCGGTTATGAAAGCAACTATCTTTTTATCAATCCCACAAATAATCTTTCGATCAAATATTTTGAAGGTAGATAGCGCCAGGATTATTAATCCATTTTAACTAACCGCTAATTATCACCAGTCTATAAACGTATCTTGTTTATATCCTCGCGTATTGAAAACTGGATTTTTCCTAGTAACATAGGTAATCAAACCAATGTATTAGGAAACAATCTCAATCAGCTTTGTTATCCAAGATCTGATAGACTCATTGTCTGTTGAGATTGTTTCCCAATAAATTGGTCTGATTACCTATGTTACTAGGAAAAATCCAGTTTTCAATCCGCGAGGATATAAACAAGATAAGATCACTACAAGCTTAATCTAGTCCTGAAAAATGGGCGCAAGAATCTAGACATGTTTAGAACATTGTAATTTATTAACGGTTTTTTTTATGTAACTTTTCCAGAGTATGCTGGTAAACATGTTGCCTATTCCATTCTTCGGGGAATTCCTGTGCCTGGTTCACATGTGTTTGTTGTACTCCCTGTATTCCTTCGAGTACAGGTGGTTCAACATGGGATGGGAGCTGCACAGGAGACTGACCTTTATAGAAGACAACTGGGGCTACTTCATTGGCTTTGGATTGCCCCTAGCGCTCTTGACTCAGTTACCTAGTTCCTATGTTGTCAGGTAAGCTGTTCATGTTTTTCTTCTTGTTTTATGAGACCTATTAATAGGCAGGTACTTTCTCACTTTTAAAAACCATAGCTAAAAGTTCATAATCTACCAAAAGCTAAGATTGTTTTAAATCGTGTGAATCTATATCTACATAATAATTCAGAAATGTTTGTTTTTTTATTTGCCTTTGACAATACTTTTACCGTATATGTGAACATCACGCTCAAAATACAAATGGTACGTCAGATATTAATATGCCCAGAGCCGTACAAAATGCTGGAGAAGGTTCTTAAATACAATTTGCTGCATTAACTTTAATATATTTAGAGCTATTTAAAAAACTCTATTTTTTTAGGATTTTCATACAAATTTCTCAAAAAGACAGTAAGTCATCTTTTGGAAACAAAATTACTCATGTAAACGTTGAATGGAATCTTGGTATTACGGTATGAAAATGTAATAAAATAATTGTAAATTGATTTGTTATACATATAAATGTTATTCAAATCTTATTATTCTCAATAAATAAAGATTTAATGAAAAAAATTGCAAAATGGTTCCAACATTTTGAAGTTTAACAGGCACAAATCACCCTCTATGGGTGGAATGCCTAATTAATTATGACACATTAGATTAGAGGGTGTAGGGAATGTAGCTAAGATTCAAACCACAGAGCTCTCTATGAAAATTTGAAAATTATGTCGGTAGGTTCGTATAATATTATGAGGTCGGTAAAACAAAAATTGTAAAAGTGTCATTCTTCTTTTTCTGTGCTTATGTCAGTTATAGAGGTATGTTAAGCAATGGGAAGCTAGACTAGAACCTGTTTAATTACCTACCGATCAAGCCTGACAATCGGAATCAAAAACGTAAAGCAAGACTAGTATAATATATATAAAACTGAATGTTTGTCCGTGTGTGTGTACTTGATAGATTCAAAGACCCGTTAACGAATTTCAATGAAATTTTGGTGATCGGTTCTACTAATGTCCGGGAAGGTTTAAGCGAAGTATGAGTTCAATACCACTTCTTGGAGGGTAGTTACAAAGTAGAAAAGGTTAAATTATGTATTCCTCTTGGCTCTCTTACTGGAGCAGAGGAAAGAACCAAAGATGAAATTAAACGTAATAATTTTCTTTTGCACAGAAACTAACCTAATTATAGAAGCAGTTGCTCTACATTACTCCAAATATATACATGAAAGTTGAGCTAAAAAAAAAACCCTAAACGGTCCAAGTTTACTGATTGAATATTTAAACATTTCAAAGTCTATTAAATTTGCTAGTTTATAAATATTTGAGATTTGTTATGCATACTTTCATCACGAATATCTTTCCGATTACCATGCTAACTGGAATGGATGACCAGATGACGTAAATGGTTGATCAATAATTAATGGACTATTTAATTTTTTTCAGCGGCTGTGTTTTCTCAATACTCTTTCCGCTTTTTATAATCAGCGGTAATGAAGCAAACCCTGTCATAGGAGCTTGGTAAGTCAACACGCTATTTCATACATTTTATTTTATGCTCGTTTAATTAAAAATCATAAATCTATTCACACATAATAATTTTAAATTTCAGCGAATACCCTTTGAAATTGTTCTCTCCCGTGATAGCGATATCGAATGGAATATTTCATAGAACAATCATCAGTGCGGGGGCCCAAAAATCAAGCTCTTCAGTTAAAAGATGACTGTTTCGTGATTTTTTTTTGGCATATTACTTAATTTGTGCATAGGAAATTGAGAATTTACCCTGAGCATCACAACATGACTCATTTTGTGTGTTCTTCAACACAAAATATAAGCAATTTTTATTTTTAAATAAACACATTTTTTTTTTATTTGTATCACAAGTAATGTCTTCTCATTCACAACACAATAAATACTCTTTAGTTGATTCAGAATAATTTATCACATCATTTTAAGCATTCATTTTGAAGTTGGTAGTCGTGTTTCGTATTGGAATCCCCGCTCAATTATGTTGTTGTTTTTTTTTACTTTAATTGCATAAAACTTTAGTTTTTACAAAATAAATAATTACGATCATATTCTCTGTTTAATTGTATAGTTTATCCCACATAACAGTTTATATAATATGTTATTTTCTTACTTGAAAGAAATGGGTGTTGAATAATATCATGTTTGATAAGAAAAATATTTCATTATAATCAGGGAATTAGTACATATAAATCACATTATTTGGTTTCTTATGTTTATTAATTTTTTATTTTACTGTACCAAGGTTTGTCTTTGTGACAAGAATGATTCACCCATCGCATGTAAAATAATAAAAAAATGTATAGTGTCTATTAACATAGTCAATGCATGTTGTTAAAAACATTGCTGATTTGAAATCATGTATTGTGCCGTCAAGAATTATTAGATAAATAATCATTTATCTATGGACTTGATGATGTTTTTTTTTTATCTATACTTTCATCTTTTCAATTTTGTGTTGTTAAAAAATTCAAGAATAAAAAACGCGCATTATAAAGATTCACAAATAATGGTAGATAGTCTATTTCAATCATTATTCGGATAATGTATATAAGTCATAAAAATAATTTAGTTTGGTTTAGTAGGTTTGCTCTATATTTTTTTTTGGTTTTATGGGCTACATATTTTTTCTTAAATTGTAAAATGAATCTACTTAGTAATTTTATTGACCAAGTTGAATGTTTTATATAGGCCTTTCCTTCTTATTTATGTAGCTTCTCACCATTTACATTCTGTAATGTAGTACATTGCCACTAATATGGGTTAAATCTCATTAATATAAAATTAAATTCTCAATTAGTCCACAAAATCTAACATTAAAAACTTACCTATCACAACAAAATCCATTATAAATAACTTTAAACAAATTCAATATATTATTATTCTTGTAATTTTATAGCGGAAATATATTTTTAGTCAGTTCTTGACAATTCCATTTTGTTATTTTCGACAATGTTTCTTGTTAATTCATCATTTAGAGTTTTCTCCTTGTGAATTTACTCCAATCAAGTTTGATCCTTGTGAACTCAATTGTCTCTTTCATTTTGACAAAAATGTTGTGAGATTATTTAGGATCTGAATGAATGGATGCATTGACGTGGGCCGATCGTATCGGTGCCACCTTAAAAGAGGGCCAAGTCAGGAGTAAAAGGAATAGATAACAATGTATGTGGATTGTTATACTCTTGAATGAAGCGAAAGCGGTTTGTCTGGATAGAAATGAATAGAAGAGTGATGGGTAAAATAAAAGATAATGATAAATTTAAAATTGCTGTGCGTCATCAAAAATATTTACCAAGTAGCAATTTAGAGGTTGTAAATTTATTTTGTATAATTCTTGAAAATTTCCATTTGTCTTGGATAGTTAAGTGATACTTATTAGATATTTTTCATTGGAAGAATGGGGCCTGGTGATTATACCTAATAATATAAACAGGGATTAACTACTATTATGTAAGCTTTTATTGTTTTATGAGGATGCAATTAGTATTAGATCAGCTCAGCAATTTCTTTGTCAATATATATTTGCGAATTCAAGTAAAAACTCATGGGAACTGCTTTGAATGTTATTTAACTCGCTAAATAGTGTGAGCAAGACAATAGATTAAGCTAATTTAGAGTGAGCCAAATCATAAGAAATTTTTTAAGCATTGCCATCTCCAGTTCCCTATTTGCACATCATCAGAAACTCGTAAGAATAGTCTTTATTCACCTGATAAAGTTACAGTAAGGAGCTTAAATAAAACGCCTTCTTTGGAATTTGTTGGTACACCATATAAAAAAATCACTGTTGTTGGCTGTTTCTTCACGAGTAAAGTATACAATTCATTGCAGGAGGGACATCCTTATATACTAATTTATCAATGTTGAATCATTCTTCTTGTTGTATTTAAGTATGTATATAGTTTGTGGTTATTGAATTAATATTATTTTAACAATTGGAATCTTAGACTGAATTGGTTTAAACAATTTTATATACCTATTATTGTAATTTTAAGATTTATACTGCAGTCATTTTAAAAGTAATAAAATGTGGTTTTTATTTGCTTGTTTTTTTTTTTTACAATTTTTAACCCCTTTATTTTACAGTATATAATAAAGACTTTTCTGACTACCTATATCTGTTTCAATAGGAAAATGAAAAAAACCGACTGTACAGAATGATGTAATCATAGATTACAGTGTTACCAGGGTGAAAAATTTTTTTTTTCTACATCATGTATGTTATAGCCTTCACGTCCACGTCATTCTCAATTTTGACCATGCCTTCTTGCACCTTTACTTTCAAGCTTATAAATTCTTTTTGTTATCCTTTTAACATCCGTTATTTAAGAAATTTCAATATTTAAAAAAAGAAATATCCACACTAGAAAGGTCGCTTAGTGTAAGCAACAAAAACCCAATTTTACAGGAAAGGTTTTATTTTGTTTAAAAAGAAATTCTAGGAAGTTTAAGGTTTTTAAAAATATAGCAAAACATGAGTTGTTGAGTGTTATACAAATAGGCGTGCTTTCTGGAACATATGTTGCGCACAATAATTTTGCTGGTCTAACTTTTTTTTAAATGAATCTGTGCTCACTCAAAGTGGACACAAATACACTCTCTGACAGTAAGCTACTTAAACTTGTGTCGTGAAAGAAGAAGATGGTCGGCACCTGGGATCAAACCCATGACCTCCAAACCATACAGTACGAAAGCCGGGGTCGTAACCACTGGACTACCAACCACTTAATAATTATAGGGATAAGTTACAAGAAGAGAAGAAAGGAAATGTGATTAAAAAACTGGAAATCCATCTTTTTACTATTCCCTTGGATTCTTTTCTATCCTAAAAAGGCTTAAATATAATAACAATCAATTTAGGTCATATTTGAATAAAACTTAAATAAAAGTAAGTGTTTATTCAAATAGTTTGTTTTATTATTACGAATTTGACACAACACAATGTTTGTTGTACTATTAAATCATAATATCACACAAATTTCATGGCTATTTTCATTTGAACTTCTCCCATCATCAAGTTATACAACAATTCATCAAAGTCATAGGATTTATTTATTATTATAAAATGATTAAACTTTCACCATTATTATAAGTCAAAAAATGTTCTCAAAGAGTAACTGAAAACATTTTTTTGGGTTTGAATATTTTTTACGCAAGCAAAGTTAAGTCTTTTAAAAATAATTATTTGAATTTAACCAGGAAAATTTTTGGTATCTATCGAAATTGAATTTACTCAGTTTTCGCATCACCTCAATGATAATTGTTGTAATTAGCTTGATTTTCTAGCTTCTGAATACATTCAGACATGTCAGAAAATGTATCGTTCTGAATACATTCAGACATGTCAGAAAATGTATCGTTCTGAATACATTCAGACATGTCAGAAAATGTATCGTTCTGAATACATTCAGACATGTCAGAAAATGTATCGTTCTGAATACATTCAGACATGTCAGAAAATGTATCGTTCTGAATACATTCAGACATGTCAGAAAATGTATCGTTCTGAATACATTCAGACATGTCAGAAAATGTATCGTTCTGAATACATTCAGACATGTCAGAAAATGTATCGTTCTGAATACATTCAGACATGTCAGAAAATGTATCGTTCTGAATACATTCAGACATGTCAGAAAATGTATCGTTCTGAATACATTCAGACATGTCAGAAAATGTATCGTTATCAATTCTAAAAGTTATTTTGAGAATTTTCTTTAACTTTTCAGTGCGTACTCAATGCTTAATAAAATCTTGTATTATATTAGCCCAGATATCGAGATTTTACTCTACTCGACCTATTCCATAATAACGCACAATCAATAGATTTTAGTCAAATAATATGTAAATGCATAATATCCAATGTATACTTATCACAAATGATATTTTGTACTAGAAAAATTTATTTTATTACATTTTTGTTCAATATATTTTGTTAAAATCGTTAAAATACATATTATTATTTTTAAAATTATTTGTTATCAATTACTTCAACTTTAAGATACGTATGATTGCCGTACTCCAGCGTTTAATTTACTAAGACTAATTAGGGTTTATCTTAATTCAGAATTGTCTAAAATATCGTCTGGAGGTTCCTCTTTCACTTCGGGCATGGTATGCAGCATGATGGACGTCTGTAACTTTTCAAAATTGATCGTCGGGTCATCTTCTTCTGCATTGAATACTTCTCCAGATTTTGAAACCTGCAAATGTTTTTTTTTTAGTTAATATGAAAACATGACAATCTGTATCATCATGAAACTGTGGAAGCATATTTCAAAATAACTGGCTCTTGGCATTAATTCCTGACTGGGAATCGAACCCGGAATCTGTTATTCATAAATCTGGTACCAATTCAATTATTCTACTAAGATCCTTCAGACAATACAGCTATAACATAAAAAAAAATGTTTCGCATGGGTGCATTTACACCAAATGAACATAGAGCCGAATCTAGAAACAGAGCATACTTTCTTTCATGGTTCATATTGGACACCATGGAAACAATAACAAGCAAGAACTAATTAATGGACTATGACAGATTAGTGCCCATATCAACAGTCAAGAAAAATATACTCTATTTTCCAACTCTTGACAATATGTTTGTTTGATTTAAATGCATAATTATAGAGCAACATTCTTGATTTTTATAGCCTTTGCTGGTTTTCAATTCAAAAAGTAAATGCTTGTTGAAAGATTCACGATGAGGCTAAAAAAACATTCTCAATATCACTTCCAGGGGATTTTTCACATCAAGGAAAATGTCACTACATTACCAGTGAGTTATGCCATATTAAAACTGTAATCTAAGAATCTAATATTCTTCTTGAAATGTCCCCCTGATGTTGAAATATTACTTTTTTGGGCAAAGGTCTCCCTGTCTCTAGCTGCATTAATCAGTTCCCCAACGGTTTTGATTCCAGTCCACGCCCTTATTTTGCGAAGTCTTAACACCTGTTTTATACCCTCACCATTCACCAAGGTATGAGATTTTCAAATCTTATGTTTCTTTATGTTTGTCAGCAATTTTTCGACAATATTTTTCCCTATTCGGGACCTCCAAATTGATGACCATATCCATCGAAGGGATACGCAAAATTCTTCTAGAAAATCTAAGAATACCTACCTCAAATTTATTCCATTTATAACTACTGCATTTCCGCGCCCCCATGCAGCTTTGAATGAGGTTTAATATGGTCGGATGAGAAAGTCCAAAGAACTTGGCTCCTTTGGGTGTGGTACTAAAGTTTCTAATTTTGGCCTTCAAGTTGATTTGCTGCAGCAGTATTGTGTGACAGTGATTAGGAGATGTCCCTCTCATTGGGGATTGTAGATCAGAGTCCGCTACGATTTCAAATCTGAGAAAGCAGAAATCTATCAATGATCTAAACACAAAAAAATGAAACGAGAATTCAATACAAAAAACTGACTTACAATGGCATATTTCCTCCATCACTGATCTTGCAGGTGTACACGGACTTCTTCAATGGATCCCTCAGGCTTCCATAAACTCTGGTGGAGACAAAGCCTACTGGAAAAATAAGGTCTTCCGTGTGGTATGCAGGTTTGTCGGAGATCACTTCTCCCAACGAATGTATCGTCAGTCCCCCGAGACATATGGGAAATATGGGTCGGCCCATAGAGTCTAAGGGGATTGATTGTACTAAACGTTTGGCGGGAGCTTTTGATCTTCTTGATTTGGTAGAGGGAGTAACGGAAACTGGAAAATATAATGATTATCAAAAAACTAATTATAATGTATAGTCACTAGCTGTCAAAAGCACTAGAAAAGTCAATATACTTTTTATGGTAACTAGCATGAAGAATAAGATGTTCAATCTTCGAAAATCAGTTTGCATGTAGTAAAAATTGTGGCAAAACTTAATATTTTGTTTCACCAAGCAGTTATGATGGTAAAGATAGAATATAATCTTAAAAGTTAATAGTTGTTTTGTTTTCTTAAATTTTGAGTCATCTTAAGACTTTTCGATGAATACCCTCCTGTATTAAATAAATAAATAAATAAAACTTTATTGTGAAATAATTAATTAAAAACAATTTTTATACAAACACTTTAAAGATTCAAAGGGCGGACTTATCCCGAAGGATCTCTTCCAGCCAACCCAAAATAAGTATTCTAAAAAACGAAATAAGAGAGTTGTGGCACATGCTCATAATAGGGGGTCTTATACAAAACATGTATCAACAAATGTGTAAAGGTTCATTGTTACAAATCGAACTAAAGATAAACAATGTTTTACCTTGTGATTCTACACTTGGTCTCTTCTTGGATTTCTTTATAGGCGTAACATGTGCTTCGGAGTAACTCGTACTCGGAGACACTGAATTCCTATAAGTTGCATGGTGTGGCTCTGGATCACTCTCATACTCCATCAGTTTCCTGAGAAGAAACCTCCTTTCATCTTTCACTACGGCTATGTTTTCTTGGATTTCAGCTACTTGATCACATAATGCAGCATTTTCCTATTTAAAACAACAAAATTGATTAAATCAATCTTTTGGCACGTTACTTCTAAGTGGAATATTATTAAAGTGGAAAAAAAAAAAAGACGAGGAAGACCTTCTTACACTGTGTTCCGCTCCTTCGAAGCAGAGCTGAGGGACATGGACATGGTGTGGGAGGAGGTCATAAACCTTGCGAAGGTCGAGCGCAATGGAGAGCTCTTGTTGCCTCCCTATGCCCCTGAGTGGGGTGTAAAAGGGAGAATTGAATTGAAGTGGAAAATAGTTTACGGATGCTGATGGTGTTTGAGTTTAGATAAAGTATTGCGGAAAAAAGTCAATCTATAAATTTGCTTCATTTGTAAGACAAAAAAAATCATGCTATTTTCATCGAATTATAATATGTAGGCACTAAAAGTGGCATATGTATCTTCCAAAAATTTGTCCACAAAAAGGAATGCAAAGGACTGTTTTCGATTAAAAATTGTTGTAATCATTTACCTTTTCAAAATTCTCTAGCAAATAACAATAATAAATGTTTGTTATTTTCTATTCCGCTTGTCATAATTTAAAACAACAATAAAAAAAGAAAAAACAACCATTCGGGTACATAGGTATTGCTTCATCTTATCATTTTTTGATAACAGTTTTTACGTTTTTCTTCCAAAATACCGTCCATTACGCAGTACAATGACATAATATAATTCATTATTGTTTCAACTCCTATCACGAGTATTTGATCATTTTCCTTTAATCCGGGACTTCGTAATTAAAGATTCTACAAGTAGGTACTGCGGTGTGGCAGAACTGTTATTCAGTGTTAGTTATTTAAAACAAAGTGCAACTATTTTACAATTTATCCCACAACATTTGCTTTATTTATTGTAAGAATTGAATAAACTTCCACAATGCAATATAATTTCAAATTGGGATTATTCATAAGAAATACCGAATATTTACACCAAACTTTGTTTTTAATACATTAAAACAGTAAAATACGAAGTTATATTCTTTATATTTTATAAGTAACACAAAATAATGAATGAATATTGAATTTAAGAGAAACAAATACAGCATAACCTCTCACCATAACTAAACATTTTATTGTATCTTTCAATTGGTTATATTTCTTTTTATATCTATTATTGTCGTACGCCCCATTTTGTGCTAGTCCTGGTAAATAAGAAATCTTATATAAAGACATTTCACACTTTTATTAAACCAAACTTACATACAAATAAAGAACATCGAAGACATTTATCTAAACATAGTTTGACAATAGAATATTGTTTGACAATTTATTATTGACAGTTTGCTTCAGAATATAGAATTATTGCCATAATAAAAAAATATGAATAAGTATTGTACTTGTAAAAAAAAATATTTAAATTTAGACAAACGTGTTTTAAAATTTTTATAGTAACATAAATAAACAATAAATAAATATATTTTATTTCTGATAAACTAGCTGACCCATCGAACTTCGTCCCGCTTTTATAAATCAGATGATACTAAAAAAGCATTCATTCAATGGTGTAAAAATACAAAAACGCTTAAATATGTTTGAATGTTAATAAAAATTCTGAATGTTCAAAGAAATTCAATCAAAAATCTGCGCACCGATATTTTGAAACGCAATGGTTGTCAGGTACCTACATTTTAAAACTGTGTCTTTATGAATTTTTTCACATATGGCGTTGTTCAGGAAGTCCGATCCATACTAATTTTAATATTATATTTTATACTGTTTTCTACCCATTTTTCTATTTTTTTTAGTTATTCTGTTATCCAGAGCGGGGAAGAATCCTATAAACAAAAAATGATAAAAATCTGTTTGGCGGATCTCGAGTTATACCTAAGTGTTTGCACTAACCCGACTTTCTTTTATATTAAAGATTTATGGATTTAAATTAATTATATTATAAACTACCGATTTTTTTCATTAGTTCAAAGAAAAAGGGTGAATAATTATTAATCAATATAGGAGTGCGTGGGGATATTGACTTTGTGTATGATTATCTTTAGGTTACATATTATGTACATACCTATTATTATATAGGTACAAAAATGGAGCCCTTTTTCCCTTGGTCATCACATCACACATGAAAAGCTGAACCAATTTCGCTTATTTATTGTGTTTATTATTGTCTGGAGTAAGTAAGTTCTTAGGAAAGGAAAAAATTAAGAAAATTGTAGGGGAGACCTAGGAGAGTTGTGACAATTTTTACTCTTTTTAACATATATCAGTCAAAAATAGTCCTATCTCTACGAAACTTTTACCGTAAAATATTTACTTATTCGACTACATAAAGCTACCGTAAAAAAATATTTAGCACCCAAGTTCAAAGAATAAATCGACAATAACAAAAAAGACTCTATTTGTCACAACTCTCCTAGCATGGAGGTGAGTTGTGACATAGGACGAGGTAAGTTGTGACAAATATGTTTTTGAGGTTTTTTAAGGTGGATAATTTAATTAATAATGCTGTTGGTCAATAAAGTATCTTTATTATAAAAAAACATAAATATTTCAGAAATATAACTGCCTTAATTTGCCTTTGGAATGTAATCACAACCTATAAAATCAATGTATACATGTGATTGATGCTGGGCCTGACTATGTTTTTTATATTACGTATCACCTGTTTAATTGCCCAGTCATTGTATACTTTAAATAAAATAAAATAAAAATAAAATAAGTCACTCATAAGTTTAATCAGTCAACATTCTAAATGCTAATGTTATAGTAAGGTATATGTCATCAAAAACTTGATTGAGATCAAAATAAAATCTAAAATTAAGTTCTGCTTAAAATCTAATCAGACATACAGTTATGGCACGTATATTGGAGCTCTCCTCCAGTGCAAGCTTCATGTGACCATCCATTGCATTCCATGCACTGGACCCAAGTCTCTTTGGATTTACTGTTGGAAAACGATTCAAGGCAACACAAGCAAAAACAATCATCTTCTTCGTCGTCATCCTTATCGTCAGCATCATTATTAACCTTCTTTACTTTTTTGACCTTTTGTGTTTGTTTTCCTTTCCCCTTCGTAGTTTTTTTCTTGTCCTCGTCCAAGAGGAGAGTTGTGACAGCCTGTCACAACTCACCTCGATTCAAAAACTCGTGATTATTTATAATTAACGCTTCATAACCTCAAAACGTATGGCGAAAAAACGAAAACAATATCATATAATGAAAACTGAATAGTAACAGTGTATTATAGCTAGTGTGATTACTTCAGTAACTTAATACTTATTAATTTACAGGCTATTGAAATATTAATCAAAAACTTACTTTTAGAGATTTTTTTTGGGTAGAAGATGTACACGCATAACCACTTGCCGTAAAGCGCCGCTATGAACTGTTTAATATGGCGCGTCAAAAAAGCAACAAATGTGCGTTGTTGCCAGCTCGCTGTCGGCCATAGACTTCGAAAAATTGACTATGTCACAACTCTCCTCTGTCACAACCCTCCTAGGTCTCCCCTACAATTTGTGAAAAATTAACGTAGGTACCCAATCGTCTTAGTGCTTTTGACATTATAAAATGTTCTATTTTTGAATTTTAATTGTCGTAGGTACCTATGCCAAATAAATGAATCGGTCGGATTTACATTCGAAAATAGGTGAGTACCTAGGTAATTAATTTATCATTATACAAATTCGAATTCAATATTCATAGTAAGGACCACAGGTCAACGTCTGTTGGGAAAGCTAGTTTTATAACAGGTCTCAATTTTACTGAAAAATCTAGAAAAAATGTACTTACCTACCTAAATTTTTTTGCTTTATTCTTTGCCGAGTACCTACCTATACTTAGGTATTTTTTATATTTAATAACTAGCTTTCCCGACAGACGTTGTCGTCCTGTATAGTCCTTACTATGAATATTGATTTCGAATTTGTAATTTATACAAAAATACGTTTAAAATATGTTTGAATGTTAAAAAAATAATTTCTGAAAGCTTGCAAGAAATTTTACCAAAAATCTGCGTACCAATGTTTTGAAACTCAATGGTAAATAAAAATTGCTTTGTTATGTAATTTTTCACAGATGGCGTTGTTGATGTAAGTAAATCCGTTCCATACTAACTTTAAAGTTATATTTTATATTATTTGCTATCTATTTTTCGATTTTTTAATAATACTTATTCTGTCCTGGAGCGGAGAAGAATCCAATAAACCAAGCATCATATAAATCTGTTCAGCCGATCTCGAGTTAACTGATCGCACTAACCCGACTTTCTTTTATATTATAGATATAGGTAAGTATCCGTTAGCTTTTAAGCGTGATCATTTTTTTGTACTAGGTTTTAAGTTTTTAAGTTTTCTGGGGAGCTTCCGACAATACACACTAGGTGGCAGAACTTCTGTCTATTGTCAAATTATGACAGCTGATGTCAAACATACCATCTAACATTGACTGATAATTAATATTATACTAATATATTTCCTCTCTTTTTGTTTTCTCAATTCAACAATTTAACGTTTTAATTATTGATGATTGCAAAAGTGGCTTTTCTAGGAGGTAAACCATAGTATTCTTTTGAGAGAGTAAACGATTTTATTTTATTTGTACGTTTGTATATATATATATATATACATATAGGTATATATTTTTGTAAATCTTATAATCTGTGTAATATGTTTTATGTTTTCAAATAAAAATAAAAAATAAATGTCCTTTTACACTACATACAAACAAAATCACTAGGTATGTATTTGTCTTCAAGGGTGAATTTTCAGTCCCGTTCTTTGAGAAAAAAATCTCAGTGCTGCTGTTCTGTATATATTCTTGTATTCTGTTACGGTATGTTAGGTTGTATTTAGGTAGATATATAAAACATAAAATAAGATAAACAATTGTATTTGTAATAGTATGTAAAAAGAAAAGTACAATGATGATTCTAAACGTATTGTTATCTTATTATAATAATACATAATAAGTTGTTTAATTTGAAATAAACTAGAATGATAAATTGTTTTTTTTTTCATTTTCACTGTAACACAAAGTATAAATAGAAAAATTAAAGTATTTATTTACGAAAGACAAAACGGACCATTGAGGTTATAAACGTTAATTTAACCAGTGTTGCCAACGCTGTTTTTCAAATGCAATGAAGCCCAACTGAAAATTTGATATGCGGTCATTCCGAAAATTTTAGTATCCGAAGAGAGGTGGGAGTTCACTAAAAAAAGGTCATTTAGTATCCGGAAAGGTGAAAACTCGCTAAAAGGGTATGTAAGTTACTAAGTAAGTAAGCAAGTAAGTTCCAAACGGCAGTAAATCGCCCCCTTTGGCAACACTGAATTTGACAATAGACCGGATTAGCTAGGGCGCCTCTAGCGGGACAGAAAGGAAGAAAAACATCCCATTGGTTGAATTTTTTTTAATAGTACCTACCTAATGTACCTACCTACTAAGCTAAAAGCTACCGACGGGATTTGAAGACATATTCTAGCATCTAACGGGGACATGAATAATTATTATTGTAAAATGCGTTCCAAACGAATTAAAATTATGTCCATAGGTAGCTCCCTCCTTTAACCTTAGATTATTTCATGAACCTTCATTACATCCAATTCATTTTATATGTCCTTAATAGCTAAAATAGCATAGCCTTAGATATTTACTGCATGCACTTACAAAATTTCATTTAACTTTATACTCAGGTAGGTATGTGCAACTTACCTAGATATAAATGATTACATAGATACTATAAATAGATTATGTACCTATAGAAGTAAGTAAAAAAATGTAAAATATGAATAAAATTGAGCAATGAAAAGTAACACCAATAAAACTGAAACATATTTTCGTATTCAATATTATCATGCATGCATGCGCATCATCTTAAATGATTTTTTGGCCTATTAACTCAATCAAATCCTGTAACTATGAATAGACAATACCCAACATCCGAGAGATGCGCAAACTGTGCGGGAGACATTTTTAACAATCGCATAATAATAGTCAGCATTAGGGATACCTATCCAGAGACGACGCAGAACACACTATATTATATACTTATTCAGATGCCAACAATGGACATAGAAAAGAAAGAGCTGAGAGGACATAAGGAGCCGGACATCCTATACCGGGGAAGATGCTGCAGACGGTGGAAAATTGGAGAGTCTAGCTATGGTTTCCAGTAAAATATGTTCTCCTCTTCTTCCCACTGACAGCGACCGGCAAAACCATTCTTCGCCTAGTGGACGGCTGTAGCTTGGGACGATTTTCTATAATCGAAGGAATCTTGTCTAGTATGCTATGGGAACATTTCCACTCCAATGATCACGATTTTGGTGTAAGAAAATACATTTATTGTCACGTTGTAAAATGATACTGTAAGTATATTGTTTTTTTTCTGTATACCTACAGTTTCTGTATTTTAAACACTGTTTGGGGCAAAAGTTTTTACTAAGAACTAACTAAACAGTGGCATAATGTTGTAACTAGCTTTCCCGACAGACGTTGTCCTGTAGTCCTTACTATGAATATTGATTTCTAATTTGTAATTGATATAAAAATACGTTTATAATATTTTTGAATGTTACTTACTTACTTTCCGTATCCGGTTTGATGTTCCGGTGCTGAAAGGATTTGCCGGCAGTAAGTAACCAGGGGCCGCCCGATTGCTTTTTCGTATCGTGAAAACTCAATCTGCGAAAAAAATTCCATCAAAAATCTGTGTACCAATATTTTTTATGTTAATGTTTTTCAGGTAAACAATAATTTTGTTGTTATAGAATTTTTCATAGATGGCGTTGGCGTCGCAGGAAATCCGTTCCATACCAACTTTGATATCATATTTTATATTATTTATTTATGCGTTTTTCAACTTTTTAATACCTAGTTATTCTGTTATCCGGAACGGAGAAGAATTCAATTAATCAATCATAGGAAGAATCTGTTCAGCCGATCTCGAGTTATAAGTGTTCGCACTACCCTGACTTTCTTTTATACTGTAGAAGTAAAAAATAAATAAACCACCACAGTTACCTACTGATTTCCCCCCCATTTTTTAAGTTATTGGCTCACCTTACTTGTGCGTGGTCGTCTTTAGGTCCCGCCATGCACCTCTGTTCTTTGCCAGCAGCTCCACTTCCTCCCAGATAAGCTACTCTGCAGGTGCGCGGTATAGGCTAGTTGGCTAGTACAATAATTGTAAGCCACGGTAAGTTATTGAGATACTAAAAAAGGAGAATCGGTGGTGTCAGTAGGTAGTTTATTTACGAGTATAGGAAGCTGTTGGTGAAGAATGGACAGTCCTGTTCCTCAGATGGACTTGTTGGACAACTACTTAAAGGGTTGAAAAAAAAACTGGAAGGTTGCAGCGGATCATGAGAGACAAAAACAGGAGACGGACCCAAGAAGACACCCTCTGTTTGGCCACCGACAGCAAGACTTAAATCCAGGAAAAGCTTCCTGAGAACAACATCCCACCTAAAATTACCACCGGATAGGAATGGAGGCCAGATAGAACTGTCGGAAAGCTTAGGACCGGGACACCAACTACCTTACCTCACCCTGGAAGATACTCAACAGATTACGAGTGGGTGTCATTAGATGCAAGAAAAACATGCACAGGTGGGGTTTTAGTGTGGAAGAGGAAGTCTCCTGTAGCTGCGGTGAGACTCAAAGTGACGAACATCTCCTCACTTGCCGAGATATGCCTGTGATGTGTGATATGCAAGACCTTATCATGAGTAATGACAATGCTGTAGCAGCTGCCGATTGTTTGAGTGGAGTGGTCTAGTGGATGGGTGATCGGATTCGTTAAGTAAGTAATTACTACTCAAAATCTTTATACAGTGTCTGAACAGGGCGTAGGCTGGAATTCAAACCGTCGGTGAACTAATTTATGCAACTAGAGACAGGGAGGTCTTTGCTTAAGTGATAGCCAACGCTGGGGCCACTTCATGAAGAATGTCTGAAGAATAAGCTGTCATTCCAGAAATTAGTATTTTATACCTACTTCTATTTAGAAATTTTAGTTTGTGGCATGTAAGAGAAATTAAATTGTCGACCCCGGAGTTCGAACCCGTGATCAACCCACGAACCATCAACGACATGAAAGTTGGCGAACGAACCATAGGGGTAGCAAATTTTTCATATTTTATATAAGTTTGTAAAAAGTACGAGTTCAAAAATAATATGTAATAAAATACCTACGATTTCGCGAATTAATATCCGTATAAAGTCTTTATAACCAATTAAAGGTAAACCTGGCGCCAAATACATGATAGCAGTCGCAGTCTTTAAATTTGGTTGCTCTCTTATTCTCGATAATTTCCAACTTTTATCTCTGTATTTCATTAATATAATTAATAAATGTCTACTTGTTGCATATATGAGATTTTTCAACATGTTGAGAATTCTCATGATTAGGATTTTCGGAGACTTAAACATTACCACCTAATGGCGAACGTTGTTAACGTAAAGTGATCACACTAAGCCAGCCTTCGAAATAACAGTAGAAGACGGTCATAAGCCCGTAGTGGTTTATTCCATTTAAAAATCGAAGATCAGTAATGAATTCTTAGAGTTTTTAGTTGTTATATATTCGATAACTAATCAAGTATCAGTAGGTATAACAATTTGAGTGATGGAAATGTTTTACATTATTTACCTACTTAAGTTAAATTTATTCGAGAGTAATTTGTAGAAAGAGACGAAAAAGTGTTTGTACGAAGATCTCTAAAAATACTACAGTACACCAACACATACGTGGGGCGTCGAGACGCAGCGTCGGGACGGTCCAGTAGAGTGCCGACGTCCGTAGACGAATCCTCAATTCCCGACGCGCAAAGAAAACTCATACAACATTCTAAATTCACACTTTTCCTATTGGTGGTAAGGAAATTCATATTCAAAAAATCAATCGAATGTTTTTAAAATAAAACAAGTGAATTTCGTCTAAATAGAATAGTAGTGAATCAATTAAATTTTTACCGTGTGGCTGTGAATTAATTTTTTTATATACTTATATAAATACATACACCCGGCATGTTGTACTAACCTAAAAATAATATGCACAAACTAGTATAATGGAGTATTATTATTCTACGGAAATTCGTACATGATGTCATATAATTTTTAATCTTTGATTCAATAGTTTATCTCATATATTATTACCAGAGGTATGTTTTTTTTAATTATTTATTTATTTCAAATTAAGTTGGTATATTATACTTTTTATAAAAACACTAATTAGTACCTAAATGAAAATATATTTTATACCAAATGTTTTTCGTTTGACGTTCAATATCGTAATAATTGTAAGAATGACGTAAATAAAAATATCACAACCTAGCGATAGCTGTGCCAACCCGTATATCTTTTTTCATATGATTGTAATTGCTTATTTTTTTCATGAGGTATTTTATACATATAAATTAATGTGCAGAGCTTCGATGATGACGAAATAATATAAATATGTAGATATATAAAGTAAAAGTTAAATTTATTAAGAAATATTCCTGATATCTAAATTACCTACTGTTAGACTTATCTCGGTTTAAGGAAGACTTCAATTATTCTATTTACTTGGTAATTTTTCCAATCTTCACTTTCTTCTTAATTTATCCCTGTCATCAGCCAACATTTTTAGCTAACCAACAAGATTCAACCACGTGCACGATCGAAATTATTGAACTTGTGTCATTCTATCTGAACTCTATCATTGTAGGTATTTTAAACGCAGACTTTTGATAGAAAAACTTTGTTTATATTATGATATTTCGTATGATGTTGGTATTGTAACTTTTTCAAAATATCTATTGTAACGTCAATTGAATAATAAGAAGAAAATATTTATTGACTTTTGATATTTTGATTTTTATATTTATAGTGGTAGGTACGGATGAGTAGAGTAGGTAAATAATAAATCTGTGCTTGAATGAAGATACGGCGAAGATATTGGCGTTGGTCAGACTGCATAAATGTCTGCATTGCTGAAACGCTTGCCTAAATATACCAAAAATGGCTTCTTACAAATTCAAAAAGCTAAATAAAATCTTGCTTTTCTTTTAATCAGATACAATATTTTTCCTCAGCTTTTATTAACATAAGTTTTCTTTCTTACCTTAAGTGCCTTTCTTCAGGATCAGGATGGATTCAACTGATTGGTGCACGCGCGGTTAAAATGCCTTTTTCCTTTTTTATGACAATATTTCGTCGGTGGCATGATATCGTCCAAGCTTGGATGTAATGCAAATAATAATAAAAAAAAAATCAAAACGATGTTTAATTCGTCTTTTCATATATTTTTTAACACTGCACTCGTTTTCGAGGGATTCGGCGTCTTCTTATATTGAAAACTTTAATATCTCGATTTCTTCTTTATATCAGATCTTCACTTTTCTTCATTCTCTCTTCTTTAATCCAATTTCTATCAATGACAACAGAAACCTGGTTTGTTCTGGTGCTAAAATACTTATTAAGTTTTCCACCCTGTCTCGGTTTGAACGGGACCTTAGCTAGAAAATTTGCCTCCGCTAAGAAGTTCCCCTACTGGCACATTTTTTATGTGTTGACTATTTCAATTAACACAAACGATCCCTTCCGATTTTGCCGTGTAAACAATTCATTACAACATTTTCAATTTTACTTAGGTATAGTATAGGTAGTTGAGAGGTCTAAGAGACTCGTAGTCTCAGTCCCAGGTCCTATATGGAGTATTTTTCTTCTTTTTGGAGTATTCTTTTCGATGCATCGAGCTAAATCAACCGAAAGAAACCATCGTTCGAGAAAGAGCATTTCACATATAGAAACTTTTTTCTCAAGCGTTAATTCACATTTATTTTTAACCCACTCTTATAAACCGTAATGCGATGAATTAAAAATAGAAACGTTTATATTATTATGTGCGCGTGTTATTACAATGTTTTAAATTACATGCGCATGTTATTTTCTTCCTAATGATTGTTGGTTATAAACTGTGAAATGATTTATTTAATGTTGATTTTTTATTTGTGAATTGCTAAGGAATAGTTCGACAGTCTATATTTTGAAATTTCACGTCATTTATATTTTTGTGTATGGATAGTTTATTTATATTTTTATTTACTTGACATACATAATATTATTATTATGTATTTTTATTTGTATCAACGCCAACTGTTTGAATGACTTATGACAGTTGAATACAAAATAAGCTGACAAAAATACAAATTGAGCCAGGTATAGAACGAACGATATTAAATACATACAGAATATTTACAAATTGAAATATTTTTAAGTTATAGGTAACTCTTGACATAATAATAATAATAATTTAGTGATGATATAAAAATGGAATTTGGCTTAGAAAAATGTGCAAAAATTAATGTTCAAAAAGGAATAATCCGAAACAATCATCAAAATAGTTCTTCATCTGTTACAGACATTCCTCTTTTAGATAATCAAAATTACAAATATCTTGGCTTTCAACAAAATCTAGTTTTTGACCACAAAATTATTAAAAATAGCATTAAAAATGAATTTATTAAACGATTAAAAAAAGTTTTGAAAAGTTTTCTCTCCGGGAGAAATAAAATTATGGCCATTAATTCATGGGTTGTACCGAAAATTTTGTATTCTTTTGGAATCATTAAGTGGAACCAAACGGAACTAGACAAGATGGATTTAAAGGTACGTAGTTTGCTCACACAATATAGGATGCATCATCCAAGATGTTCCTTGATGAGATTATATTTACCAAGGAAGATTGGTGGTAGAGGCATGTTAAACATCAAAAACATGAATAACAAAGAGATAAACCTCCTCCAATCTTACTTTATCTCATCAAGGAATAAATTGGGTTATGAAGACCTCATTGCGTGTGATTTGAAGTACACGCCCTTAAATTTATCAAATCCTGTTTCACCACCGATAATTGGGGTACAAGATCGGGTTGATATATGGAAAGGCAAGTCTCTCCACGGTCGATTCTTCGAAACTTTAAATTCATCACATGTAAGTCTTGAAGATTCGACTGGATGGTTGAGGTTTGGTGAACTATTTAGCGAAACAGAAGGTTTTGTCTGTGCAATACAAGACCAGATCATCGTCACTAATAATTATAAAAAATATATTATTAAAACACCTGATATAATTGATAAATGTCGTGCATGTGGCCAAACAGGAGAAACACTCAGACATATTTTGTCTGGGTGTTCTCTCCTGTGTGGTTCTGAGTATTTGCACAGACATAACGATGTGGCTAAAATAGTTCATCAAAAACTTGCCTTGAAATATGGTTTGCTCGATCTTGAAGTACCTTATTATAGGTACACCCCAATTTCGGTAATGCAAAACAGTAATACAAAGTTGTATTGGGATATACCAATACAAACTGACCGAACGATTAACGCAAATCGTCCGGACATTGTATTGGTTGATCGTAGGAACGGGATAACGTATCTCGTGGATATCACTATACCGTATGACGAAAATTTGAAAAAAGCCGAGCAGGATAAGATAATTAAATATCTTGATCTTGCTCACGAAATCAAGGATATGTGGCATACACCAACCACCCACATAATACCTATAGTGATATCGACGAATGGAGTTATTCCTAAGTCTCTTAAAGACAATCTAGGGAAACTTGGCATCTGTTGTGGTCTCAGATATGCCATCCAAAAGGCAGTTCTGTTGTCCTCATGTAGGATGTTAAGAAGGTTCCTTTCTCTGTAGTTCGAAGATCTCTCATGATTACATTACATCGTGATGTATCATGAGAGATAATACCGATATTTTTATATTTAGTATATAGCATTGTATTTAATTTTAATTTATTTTTATTAATTTTTTTTACAATGATGTATACTTCATATGATATATTGTGATTTAATGAATAAATGATTTGGAATAATAATAATAATTTATTCAGAAAAAATAGTTACAAAAATGATGTGATTCGAAATACAATTACATTAACAATGTAGAAACAAATGCTACCTTCCCAATTGAGCAGAGCTCGTGTTAGGGAAGGGAGTACCAAACAGCCACAACATTACTACTTCCCGAAATCAACATTAAAACATTTTTCTAAAGTCAAAAACACAGAGATAAACTGTATAGTGCAGTATTTAAAAATATTAGTAGTTAAGTACACTTAGTCATAAAATAAAATATAATAAAAAATAATAAAAAATAAAAAATAAATAATAAATAGACAATATGTACATATTAAAAAGATATATTTTGAGAATTAGGAAGTGATTTGGTAATATTTAGAGTTACTGTATAGTTTTGAGTATCTATGTAATGTTTAATTTTTATGCATTTACAAAAACTAAATAATAAAATAACCAAGTCACAGCAAGCAATGCATTAGAAGCAACACAAATCAAACAGACACAAAGTCAGACAACAAGCCAGCAAGGCACAATGTAGTTAAAAAACCTACTTAAGCCAATTTAATTAAACAATAAATGTAGTTAAAAAACCTACTTAAGCCAAACTTAAACAAGTTCACCTACTTTCATAGCAAATCCATATAGAAGTATTTATAGTATAGGAAGACGAACAGAATCCTGAAATAATCCAAAATAATGACTCTGTGCGATCTGCTTTCTGAGGGTTACCTCTATAGTTTTCTTTACAGAACTGAAAGCGTATCACCCGAAAGGCTTTTAGAATGCCTGCCTTTTACAGGACTCCCAAAATTCCATGAAAAAGAGTGAAAGTTTAATTGTTCTCCTTCTGTTTGTGACCTGTACCGCTAGTATAAGTTTTCGATGATCGAATATCGAAACGATCATCGAAAGAGTTTCGAAAAATTTCCATACAAAAATGATCGAGAGATTCGATCGTTTGATTTTCGAACACTATTTGCACGCTAATAATTGCTTATTAGCGTGTAATTAGCTTTCGATGAAACTCGTACAAGCCCCACTGTAATTTGAAGTGGTTGGTAGTCCAACGCTTCAGTCGACGGCTTTCGTACGTACAGTACATACTGGAGATAGTAGGAATCCCGGTGTTGACCAATTCCACTTTCACGTATGAGATAGGTTTGTCAAAAGCGAATTCGTGTTCACTTTTAGTGAGATCAGATTCATTAAAAAAATTCAGAAGTGAAAAAAAAAATACTAATGCTTTTGTTACTGGAAGCCTTACTTTTTGTTGTGGGTAGATATCAAAAACTCATTATTGTTTGCAATATTATGTATCTTCCTCTTTCACGACACAAACTTTAAGTAGCTTACTGTGAAAGAGTCAGAGAGTGTATTTGTGTTCACTTTGAGTGAGCACAGATACATTGATATAAAAATAAAAAATGAAGATTTGAATAATTAGATAACCGAGATCAACCGACCTCGGTAGTCTAGTGGTAAAGGCGTGGACTTCAGATCACGACGTCCCGGGTTCGATTCCCGGTCGGGTCAGAGTTTTTCCAAGTGAATTTTCACTTGAAACTTCTACCTGGGGTTGGCTCGTCTCAGATTGGACGGGTCCGGTTGACTGGAAAAAATTTCCTGAGGCGATAAGTTCCGCCGACCTTTTGTATAGAAAAGTGTTGTTATTTATTTAGATAAACATGTAATGTATTATACTTAAATAAATACTATGAAACTTCCAAAAAATAAAAAGCATTGATACTAGGAGAGACATACGTACGTCGGAGAAACTTTTGGAAGAATATGTAACAACTAATGACTCTAACAATTCATTACTAATGTTCGATTTTTAAATGGAACAAACCACTACGGGTCGAAACGAAAAGTATGGAATTTTTCTGAGACTGGATCACGCTTATTTGAAGCAAGCGTAGTGATGTGATCACTTCCGAACAATGTTTGGTCGATGGGTTCTTGAAGAGGCGCCTATTATAGTTCTACGAATGTAATAGGTCACGAACTGCGTGATGCTCAATCGATAACTCACCTCCCTCGGCCAACACAACAGGCACCAGAGCCACGTGGAGTGGCCGCTTAACTTACATCAGACAATCATACTTCAGATTCCACAAAAGAATTTCATACAAACATTCTATTATGACCTACGCTACTTAAGATCGATTCAGAGTCAGGTCATTATTTTATGTCATGATTCCCGCGACTATTAAGAGGTGCTCGAGCAAAGATGGACTAAAGAAACTTATCAAGGAGTGGTTGCAGAAGTGTGGATTTATTTATAACTGATATATTATGTATATAATTCCTGTATATAATGTGTAAATAGTCATAATATGTTAAGTGTTTGTATATTTTGTAACGATGTAAGTGAAACATTATTGTTATTTCGAATTTATAAGTGTGTATATATAAGTGAACACGCCGACAAGTCTTCTGTCGAGACTTGGCGTGACACAATAGTGTAATTGTATATTATATGATATTTTTCTTTAATAAATAAAAATAAATAAAAAAATGTAGGTACCTACCTGGGTGAGATTCATTTTAACAAAAAAAAAAACCTAACGATAGCACGTACAATAATTTCAATTTTTTTAAAGCAACTAAGAACACAAATTGGAATCGAGATGCAGGAGTATTAAGTAAAAAGTTTAGTTCAAAATAAACTTGACTAACTTGTTATTAAAGCCAGCCTTAATAACAAAATAATAAGAAATAACAGTAAAATACGGTCGTAAGCCCGTGGTGGTTTGTTCCATTTAAAAATCGAACATCAGTAATGAATTGTTAGTCATTAGTTGTTACATATTCTTTACTTAAAGTGTCATTATTACGCTAAAAATAAATTATGTTTGTGAGATAAATTCAAATTAGTACATATTAAGATCAACTATGCGCGTCTTGAATTTATATAAAATTTAGAAAGTCTAGAAAAATCTAGAAAAAAGACAATTACTAAAAAAGTATCCTAAACTAGCTAAACTATTTAATTAAAGTTCACTCTACAATAAAACCTAGCTTTCAGCTTCGTATGTTTAGGAAGCGCGGAACCATTAATTAAAAGTGCAAAAAACGGGTATTTAAGTACAAAGCAAGTGCGCAGACACTGCGCTGTGCATTTTGCACAGTAATGGAGATCAGTTTAATGGGAAGTTTTCTGGGGAGCTTCCGACAATACACACTAGGTGGCAGAACTTCTAATCAGGTCTATTGTCAAATTCAGTGCTGCCAACGTAGAGATGTTTTTTTCAGTGATGCCAACGTTGGGAAGTTTGTTTTCCATTGTGTTGCTAAGAAGTTGTTGATTGAGTTGCTAAGAAGTTGTTGATTTTGTTGCGCATAAATTTGAGAATAAATCTCAGGGGTGCTGTTCTGTATTTTTTAATTTGTATTTAGGTAGGTATATAAAAAAAGATGAACAATTTTATTTGTAATAGTATGTAAAAAATGTACAATGATTACTCTAAACAGTCTAAACCTATTGTAAGTTATCATGTATAATAATATATAAGTTGTTTAATTTGAAATAAACTAGAATGATATTTTGGAGGTTAGATTGTGAGCGACCATAAGAAGAAGAAGAAGTAAATCGCCCCTGTTGGCAACACTGAATTTGACAATAGACCGGATTAGCAAGGGCGCCTCTAGCGGCACAAAAAGGAAAAAAAAACATCCCATTGGTTTTCCTGGTTTCGACACGATAAATAAATAAGTACAAAGCACCCTTAAACGTCAAATACTTGACTAGTTGTAGACTTTTTTGTGTGTAACCCTGCAGGATTTTTCTGCTAGTTATATATCCTAACCATAAAATGTAAAAAAATGGTAGGTATACCTACTAATATATTAGTGTTAGTCTAGTAGGGTGAAATGGTTTAAACTTGTTTGTAAAGAAATAATTCTCGATTTATAGCTCTGGCTCTATATTCGTATGGTCTTCTGGTGTAAATGGATCCTTGACTCGAACTACGAGCCATATGTATGGAAATATTTCAGTACAATACATATTCTGTACCTTAGAGCATAAAGTGTGGGAGTCACATTTTAGTAATTTTGCAGGAGAGAGGATTTAGTAAAATTTAGAATTTCAAAACGCCATAACTTTTTTCCTATTTGAAAAATATTAAATCTGTAAACAATTTTTTTAACCAATTAGACCATGTTTTATGATTAATTAATACAATTTTCAATATTCTTTTTAATAAGAAATATAATGGACTCCCACGCTTTATGCTCTAACCGTTTTTCAAAAAATTTCCTTTTTACTAGAACTTCTGTTGAATGAACTATTCCCTACCACGATTTTATGCTCTATCTGTTTTTCAGAAATTTACCTTTTTAATACAATTTCCTTTGAATGAACTGTGGACCTCCAAGCTTTTATACTCTAAACGTTTTTCAGAAATTTAACCTTTTTAATAGAACTTCCTTTGTATGAATTATGGACTTCCACGCTTTTATGCTCTAAACGTTTTTCAGATATATACATTAAAAAAAAATCAGTTTTATGAACTAACAATATGACTTTTTTTTACATACATAGGGAAACATGATTTTTATTATTGTCTAATGATACTTTTTTTTCTTCGTTTTGGCAGAGATTTTGACTATTTTTTCAGTTGCAGTCTTTTTATAAGGACCTGGACGACCGGCTTTTTCTCCATCTCATTGATCTCTGATGCTTGGAAATCTGTCATCCCTCATTCTCTCCACATGACCCCCAATCGACTTTTTCACCATCTCACTGATCTCTGATGCTTGGAAATCTGTCATCCCTCATTCTCTCCACATGACCCCCAATCGACTTTTTCACCATCTCATTGATCTCTGATGCTTGGAAATCTGTCATCCCTCATTCTCTCCACATGACCCCCAATCGACTTTTTCACCATCTCATTGATCTCTGATGCTTGGAAATCTGTCATCCCTCATTCTCTCCACATGGCCCCCAATCGACTTTTTCACCCTCTCATTGATCTCTGATGCTTGGAAATCTGTCATCCCTCATTCTCTCCACATGACCCCCAATCGACTTTTTCACCATCTCATTGATCTCTGATGCTTGGAAATCTGTCATCCCTCATTCTCTCCATATGACCCCCAATCGACTTTTTCACCATCTCATTGATCTCTGATGCTTGGAAATCTGTCATCCCTCATTCCCTCCACATGACCCCCAATCGACTTTTTCACCATCTCATTGATCTCTGATGCTTGGAAATCTGTCATCCCTCATTCTCTCCACATGACCCCCAATCGACTTTTTCACCATCTCATTGATCTCTGATGCTTGGAAATCTGTCATCCCTCATTCTCTCCACATGACCCCCAATCGTTTTTTTCACCATCTCATTGATCTCTGATGCTTGGAAATCTGTCATCCCTCATTCTCTCCACATGACCCCCAATCGACTTTTTCACCATCTCATTGATCTCTGATGCTTGGAAATCTGTCATCCCTCATTCTCTCCACATGACCCCCAATTGACTTTTTCACCATCTCATTGATCTCTGATGCTTGGAAATCTGTCATCCCTCATTCTCTCCACATGACCCCCAATCGACTTTTTCACCATCTCATTGATCTCTGATGCTTGGAAATCTGTCATCCCTCATTCTCTCCACATGACCCCCAATCGTTTTTTTCACCATCTCATTGATCTCTGATGCTTGGAAATCTGTCATCCCTCATTCTCTCCACATGACCCCCAATCGACTTTTTCACCATCTCATTGATCTCTGATGCTTGGAAATCTGTCATCCCTCATTCTCTCCACATGACCCCCAATTGACTTTTTCACCATCTCATTGATCTCTGATGCTTGGAAATCTGTCATCCCTCATTCTCTCCACATGACCCCCAATTGACTTTTTAGGCCACTTACCCAAATAATTGATGTAATAATTGTCTGCCGCATCTTTTCCTTAGATTCATTCCGAATTCATTATATGAGAGTTATCGCCCACTATGGAGTAGATTGTTCTAATTTCAGTGTTTCGTAGGAAGTTTTTTTATCCTGGTTGTATCAGCCCCGGTTTTGTGCAGTCATTGTTTTTTATCGTTCTTACACAGGCTGTCTGTGTTGATATTTTTAGTTTGTTATGCTATACATATACAATGTTTTATCTTGACATTTCATCAAACGGATTGGCGAATTATAGACCAAAATTTATCGATGAAAAATTCTCCTGAGGCACTTCGTTTTAAACGCATGCAGAGACTTTTTGTTTCTGGATCTGTGTCAGTTGCCAGGACTCACACCCATACAGGAGAATGGGCAACACACACGCATCAAACAGATTACATTTTCGTCTCGACACTAAACGCAGACGCATTTCATATCTTAGTCGTGTTTTTAAAGGCGCGACCTATCATACCGGGAGCTCCCAGGTACTTAAATTTATCCACCCGGGAGACCTGGTGGCCATGAACCATGATGACAAAATGAATAAAACCCCAAATTTCGAATTTTTCAATTTTTTTAAAATTAAAATGCCCTTATTAAATAATTCAAATAATTTTTCCAAAATAAAAAAAAAAATATTTGTTAAATTATTCGCAAATCAAGTATTGAGATTTTACTTGTATTAATAATTTAAAATTCCCTTTTCCTGAGATCTGATAAATGTTTACTGATTTATGTCGATGGTCAGTTTTTCCCTCGAGCAAAAATATTACATAAAAATATTTGTTAAATTATTCGCAAATCAAGTATTGAGATTTAACTTGTATTAATAATTTAAAATTCCATTTTCCTGAGATCTGATAAATGTTTACTGATTTATGTCGATGGTCAGTTTTTCACTCGAGCAAAAATATTACATTCACTGGTGACCAATTGGATAAAAATCCAATGCGTTTCGGTATGAAAATTGGAGGCACCATTAAAAATTGATCGAAATATGAAAAGTAGCCCAAAGATGTCAACATCTTTTCTCAATACTGTAAGCATTACCTTAACAAAATATACACACAATAATACTTCGCCTTTAGTACATGCAGATTATTTTTTCAGATTTACAAAAATCAAACAGACCCTCAGTTAAAAATTTACAAGGATCTTTCCTCCCACTGACCGACTAACACCATAAGTAGTATGATTTTTGTCTATTCCATCGGATGTTTACTTAAAAAAATACATTGCTATCTTGCATTTTGGCGCAGTCAAGTTCCTCAAAACTTGTTTTTGAAAGTCCAATTCCTGTTTAAGTACGATTCCAAATACAATAAATCACATTTTCTTAAGTTTATTTGATCTCAAGGCGATAGCCATCGTCAGATTTAACCAAAATAGTCAACTTATCTAAGCCGGAAAGGAAACAGCAGTAGAAGGCGGTCGTAAGTCCGTAGTGCTTGAATTGGAAGGTTTACCATTTAAATCGAACATAATTAGTCTAATGTTAGCATCGAGCAATTTATTTTATATAATATCTCAACTAGCAAGTACACATTTCAATATCTTCTTCAAAATAATGGACTCCCATGGTTTATGCACTAACAAATTTTTAAGTGAACTTATTTGCCAAAAAGTGTAACTGGGACTCCCACTGTTTATGCTCTAACATAAATTGCACTTAAACTTTTTTTTCATTTCAAAAGTCACCTTATTTAACAAATGGTGACTTCAATATTTTGTCCACTTATAGAACCTTTTATTGCGAATAAAACTGCATCATTAAGTCAAAATCGCAAAAAAGTGGACTCCCACACTTCATGCTCTAAGGTACAGATATTATACAATGTAATTGACAAAAATGTGTGAAGTGGTTGGCAGCACATCAGCGGTGCAGTCGCCGACATTCAATCTGCAGGTTGTAGCTTCGATACGAGTATCGATAATCTTTGCTTAGTGAGAAATATGTTAAAATGTATTTATGTTCAATTTACCTTAAAGTTTTTTTATTTTTTTTTTATTCGTCAATGATTTATCGACCCATCAGTTTGCAGCATTTGGATGCTACAAAACTTCTCAAACAGTATCTGCAGTATATTGCTAAAATTTTACTACTTTATTCCAGCTTAAGAAGCATCTTGTAGGTTAATAGAGAAGTGCTTGACGATTTTGACCTGCCTCGCCTTCTTCATCATCAGCCTTCACTCGTCCAGTATTGGCCATAGGCCTCCATTCGCGACTTCCGAGGTTCTCTGTCGATTGCCGGCCACACTCCTAATATCGCCAGACCACCTCAACTGTGGACTACATGGGTTTCTGTTCCCTGTTTTTGGTCTCCCCTCCAGGGTTTTGATCCGTTTGTCATTCGTTAGTATTATAGGTATGGCCGGCCCAGTTCCATTTGAGTGACGGTATTTTCCTACATACAAACTCCCTTTGAACCCCACTTAGGCGCATAGGGAGACAACAAGAGCTCTCCATTGCCCTCGATCTTGCGCAATGCTCATGACCTCCTGCCCACATCTTGTCCAACTCCCTCAGCTTGTCATACGGACGAATAATTTTTACAAACTCGGTATGTACAGTAATATGAAATATTTTTTTTCATCTATGATCTATCTATAGGTAGTAGGTATAATGCCGCAAAACCTACACCAGGGGCTAGCTAAGTGCATTGGTTATAATTCAATTACTAATTTTCTTCAACAAAAATAGCATAAATAAACACACAGATAAATTTACAGATAAATTTGTCGATAAATTTACAGATAAATTTACAGATAAATTTACAGATAAATTTACAGATAAATTTGTCGTTAGATAGGCAAGGGGATAAATTATAAACTGTTGAATTATTTCCATAGACAAAATACAAAACAATGTAGAATTAGGTAGGAACCTACTTTAAAATTTTCGCACGAAATAAAATTTGAATTTTTCATTTAGAACAATATTTGAAATTATTTCAAACATCATGCACTCAAGTACGTAACCAATAAAAAATAAATATTTACCGTTTAATTATCTGTCAAATACGCGTGGTCGTTTTTGGATGAAAATAACGGAAATATTATATAAATAAAACTCCTTTTTCATGACTCAAAAATGTCATATAAACCTATGAATTGAGTACATTTTTGAAAATTGTGTACGTATTTCAAACTTTTTGTCACAGTTCTGTTAAACAATACCAAAGTTATAAATAGTCATTATAAGGTTGTGCATTTTCTACACAAATTTAAATTGATAAATGTGCGAGTTCAAATAATGATAAAGTGCTCTGTGCATGTGTGTGATAAATGACCAAAATACTCTCTTCAATATCTGGAAAAATTAACTGACTTAAGCAGAGTTGGTGCAGGTTAATGGCATTGCTTTAATTTATTGGTAAATTTTATATTAATTTTATGTAGTTTTCATACCTAGTAACTTAATTTAAAAAAATTATGAAGATGTTAAATAAATAGTATGAACCAAGTCGCACATAAATATCGGAGAATACTTAGTAATAAAATCTATGTGAAAAAAATCTGTGCACCATGCAATGTTCAAAAATATTTCTCGTTCTTTCTTTAATAATTTTTCTTTTTATTTTATTCTTTAACTTTGTCCCCATTTGAGCCGGATATTTGAAACACCGAAATCATTTTTGCCCCTGTATCTCCGCGCACGCTTCCTGCTTTCTCATATTGTGCGTGAGACAGCTAGAAATTTATTGTCACTGTCTCTGTCACATAACTGCCAGTCATTGCGATCCTACTCTATGTATGTATATTCTTACGTAGTATCAATGGCTTTTTCTCACACCATGTCAAAACCTCTCAGTCCTAATATGAAGATAGGGTTTTCCCCATATTCAATCCTCCAATTTCTCGACCAATAGTAATAATAAATAACTTTGCCTTAAGGGAGAATGTTTGACAGTTCAATGCATCAAAGTGCTTCGGTCAAAGTAGTTATTGAGAGTATGTTTGGTAAAAAATACATATCTTCTTATACTTCGCTTTCTATTATTTTATAAGGACTGTGATCCGTCTTCGTTGAGATTCTCCTGTTGTGAATCTTCAAAAATATCTCCAACTCTTGATAATTTAATAGTTTCTTCAAAGATTTCTTCAGAGCAATAGCTTCTTTTATCTTCTTGCTTATTCCTATCCCTCACCCTTATCCTTTTTCCCATTATCCCCAGCTGAGCCTGCACATATTGTACATAAGTATTTTTCTTCTTCTTTTTTTCTGTTGTTTGTCTTACTTCTTACCTACTCGCTGTTAATGTCTACGAATATGTATACTTTACTGGTGTTTTTGTTGTCCATACTATTTGTATAATTGTTTGTAATATTATCACTGTTTGCAATGAGATATTATACTGTTTGTATATTTGTTTAGTAAAATAAAAATTTGTTATTCCACAAATTAAAAAAAAAAGATAAATAAATTTAAATCACCCATGAATTTATTAAGTACTAGCTTCCCCGACAGACGTTGTCCTATTTTGACTACGAATATTCTATTCGAATTTGTGTTATGATACGAGTTAATTAACTATTTTACCAATATAATACATTCTGGATAATCACACTAACTATCAATCAACTGACAGTTTATCAAACGTCAATTAAAATTCAAAAATACTAAAGTTTATTGTGTAAAAAGCACTAAGATTAGTTCTGCTTAGTTTTTATAAAGTTCCGCGCAACTTATTTCATTTTTCTTTCATAAGAACCTGACACTAGAAAAAAAGAATTAGCGCATTTTCAAAATTAGGTCCAGCCATTCACGTGTGATGCCGTGACCAATGGAAAAAGAGATCCATTTTTATATGTGTGAGTACTAGACAGACGTCCTGTGATCTAACTATGAATATTGAATTCGAATTTAAAAGAATGTTAAAAATGACTTTTAACCAATGTTATTTCGACTTTCGATTTCCTGCCGTGGGTTGCCGGCTAAGAATAGCACCTCTGCTCTTTTTGCTGGTTTTCCGAGCATCCTGTAAAAGGCAGGAAATCGAAAAATCAGATCGGGACCGTGAGGTTGACCACCTCACGTCCTTAAACCTCAACCGGTCAGAAAAGGCACCATAAGCCTCGGACGCCTTTGAGCGCAATGGAGAGCTCTTGGTGCCTCCCTATGCTCCTAAGTGGGGTTTAGGCCTCCTGCATTGCGGGTTGGTTTGGGGGGGGGGGGGGGGGGATCTGCGGCGGGCTTGATTTGTATGGGATCGGCTTTTTGGTTTGATTGCTTCGATCGAACTAGAGGGCTGGTTTTGTGCGGGTTGGGTTTGCTGCGGATTTGTCTCCTCCGGGCTGGCTTGCGGTGTGCTGGGGGCCTTAAAGGGAGAATGTATGTAATGTATGTATATTTCGACCGATACATGTGTTTTAAACCACATATTTTCCATCCGAATTCTGTTAATCGCACTATCAAATAACTTACAGTCTGTGTCAAACGACAGTTTGATTTCAATATTAAGTAGATTTATTCATTTTTCGCATTTAAATTTATAAAAAATGCTTCATGTCAACAAATTAGAAAATAGCGAATAAAATTCCGTAAAAAATCTGCGTGCTAATATTTTTGATGTCAATGGTTGTCAGGTAAATAAAAATTGTGTTTCTACAGAATTTTCACAGATGGCTTTGTTGTCAGTAAATCCGTTCCAGACATACTTTAATATTACCTATATTTTATAATATTTGCCATCTATTTTCCGATGGTTTAATAGTTATTCTGTTATCCGGAGCGGAGAATGATTCAATAAACCAAAAACGATGAAAATCTGTTCAAGCAATCTCGAGTTATACGTGTTCGAACTAACCCAAGTTTCCTTTATATCTTTAGATATTTTTTTTTTTTATAAAATCTTTAATATCACTAGTTGTATCCATGATGTAACAAAGTTATATGATTCGCTGCGCTCTGTGTACAATCTATGAACACGATTTTTTCAACACTCAATAAAATTAATCGAGTTTATAATATAAGATTATCTGATAAAAAATACTATATACTTGAAATTTTATTCCGGGTTTTGATCCCGTCACAAATAGAACGAGACCGCTTGACTGGAAGAGTATGCGTTAAATATTGCTTCACCGGTTTTTATGACTAATTTATACAAACGATTGAAAAATAAATTGAACGCAATATCGTTAAACTAAAAACCAAATTTATTTATATTTAATTACATGAAAAATGGCCAGTTTGGGGTGATTAATCTTGATGTAGATCACGATTCTGAGTCAATTCCAATCTTAATAACGATGCCATTTTGACATTAAAAATAATATAACTTAAAAAAATAGTATAACTAAAACATTATAGAAGTACCTACTTTTAGTATTAAAACTATAGACGGTCGATATTGAAATTGGGACAGAATTTCAAGAATAGCCCCTCTCAAGGGATTATTAAGTGTCAGATCTACAGTTTTTCTACTAACGACTAAGCTAAACCCCCTCCGAAATTATTTCCCGACTACGGCTTTGACTCAACCGATTTACAATAACCTACATACATATATGAAAAATTAAAACAGATACAAAAAAAAAACTACTAAAAAGGGCAAATTAATACAGCAGGTAATTATTCTTATTTAGTTTTTTTTTATGTAGGAAAGTGACCTCGTGAGTGTGTTCAGCGGTTGTATGGATCTACGCGCATGATATCGCATCTGATCGCGCATTCGACCACTTCCCACACAAACCTCTCTGCCACACCCGAAATAGACTGCCGTGTGCGTGTGTTTGTTGACTCTCTAAAGCTAAAGCTTGCCTATTGAGAAAATATTTTCAATTGCGGTTTTTCACTGGTCATTTTGACAGTGGCGTGCAAACAAACATACCTACTTCGATCTTTGTTAAAATCTATTTCACAGAAAAAAACTTTCAAAATTTCCATTATGTCCCAATAACGTATCAAAGTGCTTCGGTCAAACTAGTTATTGAGAGCATTTTTGTGGTAAAAAAAATACATATCTTCGTATCCTTCGCTTTCTATTATTTTATAAGGACTGTGCTCCGTCTTTGTTGAGATTCTCATGTTCCTGGGTTGCGAATCTTCTACAAACGTAGATTTTGTGATGTTCCACTGGAAGATATATACAATAATTATTTAAACCAAACAAAGGCACTTATATGAAAAGTAGGCATATTGAAATTGTTAACTAATATTCTACATATTGATTTTGATATTAAAAATTCTAAATTTTGGAATATATTGTAGCTACCTACTCAAAATTTATATAGGGAGCTCCCTTTATTTAGGAATTAAAAAAAAAGAAATCCAAAACTTTTAGCTGTTAACCTCTACAACTTTTTTTTATTTGCCAATAAACCAGAATTCAGACTGCTATATTTCTTCCTACTCTACATTATCGAAAAATTCGTTTGTAGTCGTTCGCAAAATTTAATCGTCTAGGGCGCCTGGTATCGAATCTGCTGCTGTTTTTATTAGTCTTTTGGGAACTGTTCTGTCTAGATGATCTCTACGGGAACCTCTACCTAGTAGGTTTAGCCCATCAACCAACATCCTTTTACATCGGAGTTTCCGACTGTCTCAGAGCGTTGACCGCAATGGAAGCGGAGAATCCGTATCTCTGTTTGACGTAGAATACTCATTGTCATTTCTGTGTCGGCGCTTGATTCGATATCGTTTGTCATGATCACAATCAAAACACCATTATTATCCATGTTCTGAATTATAGATTTAAGTCGCGGGATTTTTTCGTTGCTTTCATTTTTGGACTTAAACGATTACCTTAATAATCATTTTACCCATCATAATAATCGCGCGAATGACGTAAAGCATCTATAAAAACGTGGAATATTGAAAAAAAAAAATAAGGATGCAAAAAAACAATTAAATATTTTATTTATGGGACAGGCCGCCACTGGTCCCTCTCTGCACCCACGGGTCTGAGCATGTGTTTAAATTGTGATCTTTATGAAACTGCCAGAAAAGTAATTCGGATTCTTTTCCGTTCCGCTCATCTACCACTATAGACATCACGTTTATCTAATCGTCATCGTCGATATACGGATTATTCTAGAATCATCCACACGTCACATAAATTTAACTTTTGTTTGCTTATTTTATGCATATCATGTTCTACAAAATTATCCCTACTAATTTAATGGATTGGCAGCCAATCTAACTAATTTTACGTGTTTTTTTTTTAAGGTATATTGTTTCTGTGTGCAAGAAGCTTAAATTATTGTAACTCAAACTCATGTGTGAGTTCTGTGAGAACGCATACTTTTTCTTATTTAATAATTTGAACAATAAGACACCTCGAAAAATGTCAAATCTCAAATTATGTCCATGCCAGTATTTACCTTCTACATAGTTTTACTCCTTAGTTTAATTCATTGGTTTTATGTCATCTAAGAAGATGAACGATTTAATACGTTAAGTGAACACGTACCTAGTGATTTTTTAATTTCTTGATTCCTTTTCTCAGCAACATTAGCACAACAGGAGCAAATGCTGGCATCACCATCTATTCATTGCCGTGTTGCATGACTTAGATGAAATTTTAAAATTTACGCATGATTTTTTATTGTTGTTAATGAAATTAATTATCCTCATATTTTACACTATTTTCAAGTAATAAATAAAATAATAACACTATTTTTGCTTTGTTACTTACCTAGGAATGATATAATTTCTAACAATATGATAATAAATGTAAAATTTAAACGGAAGAACTAAATTTATTGCATTAAATAACTTTGATATTTCTGTAATCTAATGGTGTAAACTTTCCGATTTCAGATATGGTGTTGTGACCCCCAGGTTGACAGGATCAACCTAGTGGGATGTCCGGCCAGCAGCCAAGGCAGTCGCGGGGGCCCTCGCGCGGGCCTCCGTCGCCGCTTTTCCGGCCCGCCTCCCCGTGGGCACCGTCGCCTCCACCCCTCATATCAGGCCCGCGCCATTCGGCAGCCCTAGTTTCACCTGGTCCGGGTGGACAGAGAGCACCGTCGCGCGGCTCTCCCCTACCTGCCCCGCGCCCCACGTGGCCCCAGCAGCAGGGACCAAGCCCCTTTCGCCGCCTTCACTCACCCTCGCCATCCATATCCATCAGCCCCTATTCTCCCGTCATGTGCCAAAGTCCCGAATATTTCTACTCATCGCCTTACGAAGCCGAACTAGTTGGTGTACCTCTGGAGCCGCCTCGTCCATTGCACTACGAAGAAGAGGAGGAGCAGAGGGGACCTTCCACCGCCGAAATCATTGCCAACCAGTCCCAGGATTATGTGGACGAAAAGTTAGCTGAATACCAGGCCACCATCCAGTTGCTACAAGGTAAGATTCCAAACAGCAAATTTATTTAGTGCCTACCTATAGATACAATGCTAATGAAATTTTTACCCGTCGTTGACTAGATCAATTGAATCTGGTTTTAGTTACGAAAAGTGTAAGATATTATATCTGGGATATTCGGGGTTTTCAGCCAACCAGCCTTTGAACTCTTCGGATTACAGTCGTTGCATAGTTCAGGAGTAACTGCATTTACGAAAGTTCATTACCCCTTTATTCAGGTGATTTTTTTAAAAAAGAAGATTATTTAGGTACTTTCATCGAGTCGCCATAAGCATTCAAACACCAGCTAATGCCTAAGAAAACTCTGCTATTTAACAACAACTGATTATTGAACATGATATTTTAGATTCGTTTCACGGCCGGGTCAGACTCTTTTCAAGTTTTTTTCTCTTCTTATTTTTTTCTCGTCTGTCTCAGCTTGGATGAGTTGAATTGACTGTTTGAAAAAAACGGCCGATATTCTGGTACCCATGACATTTTATAAAGTTTCGCCTGTTATCCTAATTGTTTTTTTTTTATTATTATTGTTGTTGATAATTATTGATAACAATAATAATATAAATACCTACAACAAATGATATTTAAGTTATTTACAGTTTGAAATACCTACAACAAATCAAATTTGAAATAAAATTTATTGCTGAAATCTTTCAGAGTTGACTGTTGATATGTCAGTCCACAATGTATGCATTGTTTAATGTCGTGTTTATGCTATGTTCTGGTTTCCATTAGACGGGCTGACGGAGTTACGTAACCCTCGGCTGGAGCGGAAGCGTCAAGAGTTTACAAAGTTTAAAGTGGAATACAATAAACAACGCTCACAATATACTTCCGTGCATGATTATACTTTGTTTCGGAGTGCCTGCTTATTACCTTTCGGCGAGTAGGAATACTTACGAAATGTTTTCTGCATATTCACTAAGTTTTCTATAAAACTAATACGGTTCAAGAAAATATAAAATTATTATTACCTACCCTTCTTCTTTCTTTAAAAATACCGGTAATTCCAGAAAGCTTCTTGTCTTTTGAAGTTTTTTTTTTTGTGGAGAAATCCCCCATGGGCACCTATAAGGTAGTGCCAAACTCCTACTGTCAAATGTAGACTCCCATGCTATGGCGTTAACGCCATATTTCTATGCTACATAATATATATTGCAGCCTGGATTTTTTTTGTAATACTGGCAGTTCTCTCTACCATACCATTTTTCACTGATTTGTTAGATGGCGTTTTCTAGTAATCTTTATGCAATGAATCGTTATATTTGTCAAATTGTTTTGTGGTTTCTTCATCTGCTTTAAAATACTAAACTTGGCCATTCCGCAATTGGTTTAAATTTAATAATGTCAAAAGAGGTCCAAAATGTAATCAACAAAACACCGCCTAAATAAAATCAACAAAACACCGCGTAAATAAAATCAACAAAACACCGCCTAAATAAAATCAACAAAAAACCGCGTAAATAAAATCAACAAAACACCGCCTAAATAAAATCAACAAAACACCGCGTAAATTTAATATATGTATTATGCTTTTTTTTGTAAGATGATTGGTTGGTTACATGATTTGATTTGAAATAGTATTGCCCCAGAACAGACTTTGTCTAGTGAGGCAGTAAGTTCCAACAATTATATATGTAAACTGTTTGTTGTGTAATTGCTAATGGAAAATAAAATAAATAAATAAAATAAAATAAATAAAATCAACAAAACACCGCCTAAATAAAATCAACAAAACACCGCCTCAATAAAATCAATAAAACACTTACCTTTTTTATATTTTTCTTTAAAATTATTTGTGTAATTTTTCTTCAGTGTGCACTTCTTATATTATATTACAAAATGTATTCTGATTTTCATTAGAAAATACCATATTGATCTAACACGGTCTATCTGTGTTGTCTTTGCGCGTTGGGTGGATACCACAGGACACATGACTATGTATTACATGCGTTAAATTTCGAATCAGCTTTTCTAGAAAATCATTGCATATGAGACTAGGGAGGAACCCTATAAAAATAAAAATATTGTCTGAAATGAAAAATTTTCGTAACTGTAGTGAATAAGCTGACTTGTATGTCTAGGAATTGTGTATATGATGTAGCAAATGATTGTTTCGCTCCCACACAACAATTAGTGACGTGGAGCGTCGAACTCCTCGATCAAAGGGATTAAAGAGACGATGACAGTAATTTATAGGCGATCGTTAAGTGCGCTACAATCGTAGAAATTATTGTCTCCTTGGCAGTCATGGTCACTACTTACTGTTTGTATCTATCACGATTTACAAATTAGGTAGATAGTAACCGATTAACTAACTTACCATTAATTATATTGGCAAATTGACTATATTAACCTAACTAGCTTTCCCGACAGACGTCCTGTGTTCTAACTATGAATATTATGACTTTTAACTGACTCATTCCGACCGATGCATTTGTTTTAATATATACATATTTTCCATCTGAATTCTGTCAAACGCACTGACAGTTTGTGTCAAACGACAATTTGTTTCAAAATTAAATTTATTCACTTTTTGCATTTTAATTTATAAAAAATGCTCTTCAATATTAACAAATTAGAAAGCAGCTTGAAAAAATATCCATGAAAATCTTCGTGCCAATATTTTTAATGTCAATGGTTGTCAGGTAAATAAAAAATGTGTTTCTATAGAATTTTTCACAGTTGACGTTGTTGTTTAAATTCGTTCCATACTTTAATACTGTATTTTATATTATTAACTATCCATTTTTCTGTTTTTGATAAAAATCTGTTCAGCCGATCTCGAGTTATATATAAGTGTTCAAACTAACCCGACATTCTTTTATATCTTTAGATTTTATACTCGATCTACAAGTATTTTGAAGTACGTATCCGCGACACCAGAGTTGAGGTGGAAATGTATAACTGATGGCTTAGAAGTTAACAATGCTCAACAACAGAGAAAGAAGTTTGGTCAAATGTTTCTTTGTTTTCTAAATATGAGAAAGGAAAGGTTTGGAAAGATTTAAATTTTGGATAGGTAGGTAGGTACTTGGGATTAAAAATAAAATTTCCAAACCCCCTTTTCTAGATGGTTTCCACCTCTTCGGATCTCGTTAACCAGCAGCTGTTACTTCATCAGCGCTTCACACGACTTCCTCTTCTTTGCAGAGGGATATCTTTAGAGAATATTTTGAAAATTTCTTCGTCATCCATTATCTCTAAATGACCGCTCTAGGAACTTCTTCAATACCTCATAAACGCTTCGATGGCATAATGGGTTAAACACAAGTTTCACACGAGGATAGCACGGACCCTGAATCATATTGGCGTCGTATGCTCCATATAGACAGAAAATATGCCCCCGTTTTCTCCCCCAACATAAATGTTTACCAAATGTCTGCGGAACTCGGTCATACAATACACACAGATTTATCTTAGGTATATCCAATGTTGAATTAATAATTTAATTGAAATGAGCGTATTAATTGTCGTGTGTTTGTGAATGTTTTTAGCGTTATGTCAGTGGTCTATGTCAGGGTCTAATGATTAGATAAGATTGGCCCATTTTATTTTTGTAACAACGAAGATATTTTAATTTGACGTTTGTTTTTAATCCAACAACATGTGTTATAATACCTCTATTTATACCCTAGCAAAATCTACGCATGACGGACGCTTGCATAATTGGCTGATGATACAATGAAAAAAATCCACTGTACGGTAAATACTTTTAAGAGTCGTATCAAAAGTATTATTTTATTCGTGATATTATGAAAATTGACAAAAGCGCTGATGGTGCTCATGTTCAAACTGCAATTTTGTGAAAAAATTCCCGATAAAATGAACTTTCACTTAGGACTTAGGGGATGTAAACTCAATTTAGCGAAGGATGTCCTCCAAATATCCACCTAATATTTTTTTCGGTACTTTAATTCTTCATCAGTATCTCAGTTATATCTCTTAGAGAAATATTGCGCTTAGCTAGATGTATATTATTAATTTTCCTTAGTAAAAACGGCTTCAATATCACGAAGTTTAAACAAAGGTTCGGAGAAACTACGTACCTACATAAATTCTCCCTTCTTACCTAGGATCGTGAGGAGGCAACAAGGGCCCTTCACCGGGCTTTTTGAAATTTTAGTTTTATTAACCAATTCCCACACCATGTCCATCCCTCAACTTTGAAGGAAAGGAACGAAGTATGAGAGGGACCCTGAAGATGTAAATTATATTTTTTATACGTGCCTACTCGTACAGGCAAGTGCACATAAACCTGATGAAGTTTACAAAAAAACATATTATAAAAACATTTTTTTATTATAATTAGCTGACTTGCTATTGGATATATGTATATCCAACAATTTCTTAGTCTGAACAAGCCAGCCTCATTAAAAAGTAAAAAAAATGCCAAGTTTACATTATTGTTGTTAAAATTTGCATGAAATACACATAATTATACAATATGAACCATTCGAGTAAACCCGGTAACTAATGAATACACCTATTTTTTATGTCATTGTCTAGCGCTTCGCGTACAAAGTAGCTAGGTATATTTTCCTAGACTGATTAGTCATACTCAAAATATACCGAGTGTAGTTGAATGCAACAAACATGTCTGTTGTACGGTTAAAACAAACAAAATAAGGACGCAATACAACTATAATAGTGAAGTAACTTTTATCCCTTTTCTAGTAATGGAAGTTTGTATGAGAGTTAGTTGAGGATAGACAACGATCGTCCAGCGGCTTAACATTTAGTCGGAGAGCGAGGCGCTGCTGGCAAGCTGCCACGGACATAGCGAGACATTGAATCCCCTCTAGGAAGGGAAGTTGTAAATAGACGCGATGATTACAAGCACTAGATGGATAATAGTGATGCGGTTACAACTATAGTAGAAAGTTTAGTACACCGCGTTCGTTATTCCCTACTGGAAGAAATACAATGTATGTCGCAATGAACTAGCTGCAATCAACGGTTATAAGTAGTAGTTTTGACTAGAGATGAAACGGATAGCAGTTTTGCCGGATAGCCGGATGCCGGATATTCGGCCAACTAAGCACCGAATACCGGATATCCGGCGTATGTTACTGGTTGGTGAATCCATGGTATATTGCAAATTATGGTATCATTGGGCTATGGCTTTGCCCGAACCCTCTCCATGTGAAAGCAAACGCTACGGCCGTGAGTGCATCCCATGAATTACGCTTACGTCGGCGGCATAGACCGATTGAAGAGACTCCGTTGCCGGAACGTTACTGTTCCCCAGATTTGGCGAAAAATATTTCTGCAGGGTATATTACGAAACGTATTTTTATGAAACTGTATTTACGGAGACAAGCGAAGCCGCTTGCTACCTACATCTATATAAAGAAATAAGTATTCATTCTCCATAATTTTCCATTAGTGCAGTATGTTTGCTAATCAATTTTCTAAGTTGTAGAATTTTTCTTGTGATTTAAGTATGTATTTCTTTAGTGATCCAATCCAATCCAAACTCCCTTAAGACCCCACTTAGGGGCATAAGGAGGCAACAAGAGCTCTCCATTGCGCTCGATCTTGCGCAATGTTTATGACCTCCTCCCACACCATGTCCATGTCCCTCAGCTCTGCTTCGAAGGAGCGGAACACAGTGTGAGAGGATAAATTAATAAGTTATCCAAACATATATTTTGTACTATCCGGCATCCGGCCGGATAGGTGCTAGTTATCTGGTATTCGGCCGGATAGCATTTTCGCCGCCAGATAGGCCGGATACCGGATAGTTGCCGGATATCCGTTGCATCTCTAGTTTTGACAAATTGATACACCAATGGTAAGATAAGTTGGTATAGGCACATTGTATTTCCATCAATGTCACCTTGTACAATATATTATTCCATGATATCGGCTCAAGCCAAATATAAAATGCTTCAACGTATTTTTTATGTATTTAGAAAAATTGTTTAATTAAATTCTGATAGGTCTTTTGTAATATTCAGTTAACAGAATCAGGGAATACCACGACCATATCGTCTCCCGCATTGCCATACTGACCTGGGCCTCCACAGGAGTCCAGGCTTCCATGTTATTCGATCCCTTGAATATGCTATAACAGCAACATCCCAGATCTAAAAATATTGGAACCATGCGCTTCCAATGAGCTCCCGAAATTTTCACTGGAGCAATCAATGAAAAATTTGTCAACAAGCCACTCGGGGTCAGTCGTAACTTGGCATTTCCACATATACAGGGAGACTGGTAATTCACCCAATTCCTTGAAAGGGGTTATAATAGAGCTTATTTGCAATAATTTTGTTCCCATTAGCCAAGGGTCTAATGCCAGTGGTTTCGAGCTATTTATTTTTTTTGAGTTTTTTTTTTCATCCTTCCACCCTTCGACCTAAAACTGAAGATTGTGCAAAATGTGTTTGGAAACTAAAAATACATGCTAATGGGAACAAAATTATTGCAAAAAGCTCTAGTTCTCAAGTATAATCCCTTTCAAGGAATCGGGCGAATTACCACTCACCTTGTAAAAGGTATCGTAATAATGAATTTTTCAGTTTTAGCTTTTACATCAGATGAAAATAATATTCAAAAGATTAAACAGATTGTGCTGTTGCATTATCCTACGTATTGACTGCATTTATCGTGGAGTATCGTTAGTCTTGTAAAAATATAACTTGGGGACTCAAAAGAGTAGGTAAGTACCTAAGAAGTGTTTCAGCGTGCGTGAACCAATAATTATGATGTAATAATAATATGCACCGGATGCTGCCACGTGGTGTAGTGGTAATAATAATTAGTTGCGGTAGTCGTTCATAATGAGAGTGCATTCCCGGGAGAGTCAATCAGATCAGATGTTTTTATAATAAGCTGCGGCGTACTTCATATAGTATCCATGTTTGTTTAGAGAAAATAAATAATTACCCTCTTATATTAAATAGGTAGGTGTTGGTACACAATATTATAGTTAGCAGCGCGTTAATTTACCCGTGTACCTAATATTCTAGACTTTTTAGACACAAACAACATATCTCTATAATATAAAAGAAAGTCTGGTTAGTGTGAACACTTATAACTCGAGATCAGCTGTACGGATTTCTTTCGATGTTTGATTTTTCGTATTCTTCTCCGCTCCGGATAACAGAAAATGTTGAAAATGCATAATATAAAATATGATATTAAAGTTAGTATGGATCGAATTTCCCGGGTCGGCGACGCCTTCTATGAAAAAGTCTATAGAATCTCAATTTTCCTTATCTGACAACCATTGATATAAAAAATATAGGTACATAAGCCGATTTTTGATAATAATTAATAAATAATTTTTTAACATTCAAAATATTTTAAACGTATTTTTGTATGAATCACAAATTTGAAATCTATATTCATAGTAAGGACTACAGGAAAACGTTTGTGGGTAAAGCTAGTTTTAAACAAAAATATAAGAGGTTGTATAAGAAACGTATAGTGTCAGTGGAAGAAGTGAAAGATGTGTGCTTAAATCTAGAGAAGAGTGCATGGAGGTCCATTGTGTCCGCCTGCAGCTTAAGGTACAAGACGTGATGGGTAAAAAATAAATTGAACGAAAGCTCAACGCGGAATATACCTACATAGTGGAGTAGCAGATACAACACTGAGCTTTATGTTCGACCTCTGCCAGTATGCTCAGCGTAGCTACCTATATTCATTACAAAATATGTATTTTTTAAGATAGTTGTAATATTATTTTATTGGTTGTAAATTGTAAAAAAGACATGTTCCGATCAATTATATAATGGAATAAAATATACGGCAAATGAACCCCGTCTAAATGTTCATAAGTGACCTTGTTTCTTCTATTATTTATCACAATTCGAATCGTTGACATATTGACTGCATTAATTCTATCAGCGAAATTTTTGTAATAAGTGTTCACTATATCACTCGTGGTTTTCTCATGCCCAAACCATCTCAACTTAGGGCATATGGTAAATTTTTGTAATAAGTGTTCACTCGTGGTTTTCTCATGCCCAAACCATCTCAACTTAGGGCATATGGTAAATTTTTGTAATAAGTGTTCACTCGTGGTTTTCTCATGCCCAAACCATCTCAACTTAGGGCATATGGTAAATTTTTGTAATAAGTGTTCACTCGTGGTTTTCTCATGCCCAAACCATCTCAACTTAGGGCATATGGTAAATTTTTGTATTAAGTGTTCACTCGTGGTTTTCTCATGCCCAAACCATCTCAACTTAGGGCATATGGTAAATTTTTGTATTAAGTGTTCACTCGTGGTTTTCTCATGCCCAAACCATCTCAACTTAGGGCATATGGTAAATTTTTGTATTAAGTGTTCACTCGTGGTTTTCTCATGCCCAAACCATCTCAACTTAATAGGGCATATGGTAAATTTTTGTATTAAGTGTTCACTCGTGGTTTTCTCATGCCCAAACCATCTCAACTTAGGGCATATGGTAAATTTTTTGGCATGTTGAAAGAATGGATAAAAACAGAATGACAAATAGAATTGATAAGGCTGAAAGGAAAGATGTACGAAAGCGTGCCCGACCGAGAATGACGTGGATCAATACATCGATTCCGTCCTCAAGGAAGGCCAGGTAAGAAGTGAGAGAAATAAGAGAGGGTGTATGAGAAATGTCCATGGAAGAAGTGAAAGAAGAGTGGAGGTCCGTTCTCTCTGCCTACCACTTATACGGGATACGGCATGATGGGTAGTAAAAAAAACTGCCAGTTTTCTAAAAAAAAAGCTGAGTAAAACATAATAATATTATGTAGAAAATTCCAATTTTATTTCAGTGAGCGTCATATTATCTGCGGTCTCAAGCTACGCTCACTGACACTAAAGATACGGCATACATTGTCTCTTTCGGGCTTTCATTATTTTACTGCCGGCAGTGAAAGAGATAAACATAGAATGCTTTATACTTGTTTAAAAGAATACTGCGTTTGTCAGTCTGGACGGATTGGATGAGCCATCTATCGGAGAGATGTGCCGGCGTTCATCGTTCGTCTGTAAATAATAATGATGATTATTGATGTGAATACTGTATTATTTAGTGGTGCTATTAGCCGAGCCCGCAATAACAGTGACATGGCGTCCATGTTGGTCCACCACGGAGCATTGTTGGCATGGCCCGGTGCATCGTAAACACCCACCGGCCGGCGTATTCAAGGAGATGATATCACTAGCTTAATATATAAAAAATAGTCCGGAGATTTATGTAGCGCCATTTGGGAATAAACACAGCTAAATACCTACGTGTCGGGATATAATGAACAGCAAAATAATATTAAGATACAAGTACCTAACCACATACGTAGGCAAAATGTCGGGGTGTTAATTCAAATTCAAAAGAAACTTTATTCAGAGAAAAATGTTACACAATTACAAATATTATGTTATTAAACAGATATTTTCCCTTGATTTTTTTTTTTATATATATAACCTCTCCAACAGAGCAGAGCTCGTGTGAGGAGAGGGTTAATGTTAATGCCTAACAATGTTTTCGGATTCTTTTGAAATTGTCTCTGCTTTTCCGATTTTGAGACCATTGCAAATTGTGGTCCGTTCTTTCGAAGAAGAGTTGAAAAAAAATTTTTAAAGCTTATATTTGGATATTACATTATGGCATATGAATGGCTTCAGTTAGAATCGCCAATTGATGAAAAATGAAACATGCGGTTGTGACGTCGACTTTTGTCGAGTCGAGTGCAGTTGCACTACTTTCACGACATTTTATTGAGGCTCGAGCGTTTCATCTATCTCATCTATAGCCATTATCAAGGGACTAAAAATAAAATTTCATTTTAGATTTAGCCTAAATACTACTTATTCCTAGACATTCGTAAAAGCATTAAAAATCAATTTTTGTGCATTACTTGATTTAATAGGATGAATAATTATATTTAGATACAAAGTGGTTATAAAAGCGAAAACATTCTTCAGTGCTATAATAAAGTAAGTAATTAAATTAATAAAAAGCGCGAGTGAAATATTTTAATAGAGAGATAACACCTCGTAAAAAATGACCTACAAATGGACAAGTAATTCGCCCATCGGCACACATCATGTTGGAGTCCGTCCAACAGCTAGCGACGGCCGCATCAGGTAACTTATGGAATGGCTTGGCGTTCAACAGAATTATGTGGTCTTTGAGAAACTGCTTCTAGGAATTATCAGCTCGTTCGAATATTATCGGGACGACGTCATGACGGTTTGTCAATGGGATGATATCAACTGTGACATCATACAAGCTTCGATATCTTGAGAATAACACAATTTGTAATATCACCAACTTATGAGGCATTGTTTGTCCTAAGGAATGAAGCCTTCAATAAAAACCTGTTGAGTGCTATGGCTACCATCGTTTTTTCTCATGATTGAGAGTCGACTAGACCTAGCATTCTTTTGCCGCTATCAAATTTTGAATGGTTGTTCTTGAAATACTCCAATAACAGTTGTTTTTACAGCAACCCTGTTTTGAAACTACTTTTTCAAGCTAGTCATCTCCTTTTCTGCTTTCATCTTCCTTGACGTCACCTTTCTCTCTCTCTTTTTCCTAGTTCTTATTGGTTCCATATCGCTGTCGTTGAAGTTCCTCTTGATGCTTGACAACCATGTAGCGGGTGGTTTACCTAGTCTCCTGACTGAAGTTATAATGTCCATGGCTCTCTGGTTGATCATGTTGTCTTGTGGTCGCCTCCTAGCATGCCTATAAACCATCGATACTCAACCTGCGGCCCGCCGAGCTTTTCTGTGCGGCCCGGCACACTTTTTATCCGAAATATTATTTTAAAAACTCGCAATTCCATTCCATGAAACCTGAAGAGGATTGTCATTACGAACCACTTTTCCTTCATTTGAATACAGGGTTTTTACACTCATTCATCCAGTAGTGAGCGTATGGCTCTAGATGACCGTAAAAAATAAGCGAACGTCGATCGAAAGTGATACCTTTTTGGATAAAATATATGCACATAGGTAGGTATTTAGTTTTTTATTTTTTAAATTTAGTAAAATAAATAGAAAAATGAGAGCCATTTTGATGTATTTCACTTCAGGTAAATGGCCGCTGTTAACTGTCAAAGTACGGACGTTTCTATTGAAAAACTCTTTTGGATACGAAAAAGTCGATCTCTGGCATATCTCACTTGCTTAGCTAATACTACAATCACTAATCACCTATTCGCTGCTAACAATACATACCTTAAGTTGATTTTTTTTAATTGGCAGATCAATAGAAATATTTTATTCGTCCTTAATCTAGGTAGTTTATATTTTTATGAAACTCAAGTATAAATAATTTATAAAGGAGGGGGGGGGGGGGTGCGGCCCGCGTAACTTTTGAAATATATGTATATAATGGCCCGACGAGAAAAAAGGTTGAGTACCATTGCTATAAACCATCGTCATTGGTTTGCACCAAACATGCTGATTCTGTGCGTTCACTCCTCCTTGTCACTCGCCAGCATCTTAAGTTTTTGATAGGTGGTGCAGCGAAAGTCCACCTGTGCCCTTATTCTCGTAGCGGTCTTAATACGCTCTTATCTTGATTGACAATCATAAAATGGCGGATTGGTATTCACAAAACAAGATATCTAGTAGATTTCTTAAAAATTCGTTATGTTTGAAATATCAGTATGAAAATGATCCAGTTCAAGATAGGATTAAGATTAGATTCCGATAGTTTTGTGAATACGACTGCTTGCGATCGTGTCTTAATCTTATCGTTAAGTGATTTTTAAAAGCGATTGATTACGAGAATAGTCCTACTGGCCTTTTTAGTATAGTTATCTTTGGTGCGGCCTCTGAAATTTTTGCCCTCAATCATTATTTCGAATGTGGTAAAGAGCAGAGCCGGGGGCCTGTTGTTATGAACCATGCATTTAGCACATACTTGTTGAGCAACTCCTTTTAGACTTACCGAATTTAATATCGAGATTTATCACACTAAATAAAATATGGATCAAACAACATAAAATTATTCCTGAATTTGTTCTAGATGTCTGGAGATAAAATGAATATAATTGATTACATTGAGAGATGATCTATTTTCTGGATTGTACGAGCAAATTCTGCATAGATAATATTACGATATGTTCACTTCAAAAGCTCTAACCCACATATTTTCATGAGCGAACATAATGAGGTGATGAAACTCCTCATGTAAATGACTGGAATTCATTAGACGTTGAATTATTATTTATCGTCCTCTTAAAGAGCAATACTCGTCTCTTATCATTCTCATATACATATTATTCATTATCTATTGCGTTCGTTTTAACTTTGTTTATAATTAATTTATATTGGCGTTATGTTCCAACTTCTTGCAATGCGGATTCAATCTGAGCTCAAAGACTAGCTTTTTTTAAATCAACGTTACAACGTTGATCCCATTTTGTGGACAATTATTTATTGTGACAAAATATTTTTTATTTTGAGGTGGTTGCTAGACCAGCGGTTACGACGCGGGCTTTCGCACTGTTTCGTGCGAAGGTCGTGGGTTCGAATCCCGGCCGTGTCGACCATTTTCCGCTTTCACGACACAAGCATTCGCTTACTGTGAAAGATGTCAAAAGTGTATTTGTGTTCACTTCGAGTGAGCACAGATTCATATATAAAAAATAAATAATAATAATAGAAATGAATATGTGCTCACTCAAAGTGAACACACTTTTGACCATTCACGGCTACTTAAAGCTTGGGTCGTGAAAGAGCGAAATGGTGGGCACCAAGGATCGAACCCATGACTTCCGCACGAAACAATACGAAAAACGGCGTCGTACCGACCACCTTCCTGTTTCACGACACAAGCTTTAAGTAGCTTACTGTGACAGAGTCAAATAGTGTATTTGTGTTCACTTTGAGTGACTAAATTCAAAGAGGGACTAAACGCGATGCAATGGCGTTGGTCTTTGTAGGACAAATTGTGAGCGACTGCATATATTATTAACTTATTAAATATATATATTAATAACTTATTATTATAACTTATAAGAATATATATTAGAGATGAAACGGATTGCAGTTTTGCCGGATAGCCGGATGCCGGATATTCGGCCAACTAAGCACCGAATACCGGATAACCGGCCGCCGGATATCCGGCGTATGTTACTGGTTGGTGAATTCATGGGTGTATATTGCAAATTATGGTATCATTGGACTATGGCTTTGTCCGAACCCTCTCCATGTGAAAGCAAACGCTACGGCCGTGAGTGCATCCCATGAATTACGCTTACGTAGGCGGCATAGACCGATTGAAAAGACTCCGTTGCCGGAACGTTACTGTTCCCCAGATTTGGCGAAAAATATTTCTGCAGGGTATATTACGAAACGTATTTTTATGAAACTGTATTTACGGAGACAAGCGAAGCCGCTTGCTACCTACATCTATATACAGAAATAAGTATTCATTCTCCATAATTTTCCATTAGTGCAGAATGTTTGCTAATCAATTTTCTAAGTTGTAGAATCTTTCTTGTGATTTAAGTATGTATTTCTTTAGTGATACTTACTAAATAAATTAATAAGTTATCCAAACATATATTTTGTACTATCCGGCCGGATAGGTGCTAGTTATCCGGTATTCGGCCAGATAGCATTTTCGCCGCCAGATAGGCCGGATACCGGATAGTTGCCGGATATCCGTTGCATCTCTAATATATATATTCACTTGCTTTTATTTTTCATGTCTGCTCGATACGCCTGCTTTTTGCGAACTTTTATCCATATTTTAGTGGATCATTATTATTATTATTATTACAATTTATAAGAACATATATTCACTTGCTTTTATTTTTCATGTGTGCTCGATAAGTATGCTTCTTGCGAGCTTTTATCCATATTTTATAAAGTATTATTAATTTTGTCTATTATAAGAGTTTTCATGAATTTTAATATGTTTTGAGATTTTTGTAATGTGGTTGCATTTGTAATATCGATTGACTGTAATTGGCCTGGAGGCCGTATGTGATCAATAAATAAATTAAGAAGAAGACCTTATGGATTTGCCCTTATAGAACAGAGTCACATCAGTGCCTGTTCTCCGAGTATGTTTGGAATAATAATGGTTGGCTGTTAAACTTGGTGACGTTCTTTAACGCTCTAATCTAACCTTGGACGCAGGCCAACAACAAACTGTGACTATACGGTGGTGTCATTAGGTACCTACTCGAGCGAGAAGTGCATAAGTTTCTCCTTTGAAAAGAGCCAGGTACTTGATTGAGTACCTAATGGTCAACTAGTTGTAGGAAGAATTTGGCCAACTGTTTTAAACCTTCTGAGGCCTTTTGAGCATCCTTAAGCTCACCTGGCAATCTCTTTGTCAAGCGACATGCGTTCTGCAATGAAGTTAAGTTTATCCACTGTTTGAACGAGCTTGTTTTCTTACACTTCTTTTTTGGAGCCTGGTATCTGTTCTTATACTTTGTTTTTGACATTTCATGGACCTCGATTTTAATTTTGTGGCGTATTTTTTTCAGTTTTTTGTGCATATTAGAAATCTATATCAAATAGACAAATTCTTCACTCTACTAACATCTTTATGTTCTTTGATTTATAAGAGGTACATTGTTTGGACGGTTTTTAAAGATATCCCTTATGGTTAAAAATCTCACTGATTTGCAGTTGAAGTAGTTTTTTGAACCAAACTGTGAAAATATTGTAAGTACTTTTAACAGGTAAAATTCTAGTAATAAATTAGATAGTAAATGACAATAATGAGAATAATAAATGGCAAAAATGTGAATAGTGAAGCAATACCTAAGTAGGTATGTAAAGTTTCAAACAATATGCAGACTGATGAGTGAACAGTGAACATATTTCAAACGGTCTTAATCTTAAATTTGATCAACTTATTAAATCGTATTTCGTTAGGCAAAGATTAAGAAATAACTCAAATAATATGTACTTAATCAAATTGTTAACGTTTCTTATAAAAAAATATCGACCAAATTGTTTTGCAAGTAAATTTCCTGTTCAAAGATTGATAGATAAACACTAAAGTTGAGTTCATGATATAATTAATTGTTAGATTTTTATACAGTAGGTACCTAAGTATTGTTTCCATTATGTTTGTGTACTTATGTATGTAAGATTATGATGAATGTAGGTAATGGTGTAAAAATACTCCGACAATAGCCACTGTAGTTCCTTTGATGTAGCCACGTTTCTCTCCTCGCCGGTGTATGAGAGGGGTAATGTACGAAGATAATTTAGTGAATAAATCACTCGAGAGAGCCGAAATATGTAGGTCGATTCGGACAACATTTTTCTGGCAGAGGCGGGGCCCGGGGCGCCCAATGCTTACCTACTCCCGATTTTGTTCTTCACAAGAAAACGGGTATTGTGAATGATAGATGAGAATGTATACACATTCCGCGCGAATGTTTTGAAGTAACTTTCTCATCGTTTGAATGGGCGAAGCTAACTTTGTTTTTTTTTTCTAGTGAAATTGAATGCAGGGTTTGACTCTTTCAACTGCATCCCGATCAGAATGTCGATTATCAATACTTTTAATACAAAATTTCCTTAAATATAATCTTGGTAAGCTGGCTTGACTCTATCCGTCTTTCAAACCGTGATTTTCGCTATTGTTCTATTTAGAAATAACCTAATAATTAAAATGTTCCAATCTACGAGTATGTGGCTTAAAGACAACATTTCATGATACATTAAACTGTGATGTATGATGAGAGAGATCAATAAATTATATAAGTATTTTATAGCATTCTTCTTCTAAGCCTGTATTAGTCCACTCCTGGATATAAGCCTCCTCCAGACTCCTCCACGTCCTTCTATCTCTGCAACTTGCATGATGTACCTAGAACCTGTACATGCCTTCGAAACCATTCAGGATACTGAAGCATACGGAGAAAAATAAGATTTTCTGACAAATGAGCCCTTAATCTTAAGTGCGTAAGCGAATTATTTCATACCAATGTTGTTTTTTTTAGTGAGAAATAAAAAAAAGACAAGAGAATTCGATGGGAAAGTTTTTTGTACGTGAATATCAATACATTTGCTTAAATTTAATGTGGTGTAACGATGTGAGTCGCGTGTTGCCATTCAAAGCCAATGCGGTCCATTGCACTGTTAGTGCGGTTGCATAATATCGGGAGACGTGGCCAAGCATGAAGCAGTGATTCATTCATTATTGCACATCTTGCCGAACAACAATCACATCTAAATGAAAAACTTCTTAGGACTTTCAACAGGTTTTTTGGCGACTAACCTATGAAACATTACAGAAGTGATACGCCTCTGTTAAATTCAAAATTATATTTTTATATTTTCATCAATTTATTTATTAGCAACGGAACACTGAACGACACAAACAAAAACACATCATGAAACACAAACATAGAATATCTATCTATTACTTCAATAAGAGGTATCTCCCGCATAGTTGTTATTGTACATAGTTACATTTTTCTTCTTCTTCTCAGCCTAATCCCGTCCACTCCATCTCATTCCACGCCGCTCTACCTTGGGCTTTTTGGACACAATGCAATCAACGTCCGGAAAAAATCCGGAAGGTGGAGGGTCGGAAAATATCACGAAAGATCACGTGGGGGATGGGGGTAGCGGGAGGGGGTGTCTAAAAAGTGGCAAAAAAAAAACACATCACGTGATTAATGGATGACCCCCTATACGCGAAATCCTGTCCTTGTATCTCGCACAAGAAAATTTTCTACCGAAAATCATGCAAACTTTGTCCAATTCTACTTGATAATATCGCCGTGCATTTCTTTTTTAAAAGAAAAAAAGATCCCTGTTCATTTGTACTAGGTATACCTACCGACTTCACATTGTGTACCAATTTGCCCGCTCGCAATTTTCATTTTGACATTTTCACGTGGCCATCTGTTACATTATAGTTACATTACATCATTAGGTGCCGGTATTGAGTTACATGCATTGATGTTCTTCTAATAGTGATGTGCAGTTTCTAGCTTCAGCGCATTAGTCGTGTAGGTACCTACCTAGTTGGTTGAAAAGTTCGATCGACGCCGACGCCGCGCCGCTCCGATGTTGACATCTCACGCAACTGTTGGTTAATAATAATATATCAAAATATGGCTATACCGGGTACCATGTGAATTCTTCGCCCGTTTTTTCTTTCACAATAATTATTATAGGGAACATTAATGGGTTAATTAATGGTTAATTCGGCGGCTTATTAATAAATAAATTTGGATATGGAAAGCGTCGGCGTTTAGTGTCGAGACGAATTGTAAACTGTTTGATGCGTATGTGTTGCCCATGCTCCTGACCAAAGCCCAGGCACAAAAGTCTCAGCTTTCGAAATGAAGTGCCTCAGGAGAATTTTGGGTGTAAGATGGTACCACTGCATCACGAACGACGCTATACGTTGGTGCACCAACCGTGAACCCATCACTTCTATCATTGAGTTGGCTGGAAGAGATCCCTCGGGATAAGTCCGCCCTTTGACTCTGAATGTCTGTATAAAATGTCTGTATAAAAATTGTTTTTTTTTATCCCACAATAAAGCCTTATTTATTACTCATAGTATATGGAGTATACGAGTCTTGTGATCAGATTTTAAAAAAATAGATTTCGCTGAAATTAATTTTCTCGCCGTTTTCGAGGGTGTAGATTCCAAAAATGCAATTTTTTTTTATTTTTTTTTTAATTTCCGCGTAAGTACCTGTACCCGTACGCGTACGCCAAAAATGTGTGCGCACCCATAACTCATAGTAATTCTTATCCGATTTGATTGAAATTGGGTTGAACGGTTAGCCCCTCGATGTAGATGAGTCAGTAAAATGTTGAGATCTGTAACTTCAGGGGAACCCCGTTAAAGTATCCAAAGAAAATTTCACTTGTTCTAGAAAAAGGGCTAAAAATGAAAAAAAAAATGGTATACGGGTTGGGCTTATGCTCCTACACAAGCACGTAAAATTTGAGGTCCGTAACTTCAGTGGGTCCCCCTTAAAGTACCGATTAATATTGAATATGTAGTTCTAAAACAGATAATAATTGTCTTCTGGCTGTTATAATATACTATGAGTTCTGGGCTACCCTAGGTTAGCAGCTTTTTTATTATGGTGAGGAGATGGACTTTGCTGGGACATCCGTCTTCTTTTACTTTTCTTCTTTCATTAAATTAGCCACACATTGTACCTACTGCTAATTGCAATACGATGAAATTTAATTCACTTCGATTTTTTTCCATTGCAAAAATCTCGAGTGATGTGGGACATGTACTGTCTCGTGGATAGCTTGTGTATACAGGCATGCAAGGACGCAAATTGCATGCAAGTGTATCCACATCGCGCCAGTAACTTCTACATGCCATTAACAGACATGCAAGCTACTGTCCCATTTTACAGGCATGTGTATCGCCGCCTTTAGGTACTGACTTGCCTCTCTAGAAGATGTAAATCGATTTTGGAAAACGTAAGTAGGTACCTATCTAAAGAGAAGCGGGGCGTTTGTCTGTGCATTTGATATGTGTTTATACAGATGTACGGCTTAAGTTTATTGCTCAAGGCGCGTCGGCAACGAAAAATTCAAAACGCGGTTGGTAACACAAGCCTTAGATTTCAAAGAATTGCTCAACAAATCATCAATCTAGATAGATACATACAGAAAACAAAATGATTTTTAGAATTCCATCCTAGAAGGAAGAATGATTAAGGACGAACAGTAACGATCTCACCCAAGAAACAGTAACGATCAGGCGATTCAAGTCATGCGCTGTGCTTCATATCATAGGTGGAAGAAAAGGATGTTTATTTTTTTTTAATGAATCTGTGCTCACTCGAAGTGAACACAAATACCTACACTTTTGTCATGGAGATAGACCAAACACTGTTTTACAATAATTTTGAGGGCCATCTTCACGCACGGATCTATAGATCTGTGATCTATTGCATTCACGCGCATGTGGTCGATCGATGAATCACCCGATGCAGTATTATATTTCCGTAACGACAGAACTAATGTATGCGTTTAGACAAGTCGTGTTGCTTGCATACGCGCATAGATCGGTGCGTGAGTTTTCATACGAACGTGTAAACAACTGTTGAAGCGGTCAGTCGAATAAATAATCGTTATTATTTATAGACTGTGAGAGAATTGCATTCGTATTGAGGGTTACGGCAAAACGGGGCTTCGATTCTAGGCGTGCGATGTCGAAAATCGCGTGCCAACTGGCAGAGGTGAAATAGTCTGAAACGAATGAACGACCTATCTGTTTAGGTGAATGATGCGCATTCGGAGATCTTACGGGTTCTGCGCACGATGCGTGTGGCCCGCTATTATGGATCAAAATGCTGTCAGAATAATTTCGCTCCAAGTGCTCGCGATTATATGCGATATTATTTGTTTTGACTGCAAATGTAAAATAAATAACAAGTAACCATATAATCTCCTTTAAATATAATTGGTTAGTTCGTCCGTAACTCATTTTTGTTGAAACACTCTAATCTGACGCAAGTTTTCTCATAAAATGACTTTTTCATCAACTAACTATGGGAAATATTTAATATAGTTACATTTTTTTCTGTATGTCGATAGTTACTAGGACATTAAATACCAAATAATAGGTATCCGTTATAAATAATTTTACATCGACGAAATAATAATGTGTGATACTCAAACAGAGATTCCTACATACAAATGTTACTACAGGAAGAAAATAAATGCCAAGTTGACCGCAGTTTTAAACATGGTTAAGTAAAATTGAAACGCTTTAAATGACGTTATAACTGATTTGCAGGACAATCAAAGATGGCTCTTTCCTATGCCTGTCGTCCACCAGGTTTTACCGCTAGTATTCCTATGGGTAATATAAGTACGCGTGTCAGATTACCTAACTACTTTTATATGTTTGATGTACCGCAAGGATCACATCTGGGACCATTACTATTCTTGATGTATATATTAATGACGTGGATAAATGCCTCAAACATTCAAAGATACTTTAATTTGCCGATGATGAAAACACTTTTAGAGAGGTAGGAATACTGTATTCAACTTTTGATATAAATATGTTAAGACTTTAATTGATGCTTTCAATTATCGTTTTTGAAAAATTGATCAAACTATAGAAAAAAAATTAAAGTGGAGATGTGGAGTGATGTTTAAATCGGCATGTTTGTTACATAATAGTAAAAGTCTGAACTACTGATTGAAAAAAAATCCCTCCAAGATTTTGTGCACTAGATATGTTGGCCGCCAATCTGCTGTCACGGGAGACCTTCCCATGATTGACAATCTAATCAAGTTTATAGTTTTCACAACGACCGATCCGTTGATTTGTTGTTGTTTTTTTGTAACGCCTCGCATCGAAGAATATTCAATCAGTTTGCGATATAATGGAGAATGTGTTTCGATTTTGAAATCGTATATTGCTACCGAGACGTATGCCTACCACCATAATATGGCTGAAAATATCGCTTTCTTGTAGGCGTTGAAAGCAAACACTATATGTAATTTGATGCCGATTACAACTAGAAATGAAACGCAAAATGAATCTAATTCATTCATTTCTGAATTCATCTAAAAGAATCTAATCGAAAAGTAAAATAAGTACCTACACACTCTGCTTTATAAAAAGTTTATTTTAAAGTTGTTAAACTCTTTTGGCTTGACTCTTTTCAATAGTAATTTGACATTTTTATAGAATTATATAACAACTAATGACTCTAAAAATTCATATTCAAGACAAAATCGAGCGTAATAAATGGCTTCATAGTCCCTTTCAGCTCCCAGGTTATTCCATAAATAATAATTCTTTATTGATTGCTTACAAATTGTCAAAGCTGTTTTACCGTTTGGTCTAAAGATATGGTTAGTTGAGCCTGTCACCAATAATAAAATTTAATATCTACAGTAAAAAGTAATTTTTAACATTTAGACACACACAGAGGAAGGACTTGCGGTTTAATGACAGCCCGTATGTAATTTGACTAGAAGGTTGATTTGTTCGTCTATAAAGTAATTGAACGTTTATTTTGATATTGAGAGAGATAATCATTAAATATACGCGAGGTAGACAGGAAAATAGTAAATAGGCAGGATCGACTGTAGCTGGCCGTGGCATAATTTTCGCGTAGTAAAATCCTGTCCTATTTTGAGTCTCTGCCGGAAGTACGTTTAGGTATTTAGAGTCAAGAGTTACATAGTCAAAAGATAGCTTTCAGCCCCTACACCATCTGGACACCATCAGGAACCTTTTTCAGTAGTATATATACACTATATCTGATCTTTTTGGTACCTGTTCGAGGCGTGAGGTCGCATCGAAATTGGGCCAGTCTCGGACCTTCGGAGTTTTATTTTTGCCTGAATTTTGGCAAGAAGGTTCGTTTGACATGGAAGGCCCTCTTTCGGTGGCTAATTCCTCCCATAGACCTCGATCATGCTTATCAGACAGATGTATATAAAAATGATGAAACAAAACATTATGGACTGCAAAAACGACATTTATCAGGTGTAAACGCAAACATTAATAGCAAATAGGTGAGAAGTAAAAGACATGCAACAGATAAACGTAGGTAATAATATAACATATTGTGACTCATCTAGGGGAAAAGGATGTAGGCCAAGGATCAGGGGCAGGAATTGGAAGGAGAATATTAATTCCTTGTAAAATTTAATTATTTGTATTTTCAAGTCATTGTTGTTATACTTACTTGAATACAAACAGTCAGTAAATGTTTACGATTAATTACGAATAAGCACGTGGTTAATAACATACGATAAAGGCTCTACTACTACATATACTAACAATGTTATAGGCTGAGGGTTTGTTAGACAGGGGTGAGTGAGTAGGCATCTTGATCTACGTACGTAAAAAGGGTGGGTAGTGAGTAGTGAGTGCCTAAAATAACAGGCAAAGGTCTAAATTTAACGGCGGTGGATCGAGGCTGGCTCCGGCCGTACCACCACGCGACGCTGTGATGCCTCAGATCGATACCCGAACCAAGACCCGTCCCCATTCCTATCTCTATCCGTATTGCCTCACTACTCACAAGTCACTACTAACAGGAGAGTTTGATAATATTGAAGAGATAACATTATATTTTTGAATGATTAATAAAATAGGTACACACATTAATCCAATTCTTATAATACCTTTTAATAACGAGCTTTCCCTAACTATGAATATGGGATTCTCATTTGTAGGTATAATGATAAACTAATTAGATACTCTTTGAACTACGCAATCCCGACCGATGTATTTGTTTTTTAACTATATATTTTCTATCCGTATTCTGTCAACGGCACAAACTGTCAAACAAGTGCCAATTTAATATCAAAATTGAACATGGAAAAGCTCTTAGAAGTTTACCTACCTAGTTCAAGTTTCCTCTATTTTCTAATTTCTCGCGCACTTTTCTCCATTTTTCTTTCACGAGAACCGTCTTATGATAATAGCAAACACAACAAAAAAAGAATTAGTGAAATTGTTCCAGCCGTTTATGCGTGAGGCGATGACTACGAAAAACATGGCTCCATTTTTTTGTTATAACATTTATTACAACGACTTACACCGAGCACCTTTGGCCCAAAACTTCTATATCTCCATTTTTATATAGATATAAGTATTCGTTGATTGTCTAACCCTTCGCGAAATATCTTTCATACATATGACAAAACCAATCTAACTACAACAAATATTTTTCATACTTATCTATACTTTGAGTCGGTGGTTTCTGTGGCAATAATAACAAGTGTCCGCAGGAATTATTATTGTTCGTATACATACAACGGGAAAAGATGGCAAATTTTCCTCAGTTCTCACCGTGTATGATAAAATAAAATTGGCACCCTTTAAGGGACGACATATTTGATTATAATAAGGACAATCAAACATTGAATGACCGTTTTCTATACCAGTCATCCAACAGATTTTGCTGCTGATAGTGACATACCTACCTATAAGTGTATAACATTGAACGACCGCTGAAAAATTGTTTAAACAGAATTTGTATGTACGTCGTCATTAGTAGGTAAATTACAATGTTTGTTAAATATTTTCCCTTAGGTGGATGTAATTATGTAAGAATCTAGAGTGTGTTTTACTCGGTAATGTATCCTGATTAGCATGGTCACATCTGGCAATGCTATATACTCGGCCGTTTCTTGGAATCTTTGCATATGGCGAAAAACGTGGAAACATAATACCTACGCCATTTATTATACACTGTTGCATACGAAAACATCTCTGGAAAACTCAACACTTCCTTACTCATTAGGGGTCTAAATTATTTTTCTCGACAAACTCACTTAACGCTAATGGCAATTGCTGCAAGAATTTACTATAATGATAATTAATTTGTCACTGCTTTTCAACTTATACCTACCTACTTTTTTTTTCAGCAGAAACTTTGTGATGGTTTGTTCTAAAACTGACTTTTTCTACAGACGTTGTCCTTTCTTTATTTTGAATAATATTGAAATCCAATTTGTATAATGATTAATTACCTATTACTTACTTTACTTTTCGTATGGCTATGGTGTTTTTACTCTGCCAGTTCAGGCTGCGTCAATTTAGCGTCGCAAGCCAGACTAATGAGAACCTACGTTAAGTTTTCTTAAATTTCCAAATTCTTCACGCAACTTTCCTATTTTTTCCTTTCATTATTATTATTATTAACAACAACAACAACAAAAAATAGTGAAATTGGTCCAGCCTTCCACGCGCAATGCGATGACCAATGTGAATATGGCCACATTATCATACACATATTTAAAGAGATAAATGAAAAACCTAATAAATTTCACAACACATAAGATAGACTCACAATTCGTGTTATGTTGGCAACAAAAGATTTGCTCATCATTTTTGTTGAACATCACTTTATTTAAATCAATTCATCAATATTTCATTCGTGAACTTGCTCACGGTCCTGGGCAAGTCTCATCGAATCTGCAGCCTCTGGCACCCCAAATCACTGTCGTAGATTCTTTTAAGCCACGAGGCTTTTTTACGGTCCATAACCTCGCCTGCCCTCTATCTTCCCTTCCACAATCAGTTGAAGGAGAGCATATTTGTCATTGTGCAGCTTTTCGTCTTTTGACAGTGGTCAGTACTGGTCAGCAGCTCTCTCTCATTCATCGCTCTTAGGACCTCAATATCTAAGTCCAAAGACGTTTAGCACGAAGCATGTGGTTTCAACCCCAGGTACCAAACATTTCATCTATCCAGTTTATTTTCTCACTGTGAAAGATGTCAAGGAGTGTATTTGTGTTTACTGTGAAAGATGTCAAGGAGTGTATTTGTGCTTACCGTGAAAGACGTCAAGGAGTGTATTTGTGTTTACTGTGAAAGATGTCAAGGAGTGTATTTGTGCTTACTGTGAAAGACGTCAAGGAGTGTATTTGTGTTCACTTTGAGTGATCTCAGATTCATTTAATTAAAACTATCTAATGCAAAATTATGAATGTGAGGGAAAACCGATCAGTTTAGGGAAGGGCCTCTATTTATATTTTTATTCTTTATAGTTTTCCAATTCATCACGGCTACTCACTTATTTTATTGTTTCTTTGATAATTACTATTGTTAGGATTGAGTCATCGAATGTCCGGGTCCATCTCGTAGGTCGAGTGTTCTTCGTGGTCTCTCGTCTCGGAGTCTCAGCCAACCACTTCCCACGCCGTTAGCCTCTTATGGTCTGATTGTTTCAGTTCCTCTAACGACCACATCGCTCTGACAGAATGATGGCATTAGTATGATAATGAATTTGTTGCTATTAATCAGTGCTGTCGCATATTTATATTTTGTTTGGTTTTTGAAGGTCAGCTCTCTGCATTATTCAATTCATCTTGTATAATAATGTGTTAAATTCGTTTGTAGTTCAAGATTCATTTCTAGGATAAACCTGTCAACCGCTCATATCAATCGTATAAATACCTAGGTATGTCAATATATATTTTTTCAAATAAATCTTGGCTCTGTGAACACAAATATACTTTCGACATCTATCTCATAAAGGAATTCTTGTGCTGTGAAAGTGGAAATGGTCGATACCGAGATTTGAACCCAAGACCTTCAGTGCGCTGTACCTAAGAAAACTCTCGACCGCTGGTCAACCAACACTTTCTTTACTCACTCTCTCTCCGTGGCTTGCTCCCAGCTTAACGTCTATGAAGACTGCTAGGGTCAGCTCTCCTCGTCCTCAGGCTGTACACTCTCTTCTGCTGGACCACTCCCCCCACCCCGCATCTCTGCATCTGCTCACGTCACCCAGGAATTCTTAGGTTCTGTCAAATGCTTATTTAATTACAAAATTAGAATCTAATTAAATTGTAAAAAGCGCTAAGAAGTTTATACTTCGTGCAATTTTCTATTTTTTTTTCTTACGTAAGAAAGAACGTAGGTACTCCTGACAATATTAGGCACAACAAAAAAGAATTAATTAGCGAAATTGGTTCTCGCGTGATGCGATGGCCACGAAAAATAGTCTACAGTTTTATATGTAAGGATACAGATATGGCTTGTCGGAACGGAACATTCTTAATTTTTCAATTCACATTTTTTTGATAGTACAATAAAAAAAATCGAGTGCACCTATTAATTTTTTATGTCTGTCGTCCTACAGGCTTTTTTCTAGGACTTTTGTGATAATTGCAAGACGGTGCGACCAGCCTAAGTTCCATACGAATTATCGAAATGGTTGAATATTATAAGAACTCTCTTCAAGCGATATAAAAATAAATCTCGACTAAAACGATAATAGATTTTTGCTAATCATCGGACGAATCGGCCCACGCATTCGGCCGTCTTCGGTCGTCGAACCAAAACGACTCATTCGAGAAACAAACGTGTTGTTCTCGAATATGCGACAATATTGGACCAGATCATTCGTATTTTTTGTGGTTACCTACAGTAATTAGTACGGATTGCATAATCCCTCGGGAACAGACTTGGCTCCTGATCAAAGAGCCCAGAGGATTCGAGTGTTTGTAAATAAAATTGCACCGGAAGGATTGAAACGGCGACCAAAGGACGCGAGTTGCGCGCAACAGCGGGTATTAATAAAATGTCTTCTTTTGATTGCTGGTTTAATTAAACCAATGTTCTTTTATTTTATTCGGAAAAGGGTTAAACAGACAGAAGGAATCTACACTCTACTCGAAAAAATAGCTTCTTCGCACGTTTCTTGCTGTTTTCAATTTTTATGACAAACATAAATAAAAACTTGTATTTTCTAGAGATTTTGGTAAAAATAAATACATTTTAGAATACAACGACCTACTAACTGTCGAACATTGCATACTTAGCGCATGGCTGACAAAGGAGCTTCTTATTCATAGACGCATAATTTTTTTCCATTTCTGTAAAAGGCTTAATTAAGCCGTTGATCTGATAAATAAATAAATATATGTAAATAAACCATTTAAGGAGAAAATAATATGTACCTACCGGAAATTTTTTTCATGATCATTCACAGTAGGTATCTATGACTTCCAGAAACCCTGAGAGAGATGTGATTGATTATTTCGTGAAAAATAGGAAGTTCAAGTGTGTAAAAGACCTGCAATCCCATGCACTTTGAATGCATGTATGTATATGTAGGTAGACATATAGGGAAATTGGACGGTAAATGCGCATGCTGTTGGACCATCCATGCGCTTTTGTGTAAACTTCAAGCAGTAATAATGATTACAGCCTACATTAAAATTCATTCGGTTACATAGTTTTATACCAAACCTTTTATCCTAGGTTGTGTGGAGCCAAAGTATGGTTCTTTACTTATGAGGCTATTCATATAGCTTTCTTCGTTTGTTATCATTCAATCAAACATTTGGGCATTTCCGGCATAGATCTTCATCTGCGCCAAAAAGTCCGCCCCTGTGGTTACGATCGGTCTGCGATCATTTTAAAAGACTGCAGCGTGTGTATTGTGTCTCGAGTAAAATCTTTACATAACTCATGCAAAAAGAAATGATTAACGTGCTTCTATGTACTACACACCTCACCCACATCGCTTGTTGTGGAACTATTTCGGGATTGTGGGTCAGACAGTCGCGGAAATTTTTTTCCCTTTCCCACCTCGAGGACGAGCGCCCGATACAACAAAGTTGGTGTTCTATGGATCCATCACGCGCTCCCAATAATCAAGACACATTTTTTCTATGACGTAATGTCAGAATCTGCCAAATAGTTATAACAAGTTTATTTCAAACTTCTATTATGAGCGTAATGATATTATGTAGCTGGCTGACATCATTCTCATTATTGTAGTAAACATATATGCATATTATGACAGCAATTACACAATTTCCATTTCCTCTCCTTTTTATTCTTAAGATTTTGATCATCTCCCTTCTGCTAGTAAAAGGCTTCTTCTTCTTCAGTACGCCTCCAATTCTTGCCGTCAGTTGCTGTTTAGGTGTTCCCCATTTTTGCCCCATACGACGGCTACGTTTTCGGATGGTTTTTTCCGACGCCTTTCTTGTTTTTTTATAGGGTACCTATCCTAGGGGTATCGTCTGCAACATGCATTGTCCACTGCAACTTGATATGCAATCCATAATGTCTTTTTACTACCGTTATTAATTTCCTCATTTCTTATCCTATCTCCTTGATATCAAGAATGGATATGTCCATTAATCGCTGTATGCTATTGAGCTTGTCAGTTTTCCTCTTCTTATGCCGACCATTTCCATTTTCACGACAAAAACCTTTTCTTAGAATGAAATATGTCAAAGTGTATTTATTTTCACCTTGGTGAGCCCAAAAATTATGTAGGTAGGTACTACACAAGTATAGCTACCTGCTCTTTGGGAAACTCTGTCCTCTGCGATGCAGAGGTGCCTCTTTATCCAACCGATACCTACTGTTTAGCTACCTTTCCCGAAGATCAGCATAGTATTTTGATGATTGTTTGGAAGTCTATCGCTATTTTTGTTGACTTCTATTCGTATAGCATATGTTGTTTTCGTATAGCTTCATCAGCCTCTATTTCTTAAGATTATCAATCAGGATGTATAAAGTTCTCCATCTTCCGGTCTCTGTTGAGAGAAATTTCGACAGACGATGAAACTTTCAGAACTCGGACAGTTGGATCGGAGGCTGTTAATCTTGGCACGATTCGACCCTTCTGTTGAATACTTCCTTACTGAAAGTATAGGTCTTTGTATACAGAGTGGGGCAGAATGGATTCTCAATAGTTTCAAAACCTCATTGTAGAGTGCGCAGGTGGGTTATCGGAGTGAGAGTAGTGCCTCTAGGTGGGGGAATCGACGCCATTTTCATTTCAGTAGTCGCCATGCAGTGGTCCGGTGAGCATCGAGGCTTTGTCGTAGACACGTTCTTTAAAAACAATGATAGTGTGGTGGCGATGCAGAGGGCTTTGTCGTAGGCGGTTTGGTTTGTCTCGTCATGACAAGGTTCCTTATGCTAAAACCATTATTAACTATTATTCAAATCCAAATGAAAATAAAATGGCATTGAATGTAGTTTTGGGAAATAAAAACGTTTTAAAATTATCTCTGTTTGTTCTTTTACAATTCACCCGTCAAATCAGGGAGTCCATTCTGCTCCACCCTGATGTATAATGTATTATTCGTGTGACGCAAATTTTAAATTAGGTGCTGTCAGTTTTTTTTTCTCAATGTAGAAGAGAGGTTTTAATGTCGCATTGATTTTTGTGATTTTAGCGATCCTATTGGTTGTAAAAGGAAATCGCCGTCTATGAATGAATAAATGATTAAGTTAATAATACATGATAACCTGTAGTACCTACCTACCTAGTAGGTTTGTAGGTAAGCACTCATATTGTTACTTTGTTATCCACAATATTATTAGTATGAACAAATACATACATTTCATTCATGACTTGGACTAATGTGAACAATCGTTGATATCTAGTTTGCATGAATGTAACTATAACTACCTACCTATACCTGCCTGATAATTACATACCTAAGTAGGTACATACCAGCTACTATTTTGTTAGTTGTATGGCGATATAGCATCGTTGTTTTGTGACTACAAGATTATTACATTACTATACTATATATAGTTTGGTATAATACACCTAGGTACTTGTTATTATGTCATTAGTCATTGTTACGCGGATTGAGAGTTCTGATAAGAGAGGTATAGGTATGTAAATGTATGTAAGTATTATTAATTTTATGGATCGCCTCGCGTGTGACAAGATTGTGCTTGCACCGCCTTCACATAGATGGCGTTGGTAGTGACGTTATAGATAGGCTATTAAAGATTATTATAAAATTTCAATGTTTAGAAGTTAATTTATTATAAATACTATATTCACCAGCGTATTTGGCGTTGATTGCTCACCGATGGCAATCGAATTATCGATGGTATAAAATAAAGTTTATTTTATTGGTAGGTAATGGTGTTACATTGGTGCGCTAATTACTGGTGGTTCCACGGCATTATATGAGGGGTGATGTCACCGGACCACTATTTAGTAAACACTTGATAATCACTCGAATTGATTGGTTATGAAAAATAAATCATAAATGTTTTTATCATTTAAAAAACAAGATAGGTAGATGTCAAAACATTCCTTGTAAAAAAGGCCCAAGACGAAAAAAGTCCCATCCAATTTGTCCCACTTATGAGCCGAAACTTCCACATGCCATTCTCCTACGCTGAAGTATTAGTTAATAGGTATGTGGAACCTATACCACTTTTCATGACCCCTGTTTAGCAGTCATTTTCTAAATCTTTAATATTCCATTTGTTCTAAACTTTTAAATGCCTGCAATTTGCCAAAATTTCCCAGAATCGTCGCAAGTCGCAATAAGAAGATACGCGGTAAAATAAAAATAAGAGTAAAATAAATATTAACGTAGAAACAAATGTGTCTTAAAGTTGTTGCACGTGGTAGTTTGAGCTAACACCAAAAGAACATAAATTTTCTCAAGAAAAAAGATTTAAAAATCAAAAGAGAAATCTATTCTTATTGGCGTGCCTAATTTACTGCATCATGAATCTTTTCATTTTGGTAGGAATTTGTGAAGTATTTTTTCTCTTACTAGTTACTAGCCATTATTTATTGGATCGAAAAAAGCTGGAAGGTCTAGGTACCTACCTTTCTTTTAATAAAAAGTTCACAACAAGATGAAATAGGGATTTCATTGCATTGCAAATTATCCTTTAATTGTCAGTCCGATAAGCTAGATCTGTACCTAATTACAACTCTGAATGAATGCAAATAAGTAATTCATTTTATTGCCGATGAAGATCCCATGCATTTGCCAGAATTATTATTGATATTATCGCGCTGTTAGACGAACAAACTATCAATTTTCGAATAAGAATAATTGATTTGCGACTTGCATAGCCGCATCTTGTTAAAGTCTGGAAACGCAATTTTGTTACGACATACTTAATACATACATAGGTCCGAATGCAGTTGAGTGGATATAGGTACCTACCATGGTCCAGAAGAGATCAAAGTGAGATAGCTGATATAAAACCGAAACATCTGCGCCCAATAATGTTATTAATGTTCTATCTTCTTGGAGGAGAAGGGTGTTAAATCAGTGGCGTTCTGTACTAGGATTAAAAGAATCGTGATGCAAACAACTATAATTATTAACATAACTCAAAGTGAAATGGATCTGCGCTAACCGAAAGTGACCACATGATAAACCAAACTTTCGACATGGTCCACAGTAACCTTATTGTGTCATGATAAAGAAATATGTGCGCCAATTGTGCTCGGATACTTTTTTTATCAGCAGAGAGAACGGACCTCCACTCTTTTCATCCAAGCACCCTTCTTTCGCACATAGGTATAATTTCTAATAGAACCTCTCCTATTTCTCTATATTATGTTCTCGATATGTTCAATCCACGCCATTCTCGGTCGGCCACCCTTTCTTACACCTTTCATTTCAGCCTTATAAATTATCTTTGTCATTCTGTGGGGCTAGTACGAGTTTTATCGAAAGCTAACTGCACTCAAATAAGCCCTTATTAGCGTGTAATTAGTGTTCTTAAATCAAACGATCGAATCATTCGATAATTTTAGTATGAAAAAATTTCGAAACTCTTTCTATGATCGTTTCGATATTCGATCATCCAAAGCTTATACTATAAGGCTACTGTTTGCATCGATTGTTTGCACATGCCCTAACCATCTCAACTGATTGACTTTCATCTTTGTTACAACACCAACATCCATATAATCACATTCCTTCCTAATATTCTAATTCCTTTCCATATCCCACAGAATCTGTCCAGATATTCTTCGTATAAGGCTCTCGCCTCTACTGCATTTATACTTCATTCATTTTCGTTCATATCCACGTTTCACATCCATACATCATTGATGGTAACAAGATTGCGTTATGAGGAAGGTGCGAAAGATATCCACTTCAACATTTTATATTATTAGGTACTTATATGAAATTGAGAGTCTTCACCAGTTTTTTTTATCTGTTTGTATGTGCGTGCATACCTGTTTCTGATATTATTTTTATTCGATTACATCATCATTGTATAATATTCGTTCGTACATATATCAAGACTCTCGATTCGCTGTAAACTGGTACCTAGGTCATGGTATGTCGGACCCATCTTCAAATATTTCGGATGGGGCCTTTTTCGTAGCGATGGATGTTGCTATTGATAAAATCAATAATTAATTAATAAGGTGATGATGTCAGATTTGACGACGGTGCGGATCTTCGAAAGTGAAGGTGCGCGCCGCTATGGGTGCCGTTGGTTATCAGCTATGTTGAGACATTGATTAATGGTCGGTCCCACACTTACAATTTTGTTGTCTGAGGTCGAGAACTCCTAAACCGGCTAAAATAACACATTGTCTTCGATTTTTATGACCTTGAAAAATGCTTTCACTGAAGGTCTTTTAAGTTTAGATAAATTTTAGAATGTTTCGGGCAAGAGATAGGTATACTCGCGCTATCATGTGAGAAAGTGGATTATTAACACAATTTAGAAAGTCACGTAGATTTATTACCGATTTTACACTATACCAGTCAAGTACGCAAGCTTTGGTTTTATAAACTGAACAGTATACAACTATACCTACTCAATATTTCTGGAGAGAATGACCTAAAAAAGAACCTATATCTACGAATTTGATATTTTATTGAGTTGTAGTTATGTAAAGGCGATCCGTACCCAGCGCAGAGCTGGGCGGTACTCGAGTACAAGTACTCGTAGATTGTACTCTGAGTACTTTTGGTGTACTCAGTACTCAGTCCACGAGTACATTTCTAAAACCTGTACTTGTACTTGTATTCGGTACGTTTTTGAGCCTAAAATGTACTCGAGTACTTTGAATGTACTCGAGTACTTTTGAATGTACTCGAGTACATTCAAAGTACTCGAGTACATCAAAGGTACTCGAGTACATTAAAGGTACTTGAGTACATTTCAAGTTCTCGAGTACATTCTTGGATTTATTGGAATACGTTAAACCTACTATGATACGTAATTTGTATTTATATTGCAAGTAGAGACTTGTTAGGTGTCTTGATTATTGGTAGTGGTAAAGCGTGAATGTATGGTTCTCGTTTTTAATTCGAGAGTGTTGGTGATGAAATTGTTGTTTTTAAAACCCGTGTATTATGATTGAATTGGTTATTTCAAAAACTAAATAAGTCTTTGAAAAAAAAGACGGAATCGTCATTTTATAGAGTATATTATAGAGTAGATCGGATTGGACAGTCCTTTGTGCTGTGTGGAGCTGTTCCTTAACCTTAGGTTGGAATGTTTTGTCTCCGGGGGCTCTGCCGTTGTCTACTATTTTGTTTGCAACAAGGTTCGCTGAAATCTTTGCTGTGCGGTCCGGTGGTTTAATTTGCCACATTTTATGGAGTAGGGATTATGCCTTACGGATTAACTGTTGTAGAGATTCTTGCAATGTTCCTTCCATCCGGGATGTATGTTTTACGATATCCTCATGGTATAGACTGTTTGGCGGCCTCTGAAACTGATGTTATAAATTTATGGTAGTTAGTAGGCAGTGGTACGAGAGACATCAATGTCTCATCGAAATGGGCGGCGAAGATGTCCCATTTGTCATTTTGGAAGTTCCATCGCGAGACCTTCGAGGACAAGCACAAGTCCTGGGTGTAGCCGTTCCATCTAGCTGATAAAAGGTGCCTCTGTCTTTGGCATCATAAACGAGGTGAAGATTCTCAGTCTCCATATATTCCGTGAGGTCCTCACCATTATTGTCTGTGGTTCTAAATCCCCAGTTGATGTGATTGCTCCCATTAGTCCCATTATTAAAGTCTCGCATTATGACAGATGGATGTGGGAGGGCTGAAGGAATGACTGTGGGTGGCCACTGGAATCTATCAGGTTTGTAAACGATGACGACTTTTGTGTCCTATTTTGATGGTGACTGGTGACCAAGGACACATTACCTGATTTAAAACAATGTTTTCCAAATCAGGCCGTCGCGTACGTTGGTGGCCACGCTGTGGACAGCGCCAGCTAGGTTGAAACCGGGAACCGTAGGCACCTCTGGTGGTGAGTTGGTTTAAGTTTGCTGTGTGGGTTTCCTGTAGCAGTATAACATCAATACATAGCTCTTTTGTCAGTTTTGTCAGATATTCGGTCTTAGAACTACATACTTCTTCTATCTTCTATTTGTTCCAAGGTCTCTTGTCTTATTGCCCAGATGAGAGCTGTTTTTGCGATTTGTATCATTTACCATACCATGTTCTATTTTCTTGTTTTTAATTCAATCCTCTTTGGTTTATCTGCTTTCTCTCTTCCTTATTGATAGAATTTTGCCGTTATAACGTTGCCCGGGGGTGCACCACGTGGAGGCGTTATTTTACCCATTTTTTTAATGTAATAATATTATAGTTAGTCACTTTTTTGTAAAATTTTTATTTCATGCAGTTTGTTGTAATGATCGATTCAATTGCTCGCGATTACATTATGTTTTAAAACATGCGCAAAGTTGTTAGAGGTTTATAAAATATTTGCGTTTAATTAATCACTCATGTACTCGGTACTTGTACTCGGTATTTTGTACTCGAGTACTTCGATCTGAGTACTTGTACTTGTACTCCGAGTACATTTGTGTGCAGTACTTGTACTCAGTACTCGAGTATTTTTTTCCTGTACTCGGAACAGCTCTGACCCAGCGCTTGTCACACACCCATCATTAACATCTGACTAATTAGCATTTTTATTGGACGAAAGTGCAAAGACATGCCTGAAATTGCGAGAAATAGTTTCAAATTCGTATATTCTTTTAGTCACTCTACAGAAATAGAGTAAAGTTGTTGTATTTCGCAATATGTCGGTAGGTACCTAAAGTTCTTGTCTATACACAAAATTGACAATTAACTTTATGAGGTATGTTAGTGTGTATATTTTCAAACAACAGAACTGCATAGATAAGTATACATGAGTGGTATATATGTGTGGCCCGCGTGGAATCGCTGGATAGGCGGCGTTGGTCGATCTATCAATCCATAAATCGTTCGGTGTTTAGGGCTATTAAAAAGAGACCTCGCCTCACTCACGAAAGAATCCGACCATCCTGACTGACTTGATACCCACAGCAACAGGTACCGACACAAGTGTTGGGGGTTGACTATTTCGATACTATACCGTTGGTATGTGTTGTAATTTGATCCAGTGACATGTAGCCGCGTCGAAAATGTAACGTGGAATTGGAAATGGGGAATCATGCATGTATGTGAGAGTCAGCTAGAGGTAATCCAATAAGCAGTGTCGAGGCTACCCCAGGGAGGTCACTAGATTAGGACGAGCCCTCGCACTCCATTAGTCAGCTGATTGCTTGTTAAGAAAAGAAATTTCCCGAATAAAGGAACATCATCGAATTACTTAATAAGTTAATTTTCTTCTTCTTCCTCTTTTTTATATCTATGATCTGTTTGTAAAGCGCTCAAATCGATCTCCTATGATGATAGAGTGCAGCTTTGTCTTCATCTTTTTCGGAGGGCGTCCATCTGGGATCCCGTGTTCCGTTGTTATCCATCCTTTTGACATGGTCCCTCCATCACCTTCTTCTCTGTCTACTCCATCGTACGATGTAGTCGACATTGCAGATTCTTCGTATCTCATCATTAGGGACTTTGTCCCTTAGGGATGTCCCTGCTATGGGTCGCAAGGTTTCATTTAGGACGTTCTAAGAAGCTGATGCTTTGTCCGTGCTGTGTCAGCTCTAGCTTCGATCCCGACTTTTGATTGCCAAAAATTTACAAACATTTGGGTAAAGGGACTTTTTCGTTTGATATAATTAATTCAACAATTTATCACACAACGACACAACTATATTTTTTTATTGTAGTTAAAGGCATTTTATGCCGTATATTTTGTCAAAATAAAATAAAATAAAATATAAAAGAATGCTCTTTTTCTAGCTCTGGCTGAATCTTCTTTTGTTTTGAACGCACCCTTACATATATTATTCGCTACAAAAGGGAACGTGCCCAGAATGGTATTTTATCACTGATGAAGGTAATCCTGTGATGATTTTTCAATAGTGATTACTTTGCATTCTTCCCATCGGCGACGTTCCTTCACCCACCTTCGTTTCTCACAAACCAAACTGTGACATACAATTTTGAAACCTACCTACTGCATTTATTTTATTTTACAAAATTGCAATGCTAACACCATCAGCTTTCGCCATTGCGCTGATGGTGTTCAAAGTTCAAATATTAAAACAAAATCAAAAAATTACTACTAAAAATTTAATTTACCTACTACTCTAATCTAATTTACTTAAATCTAGTAATGTAATAATACATTTAAACCAATGGCTTCTACGAACGTCATTTATGAGACTGCTCTGTCAAAGGCCGTGAGGTTGCCGGCGAAGAATAGCACCTCTGCTCTTTTTGCTGATTTTTCGAGCATCCTGTAAGAGGCAGGAAATCGAAAAATCAGATCGGGACCGTGAGGTTGACCACTTCACGTCCTTAAATCTCAACTGGTCAGAAAAGGCACAATGAGCCTCGGACGCCTTCAAGCGCAATGGAGAGCTCTTGATGCCTCCTTATGCTCCCGAGTGCTGCGAGTGCATTGCTGGTTGGTTTGGGGGTAGTTCGCGGCGGGCTTGATTTGTCCGGGGCTGGCTGGTTTGATTGCTTCGATCGAGCTAGGAGGTCGGTTTCGTGCGGGTCGGGTTTGCTGCGGATTGGTCTCCACCGGGCTGGCTTGCGGTGTGCGGGGTGCCTTAAAGGGAGAATGTATGTAATGTACAGTCTGGCTAAAAAGAGTAGAAATTAATTATTGATGAACTAAAATGTTATTACTCTGGCAACACTGAACATAGGTTATTGTCTGACATTACAAATGTTTACGAATGGACAGCAATTCTAACTGATAAATACAACATCCAATCCATTTTAAAAAATTATTAAGTACCTTTTACTAATAATTTGGATATTTTTCCGACATATTTTTTTTGTACATTCCTATAATATTCACTTAAAAATAAATTATAGGTTATGTTTAAATATTTTGACATTTATATGATGCAAATTCAGCCATAGAATAGTAAGCATTTGTAAGCACCATTTTGTGGATTATAGCACCCATTATATTTTCTTACTATCTCTTGTTTTTTGACTCGTTTTGCATATTTTTTTTTCCTTCTCGTTTTTAATGCCATGGCTGGTGCAGTTCGTTATTAAATTCTTTTAAATAACCTCTACAAAGCATTTCATATGATACCACATTGAATAGTATTTTTTTTTTATATTTTGGCGGTTACAATACTTTACTTTATAAATGTAGAGTAGGTACTTATTAAATGTTGCCATACAAACGACTGCAGCGCCCTCAATTATTTTCTACTCTTTTTAGCCAGACTGTATGTATGTCTTTCAAAGGCTGGCCTATTCTAAGTGTAACATTTTTGTATTATTTTGTTATTAACATTATTTCACACTCTTATGTCCATGAGTTCATATGTTATGTTATGAGTGTTACAAACTTGCTAACACGAACAGAATTAGAAGACAATTTCCAATTTAATATTGTTGTCTGCACCGCTCACTCGTGTGGTGGTTCTACTGACAATTATGCTCTGATTTTCTAGGAAAGTTGAGCCTACGTATAAGGGTGCTTCTTTTGTACTCGAAAATTTATTTGTAGAAAATTTGACAGGACATCCCTGTTTTTTATTATTCACTATAATTTAATGCTTCAGATATTTTTTAGAATTTTTCAACATTTTTTAGTTATTTAGTACTCGTTACCACTTGAAAAAATACATACTGAAGTGAAATTTTTTTTTTTTTGAGATTTCCTAGAGTAACTAAGGTAAAAAATATTTTTTTTATAAATAAAATAATAAATAACACTCTTCTATACATCATAGGTGTCAGTATAGCCGGCGGAACTTAATGCTTGAAGCATTCCCTACTAGTCAACCGGTCCCGTCCAATCTGAGACAGGATTCCAACCCCGAGTAGAAATTTCTAGTGAAAAAACACATTGAAATTTTCTGACCCGACCGGGAATGGAACCCGGGACCTCTTGATCTGAAGTCGGAGCCTATGCCACAAGGCTACCGAGTTCGGTAGTTACGTACTTACCTACAAATTCTGTCTCCTTAAAGTGCCATGCAAACTTTCAGTAATGGTTAGTAGTTGACAGTAGCGACCGAAATTGGTTCCATATATTTTACATAGGTAGTAGATTTGATTAAGAGGGTGTCTCGTTTACATTTCAAAATTCAAACTTTAAGAACCACCCTACTACGCAATCACCCTATTCTTCTTCTTTGCAATGTGGCAATTCACGTTTAGCGGCCCTGATAATACGGACGCAAAATAAACAGTGTACAATTACCGTGTCAATTATTACCGTTCTCTAGGAAACCACGCCATTTGTTTCACATAGACACGTTCAACGTGATATTATGCACCCACGGCGACTAATATGAAGGCATCACTTTTCTATGAAATCAGAGCTCTACCCATCCAAACCGTTGCGGAGTTTGATATGACAGACAGCTAGTAGGCCGCCTTCCACTTGAAGTTTGAAAGCTGTTAAACGTACAACTTCCAACAGACAGACAATGGAGTAAAGTAACACTTACTTTCCCACCTTTATCCACCCAATAACACTCATACAGGAATGTTTTTCTAATTGCTTTTTCTTTCTTTTGTTTCAGGTATGGTTTTGAACAATCTGTACATATACAGTATCTATTCGCATCTCAAACATTAAGGTAGGTTACAACAAGTAATATGGGCCTGGTCTCCACCCCTAGGTGTGGGTGTGGAATTGATTTGGATTTACTGGACCCTGTTTTTCTAGGTTGCCCAATTAGAAGTGCGGCACATTTATACTTTAATTTTGACGATTTTAATGATCACACCATTTACACCCTATCTTCTGCGCCCAAACACCTAGATGAATTTAATAGATTGTAAAATTTGACATACAAATCTTATTTGGTCAATGTTTTGCCTTTTTAATAGCAAATGTTATGCCTTTTTTAATAGCTGAAGACATGTAGAAGTTTTTGAAATCATCTGTAGAATAAGTTCGATAACTTTTTTTTTTTTTCAAAAAACCGCTTCACAGTTAAAAACACTTCTGAAATTTTTTAAATTCTAACCGTTATCGAGCAATATTTTTAGGCTGTTAATCGATGTTTCATCTTTTGTTAATCATTTTTATTAATTGGCATATTGTTCTCTTTTTCGATATGGTGAACATGTTGAGAATTCTCATGATTAAGAGTTTCGGAGACAAACATTACCACCTAATGGCGAACGTTGTTAACGTAAAGTGATCACACTAAGCCAGCCTTCGAAATAACAGTAGAAGACGGTCGTTAGCCCGTAGTGGTTTGTTCCATTTGAAAGTCGAACATTAGTAATGAATTGTTAGAGTCATTAGTTGTTATTTTTTCTATATTGTTCTCTATCTAGATACATCAAAAAAGGACCCAAAAGCTCTAATCCAAAAAAAAATCGATAAAAAGAGGCAAAAAATTAAGTTTTTTTTTTATAAAATCTGTTAAAATCGTTACCTCCAAAATGGTTAAGCTTCGGCCACCATATTAGGGGAACAAATCTTTTAGAATTGACCTGAATAAAAACGTTCTGTAATATTCAGTACGACTTTCCCTGTAACCTGTATATTAAAAAAAAATGTTTCTACCTTTATGCGCTATAATCAATTTATAAAGAAAACAAACCTTGCATTATTACTATAGATTATATTTTTATTATTTCGCATTTTACTATAAGATTGTCGAATAGTCGACCGAAAATATATTATTTCGGAAATAATATAACCCACAGTACCTAAGTAATACTGCAAAGTTTGTTTTCTTTATAAATTTGTATAATGACTATGAGTAGGTACCTATTACAAAGTTACACGTGTTTGGAGTATTACGCTACAATGTGTGCATTTTTTTAAATAATAAATGTGGACTCAATCACATCAGTGAACACAAATGGACTCTTTGATTATACAAAATACTGATCTGACCTTCTCTTCAAAGAGTTTATTTATTTACGGCCTGTTGGGCTATTTAAAAATTAATATGTAATACAATATAATAATCAATTTATGATTTTTCGTCATCCTCATGTTTTAAAAAATTGTGTACCTACTTAATTTAGTATACCTTAAGAATGTTATTCTCCATGAAAGTATCTGACCTCTATCTTTAATGTGTAGTTACATACTTCTTTTACACTGTGATGCATTGTAGAACCTTAGGCTTTGAACCTTTTAACTATCTCGTGTTGCGAGTTTGGATTCACCCGTCCAGACATTTATTGCATTGTGGTTTTATGGCGCAAAATACCAATGTTTATGGCGAGACTGCGAATACAAATTAGTAGGTACCTCTTGCTTCTTATAACGTTTGCCACAAAAAGCTGATTGGCTTTTACTGCTGAAATGAAATACTGACGGTATGAACCTATCTTATATGCTGAGGGAAGTAAAAGCAAACGCGCTGCTGCACTGCTGCATTGTCATAAAAAACACTTATTGGCTAAGAACTTCATTATTGGCAGGAAGAGATAAACGCTAGCTACTTGAGTGTCCTTTTTTTTCAATAATAACAACTTAAACAAAATACAAAATACACTTAAACAACATACTTAAAAAAACCCGGATCTACAGAACAGGATACGGGATCGAAGTTAAAGCTGACACAATGAGGAGAAAACAGCTTCTTTGAACTTCCGAAATTGAAAGGTCGCAGTCCATAGAATAAGATCCCTTAAAACCCCCAAACATGAGAGCTGTGGAACCTCTAAAGAAAAAAGTATTATTATTATTTATTTATTATTTATTTTAATGGATAGATCCAGAATTTCTATGGTCCCTAGTTCACAGATAGTCATGTGTGGAAGTATGGAAGAGTGCATTCTTCTGATTCTTCCATCACGCAAAGTACCTACCTGAACTTGCAATAATTATTATTATCTATAAAAAATGATACAAAACTTTTTGGATATCAACTACGTTAAAATATTTACAATGTCTGCATTTCTTCTTGTTCAATACCTACTCGAGAAAAAATCCGAGAACCGAAAATCAGTTAGTTAATTATTATAACATGAGTTCACATTTTTTTACTAAACGGCTAACATATACATACCTACTTCAAGGCGACACAATATTCAAAAGGCCATATTATATAGACCTTACGTACATAACATCTCGATACATAAAACATTATGAAGGTACACTTAGGTAATTTCTAAATAAATAATTACAGTTTAAAATGAGTTGGAATTAACATAAAAATCCTCATAATATCATCATTTTTATCTATTCACGAGAATGGAGGCTCGAGGCGTGGATAAAATAGCAATAAATTATGTTCCAAACAACCTTTCATAATGTTTTTTTTCTTCTAAGAAATTCGCAGATATTTTAACCTTGTCTTACATTAAACTATTCGGAAATACCTAAGAGGCGTGTCATACAAATGTACCTACGCTTAATTCATTTCTTAATTTTTAATTTAGGTAAGCACTCGGACTTGATAAGGAATCGATCCTGGGGAGTGTTTTTCAATAGTTCGCTGCCTGATAAAGGGTTCCATGGTCTGAGCTAATTAAAAAAAACAACATATTTTGTATCGTAAGAGATTAAGACAAAACTTATACCTCCACTCTTTTCTATGCAAGCATGCACACATATTTCTTTCACTACTTCCACCGACATACCATTTATCTTGCTTCTGACCCGGCTTTCCCCGATGAGGACGGAATCGATGTGTTCGATCGATCGTCATTTTCGGTCGACCACGCTTTCCCAATACACATTTCCTTACAGCCTAATAAATTCCCTTTAAATTCAGTGTGCAATACTCCAGTACACTGTTTCAACACCCTCAAACCATCTTAACTTATTAATTTTCATCTTTGCCACAACACTAACTTCCATGCCGCATTCCTTCCTAATATTCTCATTCCTTTCCATATTCCACAGAGTCTTTCCACACATTATTTGTAGTTTTCTCATCTTTACTGCATTTACACGTTTAAATACATAATATATATTCTCCTAAGACAAAGGATTGTTGTGTACAATACCGCATGTAAGATTCAGTAGTAAACAGTTTTACGAATCAATGTTGAATAGGAAAGCCGCCGTTACACAAACAGATAATACATATATCAATCAACGCCAACAATTTTATTTCTCGATCTTAGGTATTCAGTTACAGTTATGATTTTATCGATTTGCGATTGAAGAGATGCCGATTCGGTTCCTGCTCGATAAAATAATTGTCGTGTGGGTTTTTTTTCTCCCATTTCGAGCGGGTAAACAATTATACCGCAAACGGTTGGAAGATAAAAGCAAGATTAATGATCTTGTCTAGTACGTCTGTGCTTTGGCTATTCTGAACGTAATAAATAACGAACTCGTGACGAAGACTGGATTTGAATCGGCAAAAATTATTGTCATTCAAAGGTGACTTTCTCCGTTTTGTTAAACCTATAACTGTTATCGGGTTGTTCAGGTCTTTCTATTCATTTTAGACTTATAAGGCACTGAAATTCAAATATCAGACTGGTAATATATGAACAAACTTTTGTAGCTTTTAACATGTTTTATTATTGTATGAATTAGACCCAATTTTAGACGCAGATGAGTGAATGACTTTTTTTAAAAGAAAGCACTTTGCACCGATGCATTTATTTAAAACTAGCTGACCCATCGAACTTTGTTCCCCCTTAAAGTCAATAAAATATTGCTGGGTAACATAACATCTAGCTAACATACATGACTACTCTTTGTGAAAAAATCAAACGTTATGTGGTTATAATATTATGAATCAGTTATTGCAAAAGCACCCATTTTATATATTAGATAGGTATATATATTGACTTTTCATATAGGTAATACAGACTTTTTTATAAGTCAGATGATACTAAATTAATTGCACAACTAAAACACCAGAAAAAGATTAATTTCAATGATTGTCACATCACCGCCATCTGTGGATATATAGGGAAAACATTGATCTATAGAATCTTTCTACCAAAATACCAATCTGCCTGACATCTCCCTATTTCCCCAACAGATGACGGTAATGTCCCCATCAGAAAATCCGTTACATACTACTTTAAATATTAATATAATAAATAGCTAACAACAAATCAAACATTGGAAGAATCTGCTCAGCCGATCTCGAGTTATAAGTGTTCGCACTAACCCGACTCTCATTTATATTACTGACAATTTAACTAATTCCTTGAAAGGGGTAAAGTGTATTATTTTAAGAGATACCTACTTTTTAGTGGTTTTGTTACCATTGTCTGGAGGTTACTCGATGAATTATTTAACGCTTTTGACAAAAGTTTTCCTGTCTCTGGCTACTGCAATATTTTGGAAAAGCTTTTAGCAAAGTGGTTCATCTTTTATTTTGCTATATTCAAACCGCATTCAATTTCTTATTCTTTTGTAATTGACGAAACCATACACCTGTGGTTATGTAGATATTAAAATTAAAAGCTTGTCGCTGCACTTTCGTCCAATAAAAATGCTTGTTAGTCAGACATAGAAAAAGTTTCGAATCCGTATACTTTTTGGCCATATACTCTCCACAACTATTTTTTCTCTGCTATAGAGTGGGTATGTTGCTAAAATTAAACAATTAATTGCCTATTACAATATGAACGCGACATATACGAATATCTAGGTAAAATGGTTGTTGATTCTAATAATCTTATTTGTTATTCATGATTTTTTGTTCACGTACATGTAGGTATATAATTTGGAAGAAAGTATATTGAATAATATTATAAGAACAAATATTATGTATTATAGCGACATTAGAATATTATTCTAATAATCCGACATGTATAACCTGTAATTACACAATGTAAAATCTACATACCTAATACATTTTGCCGATAAACTATTACAAACCTCTCAATGCCATTTTGTAATGTTTTAATTTCGTTGTTGAATTGGAGTATTAATTAAATTCACAGACTCTTTTGACATTGCAGGGTATTATCTGAATGATTTTTGCAATATTTTTCATCGTTTGTTGAGTCGCTTGAAATGTCCACACAATCAATACTGGAAATGAAATAGGAAGGTACTGTAATTCTGGAGTCCTTCAAAACGTTCCAAATTTTTAAGGAATCTGGCACTGTTTTCCTGGACAAGATATACCTAACATAAAGAAACAACTTTCTTATGCAATACCAAATTATTATTATGTCAATTATCTACATAGTGTTCGATTTAGGAAGATTTTTTTTTACAAATTTGACCGTCTGTTTTGAAAGATGTTATGTCGAATATCGAAAGCCCTTGGTGGTTCAAATTTGTAAAAAAATCCCTCTCAACGTCAATAACTAATTATTGATTTCATCAAATACTAGTTGATGTGTAATATGCAGGATTTCTTACCTGAACGTATTTGCTTGCTTTATGCTGGTCGTCACAAAAACATAGAATCTTACTTAGTTAGAGCGCTGCCAGCCACCATTTATACGCTAGGTACCGGTTTGATGTACTGATGGATGACCCATCGTAATTTTCAGACTTGACACTCCTTAATCACATTCATCCATTTTCCCCATCTCCAGAAGAAGAAATTATAGTCAAATAACATCAGTAAAGCCGTTTTCGGTTCCGACCATATTTTGCTGTACAATGTTTGTCTGTGGAATCTGTTATAAAAATCATAATCTTTTAGCCCATCTTTCTGTCTATTTGGTTTAAAAAAAATAGTTTTCTATTTTTCAATCATAAACGTTTTCATTTTTCAAGTTGCTTTTGAGTTATCACAATATTCTAAAAATTGGAGATTATAATATTTCACTCGTCTCTGGCTATAGCATGGACACGGCGCAGATCCGTACGCGCAGTACTGTTTTTATAAATACAAATCTATGCTCACTCAATATGAACACGAAATAGACTCTTTGACTCTTTCAAAGTAAGCTACTTAAAGCTTGTGTCGTGTAAGAGAAAGGTGGTCGACAGTCGGCACCTGGGATCGAACCCACAACCTTCGGTAAGAAACTGAACGAAAGTCGGCGGTGGATCCACTAGACTAGGCTACCAACAGAGATATTTCAATTGTGCAAAAATGTACCTATGTATAGTTAAGATATTATAATGTTTTCGCGATCACTAAGTATGTAATCGATTTGCCATTTCACGTATGAATAAGCTAAGTAAAAAAGTAGCCTTCTTATGGCATGGCTCGGTACCCTATTACGGTGTAAGATCCGATTACACCCATGGCATGACATGATACACGTACGTAACGATCTCGCTGACAGATCGCGTTGACACCGCGGTCGGCTCTTGTTACCGGATCAATGGGGCCTATAATAACTCTGCACACAGCCTCAGGCCCGAGATTTAGTTATAATATTAGGTAGGTATGTGTTCATTAGTTTTCCAATAAAGATTGATTTATGGATTCAGCATACTTCAATAACGATGTATGCAAATTTTGCACCAATTATTTGGAAGTTATGAAGGATAAAAAATAGGCTAGGCTTAAAACATGAATGACGTCAAATTATCTCCATTTTGTGTTTAATCTGATACCTATAGTTGGTAAAACTTTTTTCTGAAAATTTTTATTAAATTTTTTACCTGAATAATGCCTTGTATTCTTTCATAGTTATTATGAGTTATTAAAGGTTGTAAACTAGTTGACCCGACAGACGTTGTCGTGTCTTAACAACTATGAATATTCGATTCGAATTTGTACAATTATAAATTAATTTTATATCAACATCGTTCAATATTTAAATTCAATGTCATCCATCTGTTTTAAACCACGTTTACAGCGAGCATTACACTTGTATGAAACCACTGTCAGTTATCTCAATCGCTAATTTAATTTTTTATTTCCATTTATTATGGCATTCACCCACGGTATAACGAAAGAAAAGGGTTTCTTAAGTTAATTTTTCTTAATTTTTTTAGTTTTTCTGGCAGCTTTCTTATTTTTTTCATTTATAAAAACCTTCTCATGTCAACAGCAAACACAACAATAAAAGAATCGGTTCACGCGTACCTAATGTGAAATGAGTGAAATAAGGATCCTTTAAGGTTGTTGCTTGATGTTGTCTCAAAAAAAGTTTGAATTTATAATTATAATAAAATTGTGTGCAATGGTAATACAAAACGCCAGTGAGTGGTTGTTCTTTACATTAGCACCCGCCAACATTGTAGACACATGCGCACAGGCATGATAGTTGCCGGCTACACAGTCTGCCGCTCCTCGCACGGGCGCGCATTCTGTGGTCTCCTAACGGTGCGTCCTGCGCTCGTGCTAAACCTGAAACATTTCGCGCACTCAGTAGGTATACAGTGTCTCCGTGTTATACGAACGAACTTACTGTATGATTATTTAAAGCCATATAAAATTCATACCTTTGATTGAGAAAGGAGATACATTTAACGTGCGTTATTAGTGAAATTGTTGAACTTAATTTTGCTAAAAAATTGAATTTTTCTAACATATTATGATAGGAAGCACATTTTCACATTGACATGAACAGCATGTTCAAGCATAGGGTAAAAAAAATAGCTAACGTCAGATCGGTACCTCCTTCTTGGAAGGACGATGTCCCTGTTCCTCTTTCTAAACCTGCATCCCTTCACCCCAACCCCCAACTTATGTGAATTACATAAAACGTCATAAATAGTCTATGTATGTAGGTCTGGATAGATGTATCTCAACCATTTATCATATTTACATAAAGAATGAGAAATCATTCTGTGCCTGAGAGCCAACTAACTTGTATTTACGTAAAAAAAAAAAAACAACTTTTCAGTGTCTTTTCGACCCTGATAGAATATGCGGCGTGTATTTCGTCATTTCACCCAAAATACGGAGGTAAGACATGTCGACTCTCAGGTACCTACAACATTGTATTACGGACTATTTTCGCACCAACTATATTATATACGTCTCTACGAATCAATTATTCATATACCCCTATCTTGACCAGGATGGGCAGATTATTTGAGATGATATTAAAACACAACTTGACTTGTTACACGCCATCTTCTTTATTAAACATAGATAACAATATAATAGACAAACATAGACAATACACATAGACATTATCCTAACATCTCCCTTTTATAAATTTAGTCGATCAGGAGGTCTGACCACTCTCCCAGATCTGGTAACGATATAGTTAGTGTCTTCCACCTGTCGTTCCTCTGTCTCCTGCGATGCTGTTGAGGTACTGGGCTGTATATGGAAGTCACTATACGACATGTCATTATTCCTCGCTCTGAGGTGCCACCTATTCCTCCTACATCTCACCCCCTCCAGATCTTCCACGATGTAAGATCTATTACACTTTAACCGTTCTACTATTGTTCCTGGAATCCAATTAGAATTTACATTTTTTTTTAAATAAATCTTCTCTCCCGCATTAAATATTTTTTTTTTTTTTTTTTTTTTTTTTTTTTTTTATTTTTTTATTCAAACATAATAATACAATGATAATGGATAACAAATTTAACTGCTGCCCAAATAGGCCAAGCCTGTACTAGGGCAAACATTATATACAGTTCACAAAAAAAGAATATTAAAAGGAACATACAACACGAACAACAGCACAACCACCAACTCAAATACGTACAGTCCACAAACAAAGCCCAACCCAACAGTCACAACACTCTTTGGTCCAACAAACATCAATCAAATCAACAGTACAAAGAAGAAAGAAGAGAGAAAAAAAAAGACAAAAACTAAACAAAATACTTTATGGGACAAAACCCAAGATGCCCTGTAAAACCTCCAACTGAATAGATGAGACCCAACTAGAGCAGGCACGTTTATATTTATAGAAGCACAAGATTTGCTTAATCTCTACAGGCAATTTATTAAAAAGTTTGGGCGCAGTGTATACGAACTGTCGCTGGCCAAATATTGTGTTCTTAAAGGGAACATCATAATTCAAAGAAAACATTTGTCTAGTGACTCTACCCTGTTGCGACCTCCTCCAATCCAGCTTAACCTTATAGAATTGTAGCAACACCCTCCTTATGTACAAATGTCTCACAGACAAAAATTTCAAATCATTGAACAGTTGAGAGGTCGGAAAACGTCCATGCAACCTGAACATTATCTTTATAACCCATTTATGTGAGATGTGTAAGACCCTGAGAGTACTACTGTAGCACGCTCCCCAACCTACAATGCCATAACATAGCAGAGATTGGATAATCGCATAGTACACAGATCTAAGCGTTGTTTTATTTAGAAAACCTCTAGCACATCTCAGAATATATGATGCTCTTCTGATCTTATTGTTGAGTGCCTCCACATGATACTTCCATGATAATGTATCATCTATCAGAATACCGAGGTACTTGATACATGAATCTCTAATTAACCTAGGACAATCACAACCATTCACACCGCCACAAGAATGCACTCTTAACTCAAAATTATCATCAGGACCAGTTCTCTTTGTTATTTTAAATTTCAAATATTTGGTCTTTTCAACATTCAGAGAAAGCAATGAATCATCCAGCCAAGACTTAACACAGTTCATACCTCTTTGACATCTGTCATATACAGTTTTCCAATCCTCTCCCACAAACACAAGCGCTGTATCATCAGCAAAACACAACACTCTTCCCTCAATAGGTAATCTAAGTAGTTCATTGACATAAATTGAGAATAATATTGGTCCCAGAACACTTCCTTGAGGAACACCAAATGTTGACAATCTCGAAGAAGACCTTGTTCCATTTATCAAGACTGATTGCCTGCGTCCCGAGAGATAACTATTGAAGAATTTTAGCTCTTGACCTATGATACCCATCCTCCGAAGTCTAACCAAAAGAATTTTATACGAGACCGTGTCAAAAGCTTTAGCCAAGTCGAGAAACACCGCAATGCATTTCATTCCAACATCCAGACTCTCAGACAAGTAAGTCGTAAGTTCTGCAATCGCATCCTCAGTACCCTTTCGTTTTCTAAATCCAAACTGAAAATCTGATATTAAGCTATTTCTCTCCAAATAATCAACTAGCCTCGATTTGACGAGTCTTTCCAGGAGCTTGGATAAATGTGGCAACAATGATATAGGCCTATAATTATTCACACTCATAGTGTCACCACCCTTATGCAACGGAACCAATGTAGCCATCTTAAGACAATCCGGGAATAAACCCTCTTTTATGCATAAATTAAATATATATTGAAGCGGCCTCAATATGAGATCACCTATCAATTTTAAAGTACAAACTGAAAGCCCATCACTTGATTTCGATTTTGTACTGACCAATTTTTCAATCGCCACCTTTATTTCCTGTTCGGAGAAAGGTGAACATTTAAATTCATTATGCGATGTATTAACCCTTTCAGTATGAGCCTGTGCCAAAAGTTCCTCAGTTGTACCCATGCCATTCAAGATACTACTCGCCAAAGAAGAGCCGACTCCCGAAAAATGATCAGCAAATCCTTCTACTATATGCTGAATATTGTCAGATGTCAGATATATTCTATCACCCAATTTAATCTTTTCAATAGGACGACTCCTCTTCGTTATATTAGAAGCATCAGTAATAGTCCTCCACATCTCTCTTGGTTTATTCCTAGAGGATTCAATTTTATTCCTATAAAAAGAGTACTTAGTATCCCGTATCAATTTGTTGCAAACATTACGATATTTCCTATAACGAGATTGAAGTGAACTATCATGCGGATATTTATTCCTTAGTGCATTTAATTTATCTCTGACTTGAAGAGAACGCAACAAACCCGGCGTAATCCACGGCTTCAATCTATAATTATTGTGGGATATTTGCTTAGTAATAATGTCAGTACTCAGTTCGATCTGCCTAGCAGTCAGTTTTATAAAGTTTTCCGTAGCAATATTAGGATCCAGAGTATCATAAACATCATCCCAAGCCACATCATTTAAACGAGATTTCAGCACGTCTACATTTAACTTATGAAACAATAACATTTTATTATAAGGTTTTTTCCTTCCATTCTCAAACCGTAATGTTAAAAATAGAGTAAAGTGATCTGTTATAGAGTTTTCGAGTACAGTTACAGATTTCTCATATTTACTTCTGTAATTAACATGATCAATGCATGAAGATGTAGTAGGTGTAACTCTAGTAGGGACTCCCACAAGACTCTGCAAACCATGAGAGGACATAGTGTTAATATAATAATTACTATATGAGTTCTGTAAATCGAGTGTATTTATGTTTAGATCACCCATAAGTATAAGATTCTCTCTTTTTGAATTGACAACCAAAAGAGAATCAAGAGAACACAGAAATTCGAGGTCCTGGCCAAGAGCAGGAGACCTATAAATAGCCAAGATAGTCAAACCAGGTTCCACCTCCACCTGTAAGCAATTAGCGTTCTGCAACCTAGGTTCAGTTACCATTCCCGTCAAATCACTATGAATGTAAACAACAACACCGTCATTTTGTCTGTAATTTAATTCGGTATTAAAATAGGCGTAATTCGAGATATTAGGTATGACACCTCCAGACAACAGAGTCCCAATCCAACACTCCGTCAATATTATAATATGTACTTTAACATTTAAATTATCTAGAAGTATAATTAAGTCGTCGAAATTAGCGCATATACTTCGAATGTTGAGGCACAGAATATTAAATCCATTTATCACCCTTAATCGTTCACGACACAGAGAGATGTCAGACGACGACACGAGATCACATGCCAAAATCTCATCTGTATCTATTTGGTCAGACAAGTAACTGCCCACATTTTCTTCCTCACCACGTTCATTCAGACAACCATGATCCGCTGTAGTATTGAAAATATTAGCCATACCACGACTTATAATCCCTCACAAGAGCATGGACACATTCGCCCAAGAACCTAGTGAATATACATACAAACCCGACACTAGACACAAAACAAAAACATAACCGTAATTGGAAAAACCCTGAGAAACTTAGCGTACAAAAACGCATACAACACATCAGTGTTACAATCACAATATCATACTTATCCGAACAAACACATCCATCATAACGCAATGCTAACACACTAAAGAACCTCCTCAGCAATGATGAAAGAATATAACAACAATGAAAGCAACTGTATGAAATAAAATTTAAATCACTTACCCCCTCAGCAACAATCCCCGACATTGAACAAAATATATACACCATCTTCACATGTAAAGAGCACAGAAAAAGGGCCAAAGAACACTCAACAACAAGGAGAATCCCACATAACAATTTACATATTATGCATATCACATTATTACACGTCAAAATATTAAGCAAAGTCCTATTATTACCAGATAGACCTCTATGCTCATGCACAACTATTGTAAATTCATTCAAAGTACATTTCATCAACACCAAAAGGAGAAGACAAAGAGACGAATACAAATAAATCCACCTTATGCGCCATCTCACGTAATAAAAAATCATTACAGCTAGGTATTGAAAATTAATCGAGAAAAAAAAAAAGATGGCACCTATCATGCATTCATCAAACAACATAGATGTCACTTCAACGGTAGGATGCAAAATAAACATATGAGCGATGCACATATCCAAACAGTAGGTACACAGAACACAGATAAACATTTACTAAAACAAAACACAAATTAAACCACCAGTCATTTTCTCCATAACGCTCAGAAGTAGCACGAATTGAGTTACAGTAAGAGCAATCAAACTCAACACTTTTAAATCCATTAAACCAGTAATTCCATCGTAATAACACAATAAACCAACAATCACATTGATTCGCGAGACAGTGCGACATGTAAACATACAGAGTAGGTACACAATATTTACTGCGCTCTACAAAAAATTTTGTTGCAACTCCACACAAAGTAAGTGAATCTCTACACGCAACCAAAATATATAAAAATTTAATAGATTCACCTTCAAAAGCCAAACAAAAAACTTTTAAAAAAAGAAGAGAATATATAAAAATTAAGCCCCCATAACATTCAATCGAGCTATCATATACAGAACAATTATCAAACAAATGACACTGTGAATGCACAACTCGTACAAACATCTTATAAGATAACTTAAGAGAAAAATAACTGAAGTCAATGTTTATTTTATCAGATAAACAGTAAACATAGCACTGGACGTCCAAAGAACAGAAAAACACATCGAAACATTTCAACCTTCATAAGGATTCAAGTAAAGAAAGCTGCCTTATATGGAAAATCTTGCCACCGTCAATCCTTCGCATCAGTATCTTTCCCTCTTTGATCCATGTATACTTATATTGCTTTTCCTTAGCTACCCTTCTCGCCTCCATGAACATGTGGCGAAGCCGAGGAGTCAAGGCCTCCTGCACGTATATGGGAAACTTCTTTTCCAAACCCAGATCACCCGTGTTTAACTTCTCCATAGCGCTTTTGCCCACATTGAACTGCCTAATCCTCTTCAGGTAATCATTGCGCAGCTCCACCGAAGAGAATGTCACACATATGACTCCCTGTCTAGACAAATCAGTTGTTGGAGGATCGACATCTTGATATTCTCTTTTTATAAATGAGTATCTCCTTGTATACAAAATGTCCTGCTCATTCAATTTCAGTCCCACAACTTCACCAATCTTTATTATTACTAGTCGAAGGTTCTCACCACTCTGAACAGGAAAACCCTTTATATCAAGTTTGCAGGCATTCTCTTGCTGCCTTTTCCTATCAATAATTTCTTCTAGAGTCTGAATTCTCTCTTCCAAGGCAACATTCTTCCGATGAACATCATCAACCTGTGTCTTTAATACATGACCTTCAGAAACTTGAGCATTCAAAACTTCGTAACGCTCAGACAAGAAATTAACTGTTTTCCTCAGCTCTTCATTTTCATTCAATAGTCTTTGGAACATGGATGATTGCTCCGCCATCTTTCCATTGAATTCTCTCCTCAGAGTCTCAATCTGCTTCGATATGTCAAAGTTAGTCGGCTCACCAGAGGAAACCTGAGCAGGGGGCGCCTCTACAGTTTTCCCAGACTTTGAAGAACCCCCGCAATCCCGAGGAGGGAGCGTCTCTATAGTCTTCCCGGACTTCGAAGTCTTCTTACAATCAGTGCACTTCCATGCGTACTTTTTGGAACACCACTTCCCAAAGGTAGCCACCCCAACACCTTGACACCAGTAGTGAAAGGGCTCATCACATGCAGAACATATAATCCTATCATCATTGATGATTTTATCTTCACACAGACTACACTTCATGTTGCACTTGTTAAATATCGTATATTTCACGCAAAAGTAACTTACGCGACCATACAACAATTCCCTCTGTCAACCCGACACTATCACTTTTTTATAAATGAAATTCGAACTTTCCAAACGATCAAAGTAAATTACTTTTATTTCAGCAAATACAAAAAACTCTGATTTTGAGTCTCACAGAATATGAAAAGTCTATTTTAAGTAATAAAATTACAATCAATATATTTTCAAGAGAATAAAAACCAAACACAGCTGTCAGTTTGCAATTCCATAGATGTGAAGATGAAATATAGACAGACTTTTTTTATTTCTATTGTAGTAGTAAGCACTATTGTTTTTATTTTTATTAAATGAATTTTTGTAATCAGAAAATCTAACGATTTTAGGACTAAGTTTTTTATTCATGACTGGCAAATTCATCCTTAAATTTCTAGACATTAATAATTGAGCCGGTGAAGGTAGATCATTTTTCTGAGTATTTCTATAATGCAACAAAGCTATGTAAGGATCAGTATTGGACTCTTTGGCTTTTTTCAATATATTTTTAATTATCTTAACTGCTGATTCCGCCTGACCATTTGATTTTGGGTAATAAGGACTTGTGACAATGTGTTCAATATCCCAATCAAAAAGAAATGACTTGAATTCAACAGATTGAAAAGGTGGCCCACCATCCGAAACTAAAGACATTGGTATGCCATGCCTTGAAAATATTGTTAATTGTGGCAACAAAAAATGAACTTTCAGAACTTTCATTTTCATCATTAAGATCCTCTATATGTCTGACATTTTTATTTCTGTAACAAAATCTTTTAAAATGACCAATTTTTTTACATAACCTGCATTGTGCATCTTGTGCTGGACACTTGTAGCGATGAATTTGGCCACATTTATTGCATGACTTTGTTGAGCTTCGAGATGAATTTGCATTTGACGGTGACGGATTTCGCTTATAAGACTGTTCATACTTCAGTTTATAAATATCTGCTGACTCGTGACTGAACTCTTCCTCATTTTTCTTTAACATGACCATTGCCTGTGCGATTTCAATTGATTTTTCCAATGTAATTGTAGATTCTTGCAACAATCTTTGCCTGATGTTCTGAAATTTATGTGACATGTTGGCAATAAAAATATCTTTGACCAACGACTGTCTTATTTCTCCAAATTCACATTCCAAACTTGCATTTCCAAGAGCTGCCACAAACTCAATCATAGTTTCATCTTGGTTCTGCTTCCTAGTAAAAAATATGTGTCTCAATACGGTTAGATTTTTTTTTGGAATAAAATAGTTACTGAATTTTTCAATGACATCTGATAATTTCACTTTGTCTATCTCAACATTGAATGAGTTGAAGATTTGAAGACCTTTATCACCAATCGAATGTAAAAGTATTGCTACTTTTCTTTGATCCGTACCTTTTATATCAAGACCACTTGCCATGAGATATAAATTAAATTTCTGCAGCCAGTTCTTCCAAGATTCATCTTGGTTTTGTGATAAGACCAATGGACCCAATGAAGATAGTGACTCACTCATCTTGACTTGTATAATAGTTATTAATTATTCACAATCACCAGGTTGAAAGTTAATTTTGCAATATATGCAATACGACATTCACCAAAGACTTGTTTTTTTTTTTTTTTAAATAATAGTATATTAAATGATTTTATCGGCTTGACAATGTTAAAACGCACTTCTGACACCATATCTTGACCAGGATGGGCAGATTATTTGAGATGATATTAAAACACAACTTGACTTGTTACACGCCATCTTCTTTATTAAACATAGATAACAATATAATAGACAAACATAGACAATACACATAGACATTATCCTAACAACCCCGAGGATCAGACCTATCATTTCTTTATTTTTTAAGCACAAAACGTATATACATTGTGCTCAGTGAACTCGTGTGATAGTTGTGTGTGTGTGTATTAAAAGCAAAGCCGTCGAGTCAATGACGGTTGCGCTTTGCCGGCCGGTTTTACGAATGGCCTCTCTGCACTCACACAAAAGACTGTTCTAGTACACCCAATACAGTGAGCCTATATGTATGCAAAAACAATGGCTCGGCGACAGAGTGCACGGTGAGTTGTCATATGGGGCATCGGAGATCCTCGCCCGTGAAAGGCACTTTCAATATTTTCAGCGAGGATAAAGACAGTGTTAATATTCGATTGTTTGGGCCGAAGGTGCTTAGTGGTATTTATTCATTGAAAAAACGAGAAATGAGAAAGCGATTCCTTTCGAAAACCGATTAATGGTTATTAAAATAAAATGTGGTATTACAAAATTTAGACTCGTTTTTTCATTTCTAATATAAAGACAGTTATATATTTTAATCTACTAAACGCAAAAGTTTTTCTTCTCGTTGTTCACAGTATTCAAATAGGCTTGTGTCGTGAAAGAGGAAGGTCGGCACCTGGAATCGAACCCACGACTTCCTATGTGAAATATATTATGTGACAAAAAATCAAGAGATATTTAAAATAATAATATATACGTAATTATCATTGTTTATTTCTCTTTATCGCGGCACCACACGTGAACGACTAAACCGATTACGCAAATTCATTTTTTTTTGTATTTGGTAATGTCAGCAGAAGATTCTTATGAAAGAAATAGTAGGTAAGTAAATCGCGTGAAAATTTTGAAATTTTAAGAAAATTTCACGGAAGTAAGCTTCTTGGTGCATGCTTAAAACAATATTAACTTTTCTTCTATTTTTGAATTTTAAAAACGTTCTACATCTGTCAGTGGTTTGATAATTAATTGGTGCGATTGTCAGAATGAAACCTGTAAACAGATGCCTTGCTCGGAATTTTATTGACAAGTAAGGTAAATAATTTATCATCATACGAATTCGGATTCAATATGCAGTAAAGTAAAATATAATAAAAAACAATAATAAATCTTTCATTATAATGTTACCTTAGTTAGCAGGGAGCGAGCGCCCTTGACTTTTCGCAAAACGGTTTCGCAAAATAGTATGTATATTTGCTTGTTGTTGTACTTGTTTTGATGATGGAAAAAATAATAAATAAATAATACCAAATAAATTCAGAAAAACATACCGACGAAAAGTAGCAAATATCACTTTATTTTTATTGGGTATGCGTGGTAAAATTTTACTAAATTTCATAAAAAATGGTACAATTATTAAACTAAATAAAAAATATACGTGAATATTTTCTAAGAATTTTCCGCTCTAATACTATTTCAAAAATGAGAGTTTACTACGCCGTCACATCATAGTACTAAAGCGTACCTACTTATATCCTGTCTGTCAGTGTGACATCTGAAGCTCCCGTGGGTGACGTCATCTGGAGCGGAGCACGTGGTCCAGGGGGGGGGGGGGGGCAAGGATATGGGGAGGGAGGCAGTGGAGGGTAGGTCGTCCAGACAACAGCTGAGAGGGGCGGCTTTCCCTAACAGAAGCACTTTATCGATTCGCACCCCGATCATATGTTGGCGCTGTAGCCAACAATTCACCCATCTACATAGGAAACAGCTCGATTTGTGAATATTATAATTTTCCTGAAGTAAGTATGTCCCGCTTTTTACCTGATTTTTTTTTTCGTATATTTTTTTATTAAATTGATCACAATGAAGAGCAGCTAATCTTGCAGTGTTTTTAAACAGACAGCTTTACTTCATAGGTGCGCTTCCTTAAAATCACTTTCAAAAGGTCTTCCGGCATTAGTACGGCGACGATGAACTGATTCGTATCATCATCAGCCTTCCTCAGTCCAGTATTGGACATAGGCCTCCCTTCCCGACTTCCATTGCTCCCTGTCGGCAGCCACCCTGTGCCACTGGTGTCCGGTCACCTTTCTTATGTCGTCGGACCATCGCATTTGTGGCCTCCCTGGGTTTCTGCTACCGGTTCTCGGTCTCCACTCCAGGGTTCTTTTGGTCCACCGGTCGTCTGATGTTCTGACCACGTGTCCAGCCCAGCTCCATTTCAGCGATGCAACCTTTTGGACCACATCTGTCACCTTTGTTCTGTCCCTAATCCACTCGTTGCGTTTTCTGTCCCGCAAACTGATACTAAGCATCCTTCTCTCCATTGCTCTTTGGGTTATTCGGAGCTTTTGCATGGTTCTTTTTGTAAAGGTGGTAGTTTCAAAACCATACGTTAGTACTGGGAGAATGCAAGCATCGAATATCCTTTTCTTTAAGTGGTTTGCGAATCGCTTCGTATATTTATTGATTCGTATTTTTGATTCGTATATTTATATTTATTTATTTTCCAAACCTGTATTAAAATGGACCACGTTTGTACTTTTTCGAATTGTTTACTAATTAGGATATTTTTTTCTGTGGTTTTTATGCCAAGTATATTTAACCTTTTCTGAGAAACTCAAAAAAATGATTGTGTTTTATGAACATTTTATTTCTGAGGTTTTTGTAAATTTTTCTTTGATTTAAAACATTCCTTAATTCATCAGCTATTATAAAAATGTAGTGTTACCTACGTTCCAAAGTTAAGAGGTGGAAAATTAAAAAAAAAATGTATAAAATACTTAAATAACTAGAAAACTACTGGCATTAGACCCCTAGTTGATGGAACAAAATTATTGCAAATCGGCTCTAGTATAATTCATTTTAAGGAATTATTCGAATAACGAGTCAGTCTGTATATAATCTGTTATTAGTCAAGAAATTCTCCCAATAATTTTCGCATTTTTATCTATAATTTTTTGTCTATTATTCGCAAACTTTGATTAATCAAGATTCGAAATAACACACTGTATAGAGATCAAAATATTATGTTGATTCGTTCGGCGAACAAGCGCACCTGTTTTCAATCCAATTTTCCGAGTGCTTGTCGGTTAATAAATTAAAACCGAAGCATAAAAATACATAATTTTGCTTTGCACTACAATAGACCAACGCTTTATAATTTATCTCCATAGCGTACAGGCATTTCACGGCTAACACGGAACAGAGCATTCAAACAATACTTAATCCACAAAGTAAGTAAATTGTATTGTTTATACTTTGTCTCAGTCTCAGTGTACACAATAATTATGTCTATATGCTTCATTATATTTTACTAAACGCTTCTCATACCATCAAATAAGTCTAGTTAGTTGGATAAGCGTTTTATATCTAATGCATCAGTCGAAATAATTTTCCAAAACTCTACACTGCAACCTCGATTGACTTGGTAACAATGTTGTGAGGGATTCAGTTTTGTTAGCTTTACCGACATTTTATAGAGCTAGAAAGTGTATGTACATAATAAACAAAAAAAATCAGCAAGCGCTCATCAGTGAGATTTAAGAGAAAGTAATTTAAGTAAGTAGTATTAAGGCTTGTACTTAATATAGTATTCCAATAGTTTACAGAATATCTTTTATGTTTTTTTATGGCAATGATCAATTTTCGCCCAGATAGCACCGATCATTTTTTTATCGGCGACAAAAACGTATCGGAAATCCTATAACAAAAGCTAAAAATAGCTTATTACGTACAACAATCTGTGTGCATATTATTATGTCGGCTAAAAATAGTCCTCTGTGTTTCATTTTGCATTGTTTATTCATTATTCTCATATTTTATGTAAGTACGAGTATATTATTTTGTTTGCGGCATTGGGAAGGCTGTACTTAGGAAGGTACCCACGTGTATCATGTTTAGCGTGAACATTGGCCTTCATAGCGCGCGAATATTATATTGTAGGTAATAAATGTGTTCAAATATCCTCACACATAGAAAAACTTATGTTACTACTTTTTGATAGTATTACTGAAGACTCACATATTGTGCTCCATAGTGTATTTCATACATTTTCATAGAAAACTAAATGACCCATTATTGAAATTTTCTGCCCCATTTTAAATTAAAACGATATTTCAGATCTGATGAATAGTATAGGTCTGAATTCAAGGCTTTGTCTGAAGCCTTCGTCCACAACTAGGGATGGCGGTTCAAATCCACAACTTTAAGCACTTAGTACAGTTTATTAAGATTTATTAACTTAGCACAGTTTATTAAGATGCGTTTATACGAAACGACCAAAGACCCAGAGCTTGAGTATATTTTCATAATCGTTGATACTAGACACCATGGAAACTACAACTTATTAGTAGGCGATGACAGCTCTTTCTGGTCACCAAGAAAATAATAACCAGAAAGAACTACATATCATCGCTTACAAATATGTTGTTGTTTCCATGGTGTGCAGTACCTATCAACCATTAGGAAAATATACTATATTTCAAGCTCTGGGTCTTTGTTCGTTTGGTGTAAATGCACCGTTAGAAAGTTATTCTAATCTAATGACCTGATGTACAGCTTTCAAGGTATTTATGGAGAAAAAAACATCGGCTAAAGAATGGGACCAGCGATAGAATAGAAATGACGACCTGCATTCTCGGGTAGATTGCAATGTAGGGATCAAGTCTGCAGAGAAGAATGAGATGGTTTATCCGGTGGAACTCCGGTAATACCTGATCTAGGTGTCCATAATGGTTTTCCCTTTATTTCAAAAAATGGTCGATCTATCGAATAAGATCTGATGCAGTCTGCATCGCATCAAACTTTCATAAACGAGGATGGATATAAACTCATCAGTATGCACATTTTTTTATTTTTTTTTATTCAAACAAACTTACAGTCATTAAATAAAATATTACAAATTTCATTGAATATGAATAATAGACCATTTCAGTTTGCGGGTATATGCATAGTTGGCAAGCACGTTAAATGCAAGCCAACGGATGTGAGACACATTTACAAAATAACAAAATACAAAAAAAAAAACATCAAGAAAAGAAAGCAGCCCTATGGCTTGTAGAATTAATAATTTACAAAGATAAATAAAGAAGTAACAAAGTTTATGCAAAGTTAAAAATTTCAGGGTAGAGGATGGGAGCAGAGGATATAGGTAAAGAAGAAGGACTGTTACAATAAAAAGGAAGGGAGGGAAAGAAAGGGGAAGAGAGGTGCGGCAGACACGTCAGGTGCCCCCAGATACTCACCGTCATGAACCACGCGGGGCCTCCAAGATTTTTGCTTTAAAGGCTCTAATGGAATGTTGAAATATATCTACACTTTTATAAAATACATTGTAGTGTGTTATAAAATACAGTTTACAAGATGTATTTTATAAACTATGTTTACTAAAATGTATTTATAAACTATTTACAAAATGTCTTTATAAACTATTTACAAAATGTATTTATAAACTATTTTATAAAATACATGTGGGATCACACAAACAATCGATAAACATCAATCGCATACATTCCAACGAGAGAGACTGCAGAACTCACGCATTGACAGAAATGCGATTCATCGGTTCGCCTTCAGTATCTGGAGGTCAATATGTGTGATGGACCATATTATGAAAAAGTTTTTTAAAACATGAGAATGCGAATCAAGATGGCCGTTTCGACATGCCTCTTTTGCACACTAAAGTTGCGTCGAATAATGGTTGGATAATAATTGGCGATCATAATAATTACATTTTAAATTCTGTATTTAACAGTGGGAAGAGACATATAAGATTGTTTCGCATTTTATAGAGTTGAAGGCTATATTTGAGCAGGAATTGTATATAAAATCTACAACTACTATTATTAGATATTCATTTATTTATTTATTTATTAGAGACACCAATGGAATACTGAACAACCCGAAAAACGTAGAATCTCTAGATATTCAATAACAGGTATATCTCGCATGGCTATACTTCACAGATGTTATCTCTTGAGGTAGGTGTATTACTGACCTCGGTAGCCTAGTGGTATTGGCTTGGAATTCAGATCAAGAGATCCCTGGTTCGATTCCCGGTCTATCAGAGTTTTTCTAAGTGTTTCATTCACTTGAAATTTCTACGGGAACGGTTGGCTAGAAACAAATGCCTCAGGCAATAAGTTTTGCCGGCTATACTGACACTTATATTTATAGAGAAGTTTTAATTAATCAATTTATTAATTTGTAAATATTATACAATATATACAAATGCAAATATACGTATTTTATTTATGTAAATATTCCGAAAAATGACCGTTTTATCACGGTTTTGTTCAAACTTAAAATCCAAATTAGATATAATGTTCAAACTTATAACCCAAATTAGATATAATGTTCAAACTTATAACCCAAATTAGTATTGGTCGAATTTTGAGCACTGGTCGATTACTAGTAATATATTATTATAAGATTACACAATAAGGCAATATTAGAAGTAAACAACGGAAAAGAAAACATCACGCTTCAACCCAATAATACACGACATGACACACATAATAATATGTAAAGGTTTCTTTCAGTTAATAAAGAGAACAACATTAAGGTTCGTATTTATACATGGGTATAATTATTGTTGTGTTAGTTTGACCTTGTAGCACATGTCTGCTCCCTATTATAACGACGCACTTCCTCCTTGAAGGGTAAGTGGGCGCGTCGCGGCGTTGTGTTGTGGTGGCAACGGCGCTGACCACCGGTGCCTGACCACTCCACCGCCGCTGCTCTGCAAGAAAATCAATACAGAGAGTGTACCGCTAGCGTGACGTGTCAGAGGCGCGCCCTAGAATTGGATGTTGCACTTTGGTGCGCTATATAATATACTTGCACGCTTTTTTGGGAAATTCAAATTTAAAAAAAGAACTCCATATTTTTATGGTTCGTACCCATTAAAATCCTGCGAGTTCTCAGACGCCACTTAAGAACTTTTATGATCCATCTGATGTCGCTAACTCTGGCCACATGACCAGCCCAACTCTATTTTTGTTTGGCGACCATTTGAACCACATTAGTGACTCCTGTTTTCTGGCTTATCCATTTATTAATAGTCTCCCTCACTCAATGAGATACCTAGCATTCTCCTCTCGGTGCTCCAGCTCGCTGTGTTACAACTAGTTTATTAAATATTATTTTAGTGAACCCAAAAGTTTCGCAGTCATGAGTGAGCACATGGTACCTACATATTTTTATTCCAAAAAAATATTTGACAGCTTTGGTATAAAAGGTATATGTACATTGAGCAGTAAGGCGAGAGCGAGTTACTCGAACGAAGTTATTTATTTATTTATTTTTTATTGTTAAAAAAGCCACTGCTTAGCATGACGGTAAAAAACCTTTGCGCCAAACAGTGTTTATAATACAAAAAAGTGTACAAGTAAAAAAAATTATATACATATAAAAACAATATACATAGGTATCATTTTACAATATACACAGGTATCATTCTACAATGTAACAATAAATGTATATACTAAGTACATTGTACTTACACCAAAATGACAAGTCAACAAAACATAATACACATGAATAGAAAAAAAAGCAGTAAGCAGCTATGATATTATATAGGTAGCGATATTACTCGCCAAAATTAGTGAGGTGAGACTCACCATTTCAACATCGATCGATATCATAGATACCTCCACTATTATGCACAATAAAGAACAACAGAAACTATCTATATGAATTCAATCTTCGAAGTGAATTCACCATACTCAACATGAAATATGTCGATATGCTCCGCTAATTCATTTAAGGCAGAAATTGCCCTGCCCATAGCTGAGTTACGAATAAGATTTGTTCTGCCAACAAGGGGGTAAAAAAGTTTATGTTGTCGTGATCTTTGGTAAGAGTCTGGTACATAAAATTTAATTTTGCGAAGGATGTCGGGATTATCAATAATTCCATGGAGCAGTTTGTAAAAATGTCTACAGAGATAATCATCTCTTCGTCTCTGTAAAGTAGTCATTCCTAAGGATCCATAAATAAATAAGGTTGGAAACATGTATGGATAGTACCCGAATTTTATCCTATATAAATGTCTGGCGAATCTTTTTTGAATTTTTTCTATGTTCAGTATATGTGTTTTCTCGGATGGAGACCAAATTATGGAAGCAGATTCCAATATGGATCTTACCAATGATTCGTACAGAACCGTTAGTGTATCAGAGTGCTTGAAATACAAAGAATTCCTGAGGATAAAGCCTAGCATGGCGTAAGCTCTGTCTATCATTCCGTTGATATGGGGTCGAAAGGAAAAGTTTGTTATGTAAGTAACTCCCAAATCCTTCACAACTTCCATTCTAGCTAATTTTAAGTTACTCATTGTATATTCTGCCTTAGTTACATTACGAATTCTAGCAAAGGTCATGACGTGACATTTAGGTGCACTGAAGAATAACTTGTTTTTGATAGACCAGGAAGTCAAGGCGTTTATATCTTTTTGTAAAGTCAATGTGTCTCTTTCATCCGCTATTTCTCTAAAAAGCTTCAGATCATCCGCGTAAAGCAGATATTCTGAACCCTCTATGACATTGCCAATATCGTTGATAAACAAACTGAAAAGTAGAGGACCCAGGTTAGACCCCTGTGGAACACCAGAGTAAGTAAAATAATTTTCAGAGTGACATGATTGGAAACTGACATATTGCTGTCTATCCTTTAAATAGCTAGACATGTACTGTAGCAATTTATTTGATAACCCAAAATAATTAAGCTTCGACAATAGAACATCGTGGTCAACCCTATCGAAAGCCTTTTCGAAGTCAGTATAAATGACGTCTACTTGCTTACGAGCATCCAATCTTTGTTCTATGTAAGTGTTAAAGCAAAGAAGATTTGTAACCGTGGATCTTGTTGGTCTGAAACCATGTTGCGCGTTTACTATGAAACAACTAACTCTATTCCAAATTCTTCTATGCAATATAATCTCCAACAATTTTGCGGGAGCCGACAAAATTGCTACTGGCCTGTAATTCTTTACATCAAAAGCATCACCTTTTTTGTGAATCGGAGTGACCTTACTGATCTTCCACCTTGTTGGGAATTTTCCAGATTGGATAGACAAATTTAGCAAATAATGCAGAACTCTTTTCAATTGTGGACCTAATTCTTTTAAAACAAAAGCTGGAATTTGATCTGGCCCCGAAGAACGTTTTGGCTTAAGCTTTTGCAAGCCAAAATCAATATCATCAAGAGTAATACTTGAGATATCACAATTAAAAAATGGCGAATATTCATATTTACAAAAATCTAGATTCAGCAGCGGTGGTGTTGAATTGAAAACAGAGGAAAAATACCTTGAGAAAGCATCAGATATCTCCTGTGGGTCGGAGTATGCAACATTGTCTAGTGTCATATCTTTGGATTTTCTGTTCACATCTTTTCTATTTGAGATGTAATTCCAAAACTGAGTTGGATCCGCATTGATTTGCGATTCTGCATGTTCTATATGTTCAGTGTACGCTTTCTTTATTAAATCTTTTACCGTCCTGCGAAGTTGACTAAACTTTTCATATGCTTTTTGGTTACCGGTCTTTTTCCATAATTTGTGCAAATAATGCTTCTTCCTTATACTTTTAATTAATGAAGGACTAAACCATTTAGGAAATTCCCTACTCGATCTCACTTTTGGATCAGGAAAAGAACTGTCAAACATATTATAAAGCTCGCGATAAAATATCTCAATAGCTGAATCAATGTCTGCCGCTCCGTAAACATCCAACCAAGAATCACTTAAAATTGTGTTTTTTAATGCTTCTAGACCGTTTCTAGTAAAATTCCATTTGGAATTATTATTTGGTACTTTAACGTCATCATAACGGTACTTACGCGTTGGTAAAGAGAGACAGATGTCCAATGATGGATGATGCAAGTCCTCAGCCACCAGAGGAAAGTCATTCCTCTTGACGATTACATGAGAGGGATTTAGGTTTGTATATACCATATCCAAAATACGATTCTTATCATTTTTAACGTGATTCATCTGTTGCATCTCAAAAAAACTCAAGAAATAGTTGAGCTCACTTTTTGAGCAATTAGAAGATGGAAAATTAAAATCACCTAAAATAAGGACATATTTATCTTTTACAATGGTAGCAGCACCCTCCAACTTTTCGAAGAAGTTAGAGTAATGCTCTTCACTAGAATTTGGCGGAAAGTAAACAACACAAACAAATAGCACTGTACGTTTAAAAGTAATCTTAACCCACAAGTCTTCTCCTTCACTCTCCAACTCAGTCATCCTTTTAGACGCCGATAGATACCTGGACTGGACCGCCAATGCAACACCGCCTCCTCTGGTTGGTCTATCCTTACGAAAAACTGTATATCTGGCATCGAAAAGTTCAGCATCAAGGACACTCGAAGAAAGCCATGTCTCAGTCAAACCAATAATATTTACATCTTGAGCTAGAAGATTGCTGTAAAATTCATGAGTCTTCGTATTGAGTCCTCGAACGTTAGAGTAGTGACAATTTAAGGTTATGTTATTGATCTTTGGGAATAATTGCTGTTGGTCTTGATGATCTGCGAAAGGTCCACTCGTTGACGCTTGCATTAAGGGGCCACATCTCTGGCTTCATCCAGTCGTCCATCTTGGAAGCCGGCACCGCAATCTTGAATGATGCATAGTCGCCCTTGGTAATAATCTTCTCAACCTTAACAACAATATCAGGATCTTTTCGTTTAATGTAGGATAAAATATGTCAATCTATAATGAGAATCTATAACAATGTCTAAAAATACAAACAAAAAAACTTATGCCTATTTCAATCCTGCTACTATCATTGATGTTTGGCTGTTAAACGTGACGTGATGGACAAGAAAAGAAGAATGAAGTATAAATACAGTAGAGATAAGAGTTTCACGAAGAATATGTGTGAAAAGAGTGAAGGATATGAAAAGGAATGAAAATATTAAGAAAGAATGTGATCTTAACGTATATGTACCTAACAATTAATGACTCTAACAATAATTCATTACTGATGTTCGATATTTAAATGGAACAAACCAGTACTGGCTTACGACCGTCTTCTACTGCTATTTCGAAGGCTGGCTTAGTGTGATCACTTTATGTTAACAACGTTCGCCATTAGGTGGTAGGTAATGTTTAAGCCTCCGAACTCCTAATCATGAGAATTCTCGACATGTTCAACATGTCATAAAATCCCATGTAGGTATGAATCCCAGAATGTGGTATTTAAATTCTTGTTATTACCAAGATGAACGTTACCAGGTAAGTAGAGGTGGCACGTGGATGGCATGGATGCAAATATAATTATTAAAAAGAGGCGGAAAAAATGGTGTGAGAATTCGTGGTCGACCGAGAATGTCGTGGATCGAACACATCAATCGCAGGAAGCAAAAGGAATAGAAGAGGCTGTATGAGATGCGTTATGTTATATGTAGTTGATAGAAAAGAGGGAGGTCCGTTCTTTCTGCCTACCCCTTAAAATACACTTCTTCTTCTTCTTTGATTAGGCTTGCTGGCCTGTTGTTCTTGCTGCGTTGTCCTCTTGGGAAGCTGAGTGCCAACTGTTCTTCCAGCGTTTAGGTGGTCGTCCTGGGGGTCTGCTTCCTTGTTGTGTCTTGCGATTTTTTGAGGCTCTTGTGTCTTCCATTCTTGAAACGAAAAAAAAGACACTGTGAGTGGATTTTTTTATTTGGTTAAGTTCTTTCGTCAAGAAGAGAAATAATCTTCCTTGTTCTTGAGAATTTTGAAGGTGTGTCAAGTTGAAGAGATGCTCTGTTAAAGTGCAAATCAATGCACTTCTCGAGTGCCTGTTGCACGCGTTCTCTTGCGACACACAACACAACCTGATATATGCATGCGACCAGTTGCACAAGCACGTCTGGCTGCATCGTCATTGTCGAGTGTAACTACCGTACATAAAAGGCGCTAATATACAATGTTACTCGTACTAGGATATAGCGCGTCTTATGCCTATCCTATCTTAGGTATAATTGGTAAGTTCGTACGTTACTTACTCGGTATTTTCGTTGGACCACTACAGCACGTGAAATATTTTATGTAAGTCGAAACTTTATTGTTATGTCAATAATAATAAACCTCGGTGTCCGCGGAAAATATTATATCGACGAAAAATTTATATACTTTAGCAGAGGTTTCTACATACAAATGTTGCTATGGGAAGAAATATCAAATTGTCAGCAGTATCTAAAGTCTATGTTCCAATAAGAGGTGTTCGTCTCTTCCGATACATGTCTGATTTATAATATGAAAATGAAACAGTAATAATTAATGGCACTTTTCCACGCCTGTGATCCGACAGGTTTTGCTGCTAGTCTTGTGTAATAATAATATGATAGTGTATATTTCTGTAACATAATCCTCTATTGTACGGATCGCCTCACCGTCTTGGAGCTTACCATTATTATTTTCTAATGCCCTAGCCTAGCCTGACTCACTTAAGTATTTATCCGCTGAGCGCATTACAACAACAATACGATAGCTTCATTTACGCTCTTGGACTATTGTATTTTTACCATTAAACTTTACTATTGTTGTTTAGGTTTTGCTGTTAAAGCGAATTTTATGAGTTGCTTTGTTCTCAAGCCGTGGTATGGACAATGCGTAGGTATTTCAAATTTTAGAGATGCTGAATCTAGTCTAGGTATCATTTAGCTATCCAAACAGCAGAAGGAATTCTAGAATGATCGTAGAAGGCTACATCACCTCTTGACAACCGTTTTTTAGTCAAGTACTAACTTACACGATCAAAAGCCTTGTTGTAATATGTGATTTTCTACCCACATAACTTTCACTTAAACTAAGTCGACGTAGTCGGCTGCATTTCTTTGCCTTCAAGGAAACCGTTCGAAGGACGTAGACTCCCAGCCAGACCCCCAAAGAGGTGGAGAGATTGCTGGAAGGCGACATCACAAGAGGAACAGGCGGTGGTACAAAAATAACCCCAGGATTTATAGAAAGAAGATGACAAGAAGCCGTACTGTCCAAATAATGTTGATCAGACCATCTTTACTATAGATATTTTATAGCTAACAACATTTTAGGATAGGACTATACCTAATACCCCAATTTAGTATGTAGGTAGGTGTCTATAGAGAAATAGAAATATTTTAGTAGGTATGGTGTTTTGTAAAGAAACTCAAGGACTCTGCTAAGGACAGTGAAAAAGGAACATCCTGAACATGACTGTATTAAATTGTGCGCAAAATGTTACCTCGTTGCTTCTCTTAGCTACTATATGGGAAAAGATGTATTTTATTGAATACGATATCTAGAAAGTATTTATGTTTCTTCATGTGGAACACAAAATTCTAGTTTTATTTATTTTTCTGCCGTTTCTAAGGACTATGTCCTACATCAGACGGTCACTCTCACCCTAAGAGGAAATAAAAAAATGACAACAAGTCACCAGCATTTTATATTTTGTTATAAAAAATATGGATTTTTCGTTTTTAGAAACACTATCGACAACTACTGAAATCCGTTTAAGAACATGACTTGGATTACTGTACCTCTTCTTAATCTAAGGGCATTACCCTTACGTAGATTATCGAAATTGGCATGACTTGACTCGAGTACAAACGCTGTTCAATGATTTGCCTAAAATGTGCTTACATAATAATTATTGTCGTCAAACTACACAGACAGACAAGCAGACAGAATAGTCTCAGTGCTCTACTCTGCACAGACAATAGACCTCCACCTGTGCCACTGGCTGCTCCATTACCATAACAATACGGAGTAGTACGGGCGGTCTCATATTGCCTCATATTCGTCTGTTGACCTTGGAACATCGTGCCAACATGTTGCTGTACGTTGGAGGAATACCGAACGCGTTTCGACTGCGGGCTGCGACTCGCGAATTATTTGGACCGGTAACATAAATTATCCCCGAATCAGATAAGACCCATCCTCGGGTTATGATACAACAGTAGGTAGGCACACCTCGTGTATACGTAGAGAGCTGAGTAACAGCTGACACTACTTGTGTTTGTGCACCCGAGTGTATCACTACCTACAAGTTTAGTTGTTTAGTTTGGTTTAGCACTACCTGCAGTCGCGGTATTTTTAGACTGCCTTCGCTGCGATAGTGTCTGGCAGAGGTGAAACAACTTTTTTCCCATCACGCCTTATTTCTTTTGGAATCAATAGCACTTCCAACCACATAGATATCAGATTTTCATGTCAATTCTCCCGTTTTTTTTTTTTAAATTAACCTCAACTGCCGTAAAGATGTGACCGTCATTTCCTTACAACCTTGTTTTCTCTTCATTATCGGTTTTCCTGATTAATTTTTAACGTTCTAAAACACAGCTTGTTGTCTTTTATATTTTTACCACTACACTTTTTCCTTTCCACATATTATTCTTTCAGTTAATTCTTCCTTAAACTCTCATCTGTTATGCATACGAGCATAGGTAATACTGCAGATTTTTATTCGTTTTTCCTATTCTTGTAGAAGAAAATCATATTGCGATCTGTATTTTACTTAATTAATTCGCGGACAACGAACTACATCTGTCTCTTCAACTTTTGGCAGACTTCTGCCTTCTTAAAAAACTTTAAGCTTAATACATTTGCTACGTGGTCCTCTTTCATCTTAAAGAAATTGTTCCTCCATGCTCTTTATCTAACTCTGATTTTTATGGGTATTTTCAATTACGATAACTGGGTATTTTCTTCGCCTGAATTCAACACTAGAAAATAATGAGATTTGAATAAGACGTTCAAGATCGGTGGTTCAATTTATTTGGTTCATTTGGTGGTTCAATTTATTTCTTAAACAATTCCTTCAACGAATGGCGGCACTCAAGCCGATGGTGTTCCATGTCTTGCAAACGAATTGTCGATCCTAAAAATGAAATCGTATAATTTATGAGTGCCAGCCCAGTAATTTTATTATGGAACAGGCTTTCTGGGGAGGGGGAGGGCAGTTATCCTGTCCCATCAGGCTATCTCTGTCGTAGAATTGTCATAAAGTTTTAAGTAGGTATTACACAGCAACATTTATATGTAAACACTGTCAAAAGCTTGTTTTTGTATGTAGGTGTTGTAAGAATATTGCTTTGCCCATATACTCGTAAAGATATTTTTTAATTCTCCTGTAGTCTTGAGATTCTAAATGAATTCTCAATCTTTTATACAATTAAAACTTGTTGTAATTTGTTTTTAATTTAAATATTGAGATATATGCAGCAAATGTTGCCTTTTTAAGCATCCACATTTCAGAATAATCACAGCTGATTCTAGTTGGCGCCAGGATATGAGAATAGACTTTCTTTTTTGTTTCAATTTCTTTGGCCAAATTCGCCAACTATCACCTTTTTGATTCAAGTCCAATTTTTAATGATCAAACTGTTAGTTATATCAATACGGGCTTAATGCCTTATTGTACATATTATGTTGGAATGTCTTGATAGAATGTTGAGGAAATTTTGTTGTTATTTCGTTCTCTTTTAGGAGCACAACGTAATGCTCAAAAATTCTTAAAATGTGTTAGGTACCTAGGTTTATAAACTAAATGGTCATAAATAATTATTGCGTTTTTTTTTTGTCTTATTTCTCTGCCTTGATATTTTTGCGTAGGAAGATTGTTGTTATTGTATGCAGACAGACAGAAGAGTCATTCTTGAAATTTATCGGTTCTTGGTGTTGTGCAAAAAAACTGGTAGATTTATTACGGACACCAGAATTAGGCAGTACTTGTTGAGAGGCGTCTTTTAAAATCACAATTATTTGAAATATAACTACACGCCTCAATACTACTTATTGATTGACAAAAACATCTGACGTCATTTGAACTTTTTATTTGTAAAGTTTATGAGTAACACTGTTTGGTTGGAAGCTCATTTTCGAGTCTAGGACTATTAGTTTGTCTTCGCGCCCGTGGTTCAATGCTTCTAAAAGAATGTCTAGGAGTTTCATAGTGAACATATCCAGGATGCGTTTTGGACATGTTCGACTGGATAGTCACTTGTTCAGATTTGGCCTTGTTCAATCTCCATTATGCGAATGCGAATGGGATGAAGAAACGCTAGATCACGTGTTTTTTGGGTGTCCACTGAGGGACTCCTTGGATATTTATTTTCTCTTCAAAAACGTCAGTTTCCCTTTATGTATCATTTACTTGCTTTCTCTTAATTCCCCAGATGTCCATAAAATTTTGTTTAATTTCATAAATAAAAACATGCTCTTGTTGTAATTTTTTTTTTCTCTTTTTTATGAATTATTATTTGTTTTTGTTTTGACTTAATATGACAAGAATCTGGCTGTATTATCCTTTTTTGGATGCAATGCCAAAACAAAACAAAAAAAACTATTAGTTTGTTTCGCTCTGAAATTTAGCGTTGCCACTAGAATGAACAATCTGCAAAAAGCACAGACTTGACGTAACTTTTCAGTTGTTAAAGAAGACCGACGATTCCCAAAGTGGTCCATACGAACTATCAGGAGTCCAGCGATCTTTCAGGAGGTCTGTGGGAAGTTAAAGTTGTCTTGCGGGCTCCTGTACAACGTCAGGGGGTCCGCTTATGTGGTTTTTCCTATATGACAATTCCTGGAGAGATATAATTTAATTAATTGAAAAATGAGACCGCTCATATTTTATATTGCTGATTGATTTTCAAGATATAAAGTTAATTGTTACAAAACACACAGAAAATCTTGGAATCATGTTAAGAGGTAAGAAACTGTCCATAAAGCTACAAGCCGCTTTTCGATTTTGAAATAATAAGTTAATGTTTTTATTATAAATTTGTTATTTCCCTAAAGGAAAAATGTAATAATAAATTATTACATTATTTATTCGTATTGTTTGCTATTAGACGGCATGATTTCTTATTTATTTATTTACACATAAAAATGATTCATCATTGACAGGTTTACACCCATTGCGCTGAACAATTAAAATACAATATACCTACTACTTAAGTTGGCAAAATCAAATCAAAACTCCCTTTGAACTCCACTCAGGAGCATAGGGAGGCAACAAGAGCTCTCCACTGCGCTCGATCTTGCGCAATGCTTATGACCTCCTCCCACACCAAGTCCAACTCCCTCAGCTCTGCCTCGAAGGAACGGAACACGGTATGAGAGGGTCTTCCACGTCTTCGAGACCCTGATGGGAGGAAAAACAGCGCTCCGGCCAACTGTCATTTGGCATCCTCAACACAGGTCCCAGCCATGACAATCTCCTCTCCGTAATGGTGGAAGTGATGGACCTGCGCTGGGTGCGCCGGCGTATAGCGTCGTTCGTGATGCGATGGTACCATCTTATACCTACCCAAAATTCTCCTGAGGCACTTCGTTTCGAATGCCGACACTTTTTGTGCCTGGGATTTAGTCAGGTAGGTACTTAAGAGATACACAATTACTAAAATACAAAAGACACAATACAACATCAACAATGACTAAAAAATAAAGACAATGTTTGATCGACAGCAACAGTAAGCATTGGGTCATCTTCATCAATGTTATTTTTGTTGTTTTATCATGATTCTGATTCACTTAGTACTTAGTTGAATCTTTTTCAAGCTCGTGCACATACGTGATTCTCCCAGAGTCAGAGAGCAAGTTTTGTAAAAACGTTTGGGATCCACTGCTCTAGAGGCTCATTTCGGGTGAAAGGTCATATCAGAAAAAAACTGTCAAATACAATGTTGATTTATTTGCTCAGTGAAATAAACACACCGAAAAGATAAACATAAATGAAGTCATTTTATATAACCGCCGTGTTTAATTCATTTAAATTTGCACTCGCGCAGATAAAACTAATCTATTTATTTGGGATGAGGTAATTCTTAAAAAAAAAATGTGATTTTTATTTCGGCTAAATAAATATGATTGGTATCAGCTGTTGGTGGCAAATAATAACAAATAATAATTGACATTATTAATAGCTATAATTGGTAAATGACAGGTCATACTTCAGTGATAAACTTGTCATGTGTTTATCGACGCATACTTCTTGTACTGTAGTCCGTAATGTTGTATGTGATGTATTGCGATGAAAATGTACACAGTATGGGTATGCTCTGCGATAACACTCTGCGCTGATGTCATCGATGTGAATAAAAATAATGAACAAAATACACAATATTTGTACTTAGTATTAGTCTATTTATGTAAAATATCGATTGAGTTTTACTAACAGAGTAGTGGGTAATGTGTTATCATGTAGGCATACTAATTATTATTGACTTGTGTATCTTTTTAGTGTAAAAATACACAATGTTGTCCGAGCACGAAGATAATGCCTAGTTCAGTTTGGTATTAATTGTTTCGAAAGATCGAAGCTACAATCGATTTAATTGGTTAAAAAAACTATAACGAATAAAAGCTGTTAACTTCTTATTGAGGACAAACCTTAACTGAGCGAAGGAGTGAATGTATGAAATACTATATCAAAATTAGTGCAATTGTAATTTTGAAAATTGAAAAAATTACTTTCTACACCCGGGATCTCTTGATCAGAAAAGCTGGCGCCTATACTTGTGAGAAATACGAGGGGAATTCAAGGTATTCTCGGTATGACAACTTTTTTGTTAGTAATTAGTATACTTTTTGTCTATGGTTCTCTTATGACATTATTCAAAGTGACAATTTTAAAATTTCAGCGTTCAACTATCATTTGTGAACACAAACGTGTTTTGAGTGTTAGAAAAATACTGATGGGAACATTTTGACCAAAATGAGGGAAAACTCAATAAAATAATATCTATTAATAGAAACTGACTGCTAAAAATATATTCTATCATTCAAAAGTGTTTAAATAAAATTTAAAATGGTCAAAAATCATTGAACGTGACCCTCGATCAGGTGGTCTTGTTTTATTGATTTTCCAACGACGAAGAGTTCAAGTTGGCCAAAAACCATTATTTTTCAGGGAAGGATAAACGTATTTTTAGGAGGCTGTTGAAAAGGTTTGTTGGCGTTTTAAAAGACGAATTGAGGTTGAAAAAGGCAATATAGAATAGCATAATTAATTCGGATTTTTCTAACTTTTCCCTCATATCCGTACCGAGAATACATTGAACTTCCCGTGTATATTATTTTACTACCTCTTACAAATAAACATAATAATAAAGGTATTAAATAATTTTATGATAATAAACATATAGATAATGCATAATCTCTGTTTATTCGCTATCTTCATTGCAGAAAGAGAACGCGTATTGAGGAGAAAGGATATGCTATTGAGAGAGATCCACCTTCTTTGCATACATTAGCGTATGATACAATACTTATGGTATGCTAAAACTGTAACAAGATTTGACCTAATACAGTAGGTAATCACCAATCGTCAGGAAGATTGTGCAAGTATGGAAAAAATGAAACGCACATTGCGCCCGAGAATGAGATACATGCGTACATTCGTAGGTATAATAATTAGGTCACTGTCGTGTGCCAGTGTAAGGTCCCCCAATAATTAAGTACAAAGGCGGTACTTGCACTAGTACATTACCAGTACCACTAACCCATTTACACAAACACTAGCCATATGATATGATAATACATAATATGGTAAAATAAGTATGCAGTACAGTGTATTAATTCTTCTGACATATAGAGTAAGTCGTGTGAGAAAGATCCATTGAGTTGCTTCGGCCTTCGTGATCTTGTTCATGTTTGCTGATTGTCTTTCGTGGCTGGTTAAATCTCGTGAGCTATCCAGTCCTTATATTTTATTTTTATTTTACAGATTTTCTATATAAAAACATCCTTCAGCTTCACTGTATTTTAAAAAATTACAGCTCCCCCAGTGTGGAGAGTGCTATGGAATAATAATGCTTATGTCGAGTGATACTCAATTAAATTAAAAAAAATCCTAAGTGCTAGATTACATAAAAGAATATTCCCTGGGAGAAATTTCAGTAGATCTATTTTGTAAACCTAATTATTGAAAGGATTGTTTCAGATTGAAAGGATGGAGCCATTTAAATTATACCTGCTGAATATTCCTTTCAATTTTACAGAAAATTAACGTAAATAAATGTATATGTTATGTTAAAAACTCATGTCGATATCCAGGTACTATGTACCTATTATGAGGGTACTATAGCCTCCTTGTTTCATGGCTTTCTATTTCTAGACCACCGGCATAATTACACAGTCATCGTTAGTTTGAGGATTCCAGTTTTTCAATTAAAACTTACTGAAGTACGTATACTTACTAATCATTTTTATTGCGCTCTGCTGAAACGAGCCATTAACTCTCCGCTTGATTCGTTATTGCCCTCGTTTCATTTCCTGGAAAACTTTCCAGACACGAGGATGGATACTGTTTCAGGATATGTTGGCTGGCCAACTTGCTAATTTGAATGGCAGCCGAAGAGCCTCACAAAATCATCAATAACAGCTGCTATAAATAGATCAGTCAGTATGTGTGTGTGAACTTCCAAATAAAGGCTATTATGTATTTGGTAGCACGCAGTTCGCGAAGTGCGTTTCCCATTATCAGATCACGGTAAAGAAAGAAGGCGCTTGCGCCGAGGCCGCGAGGAGGGGACAAGGATGCAGGCAGGGGCCGAGGAGGAGGGAGAAGGCTGGGGCCCGCCACGCTCGGCGCCCTCATCTACTCTCAGTATCGAACCGGCTCCGTGTTGTTAGTCGTGTTTATGTGAGGCGTACCGAGTAGTGTCCGCGCTGCGAAATTACTATTTGACAGTTTGTTGTTGACGAGCATGCCGCTGTAGCGGCTGGAGCCATGGCCGATAAACAGCACGACCCTGGTCCGGAGGAGACCCCGGCCTCGCCGACCAACCGGCTGAGGGACAGGGTCACTTTCTACGAGAGGATTTGGTCCGGCGAATCATCCCCCAGTAGAGAAACGCCGGCCGGCGACGTTACGGATGGGACTAATGTTGTTGACGTCGCCGATATAGAGAGGAGAATAAGGCAAGAACAGAGGAAGAGACATGCCTTGAGCAGTCCTTCGATAGAAGTTAAGTTGCGTTCTAGTCCAAGGGACCATGGCGTGGTCCACACCACGGAAGAGAGGGGCGACCTCGGTGCGGGTGTTAAGTTTGTGAAGTTTGAAAAGATCATTGTGACAAAATCAGTGCGTGAAGTGACCACCATGAAACCCACCATCATCAATAGAGGGGAAGTGAGCAGGACCCCTTCGGAGGAGAGGCTGGTGGGAGAGGACTCGGCCTATCAGAGCCAGTCCAAGGCCTCCAGCGTGAGCGGGGGCGGGAGATTCCCGTCGGACGAGGCTCTGCCCAGGAGTCCCGAGCAGAAGCATCACACATTCCAGAACATGGCAGCCAGGATGGAGTTTGTCAGGAGCAAGTCGGAGTATGACTCTCACATTGCTCAGATAAGAGGTTTGTCATTTACTCGTGTATCTCTCTCACTCGGCTTGTTATGAATTCGTTTGTGCTAACCCGGTTGCATACTAATTGAACGTAGTCTTGTTGACACAAGTTGTTTGTCCCGCCCGCCGGTGAATTCACCGCTGAAGTATTTGACGCGAATCATTCAGCTATTTATATTAATGATAGAATTATTAGTAAGAGAGGAAGGTGTCTAATCGTTATTGATGCCGCGGTGCATCGCAGTGCGAGCTATCAGGAGCTTATCGCAGAGGTGAGAGTGTACCTGGAGCAAACAAGATGAAAAATACTTCAGAGAAAGATGATAAGATAAAAGATAATAAAAACTAAATACCAGTTATACACGGATTGTCTGTCTTTGTAGTTGGGCATACATTCATGGTATGAATGAACCAAAAAAAGGCCAACAGTGCAAGACCTTGGTACGAATGGAGAAGGTCTAGTTTCAAATGAATATCACATTTCCCAACTGCTCGGCTCTGCGAAAATTTTGACCTTATAGCTGTCGAGTTTTTATTTATTGTTTTATTTATAGCGAGTACAAAGCTGCGAACGGAGAGCGATTTGATTTGTTAACCGGCTGATAAAAAAAACGTGATATCGTATTTTTGAACCCAGAATAAGAAAGGTGGACCATTTTAAAGCCATTTTAGTGTTGAATAATTACCTCATAGTATCTATTTAGTAAAATCAACACGAGGAACAGCATAATATTTTTTTTCATCTAGGTACCTATATTGAATTGATAATTAGATACCTATTATGTTTAAAGTTTAATCAGAAGATTACTAAAAAATTCAAATGACTGTCCACATTCTTGTTAAAACGAACAAATTTGTTCTTGTAGTATGTCATGGATATAGGAAATTCAATATAAAAACATCCATAATAAGTGGATATTAAATTTATATGTAAATAAGTAAAATGCCGTGTGTCAAGGTCTTCGGAGTCGATTAGACTTGACCGAACAGAGCTGATGACCAATGAAATTGTTTACTTTGTATATGTATATATCTAACGTGCCGGTGTATAATGTATGTAGTGGTTTGTTTATTTACGACCTAACGACCGAAATCCGATGATTCGGTGCGATTAATTTGACTGGCTTCGAGTGGTCAGCCTCTCTGTTTACCCACAGAAGGTTGGAAGATAATATATCTAGATATCTACCTTCTGATTATTAATTAACATCTGTGCTCGTGAAAGGTTTTATCTAATTTCAAAGCTCTTTAGAATATGCTTAATATGTTCCATATTGATCCAAGATTTTTTCCTATCAATTCGTGTTAAAGCTTTTTATTGTTGAAGATACATATAATAATATGCAGTGTTCAATTTAAGAACATTCAATGCAGTGTTCAATAAGAACATGAAGCATTCGAACTCCGGCTCTACCGAAGAATGCTCCGCATCTCTTGGAGGGATCGAGTAACAAACGAGGAGGTCTTGAGTGCGATGAATAAGGAAAGAGAGCTGCTGACCATGCACTGTCAAAAGACGAAAAGCCGCGTACTTTGGCCATATCTTTCGCATTGAAAAATATGCTCTCCTTCAACTGATTGTGGAAGGGAAGATAGAGGGCAGGCGAGGTATGGGCCGTAAAAGAGCCTCTTCTACGAATCTACGACAGTGGTTTGGTGTGCCAGAGGCTGCAGAGTTGGTGAGACTTGCCCAGGACCGTGAGACTTATTCACAGATGGTCGCCAACATCCGATAGGAGTGGCACTAAAAGAAGAAGAAGTGTTCAATAATAGCTGATTTCCATCAACAACTGTTAATAAATTTAAACAGCTTCTAAAGCTTTCATGGCTAACGTTATAATTTATACTGCAGTCTTCCGCAAAGCGTGTGCCGCGGCACACTGGTTTACCGTGGTCATCAGTTGGTGTGCCGCGAAAAAATGAGGCCCAAGTGTTTTTAAAGCCTCATGGTTCAGATTTGGCTTCTGCGTTCAATAGAAAAGAATGGGTAGTAAACCCGAAAATAAGAAAGACAGAAATTAAGACAGGACTTCTAATATTTTAACGTCTCTAGACAAAATTGAAAGCTTTCTCGCTAAGTTGGTGTAGATCAGGCACGCTGAAATGTTTCCAAACGTCATGCCTACCGATTGAGTGTACCTCGGTTCATTGGTAGTGTACCTCGTACACGAAAAGTTTGCTGATAACTGATTTTTAATATATCCTTAACCCAATTTTTCTTCTCCAAATAAATTAACTATAGAAATTCAACGCGATTGCTATTATTATATTAGGTAATGTTAGTATTTTTAAAAGTTGGTAACTATCTTAGGCCCTACACGTATATTCGGATCTTATCCTAAAAACGCCAATTTAATTAAATGAATAGAAAAGTTTGTATTGTCAAAAAACACTAAGAAGGTTTCCTCCGTTAAATTTTCTACTGTTCCACGCAATTTTCTTTAGTTTTTTCTTTCATAGGAACCTTCTGACAATAGCAAACACAACAAAAAAGAATTGGCTTATTGATTCAGCCATTAATGCGTGATTTGATAAACAATCCAAATAATAGCGGTCCATGTATGTTTATATAATATACATAGATATAGATCAATACGGTCTTTCTAGATTCGTGTGAATTACCTACCTAGATGTCTTGTAAACTATCTGACGTAATTTTGTTCTAGCTTGTGCTATGGAACACTCATGCGTGGTAGCCTCCTTATTCTACACCTATTATAAAAATAGATGTAGTATTTGATTGTTGGACTTTTATTATTTTCGTGAAACCGTATGCCGGTCTCGTTATAATGTCGACAAACCAACAGTTTTTTTTGCTATTAGGTTCTTAATTGCTTGCGCTCGAGCTCCGTGTCGCCATTCATTTAATGGTCGTCAGTCTTCTAAAAATAAATAATTGTGCCTTTGGGAGAATATTTTTAGTGCTTATTATTAAAATTTTGAACAATTTTAAAATTCAACTAGTATATTATGTGATTTAAACTTTTGAACTTCGTACAAAGTCTAGTAAATTTCTGTCAAGGAAGACTTATTTCTGCTGTAGAGATCTTGGCTTTTGTAAGCAGGTACCTACATCATTGTAAAAGAAATTATGCCATACCTACCTACCTCAAAGGTTTTTGATTTACACAATCATACTGTTATTTGACATTTTTATATGAATTCTTACAATTTTTTTTTTTTACTGAACATCAATCAAATCAGCGTCTCTTAACAAGATATTACGTTTTTTTTGTACAACACAACCTATTATTATTGTTTTTAATTTTCAGACTGTAGGTATAATTTGCTTGTGGTTGTCCCCTGCAAGATTTCCTAGGCCTCCTCATGCTCACGGCATTCCCGCCTGTCTCTGGCCATTCCCATCCAATCAGCCTCTAACGGCTTACTCCATCTCATCAACTGTTTGAAGAAATATACCTTAACATTTAATGGTATTAACAGCACAATTTAAGATATAAAAAGTTGTGTCAAGAATCAATATCTATAAAAAAAACAAAACAAAAAATCTATGGATCGGTTATAAGACTCCGAAATAATCTAATTGATGAGCGCTAAACCGGTTTCATCAGAAAGTTAATAAAGCGGAAATGGTTTGAGACCATTTTACCCATATTACATAACACACAAAACAATGCGTTTACAAAACAAAACCTATGTCCAACGTTGACGCTATCCAACTGACGTCCTTTATCCAACCGGTCTCATTTGAGAGCTATTAGGTAATGCGAACATGGTTTTAAACCACCAAAACTTATTTTTACCGCATTTGTCTTTACACACAAAAATTCTGATCAATCATTTTCAATTCCAACGCATGAAGATGTACCTAGTAGGAGTGCAACAATTTGAAATAATTATCTTGGCGCTTTCGTCGATAGTAATATTTATGTTGACAAACGGTACACACGAAATTGGGCGTTTTTTGTGCCTCTGACGTCCAACCGAAACCTGTACTGGCTCAGTCAGGATCGTTCTCTTCGTCGTCGACAAATTTACATAATAGCATATAGGTACATAACCGACCAAACATACGTTTTACATAATCGCCATCCACACGTATAGACGAGATATTATGCCCGCCCGTACTCGCCGAGAGTATAATAATTCAAACAGAATAATTTGCAAGTCAATGTTTGTGATCGTGTCTGAGGATTCGGCGACCTAACCGTCTCGGCGGCTGTCGAAACGCTCCGTGAATGAACCTCCAAACATGACTGGAGAGAAATCTGACAGATACAATCTGTCACGTATTTGTCTGACGGTATCTTATACCCACGTCTGATCTCGGTCATACGTTTTGTTTTCTATGAATGATTGACTCGTACGGTTTCGGTTAAAGTTGTACATAGAGCTAGTGTTATGGCAGAAAGGTATTTCTGATGCTAAGGGGTAAATTTAAATTGAGTTTACACTTGAAGGAATTAGTTTTTTCAGATTATGGCATAGATAGAAAATGTTAGTGATTATTTATCACTATCAGAAAAACCAGTTTGATTCTCCTACTTACATTACTTTTCGTATGGCGTTCCCGGAAAAATCTTCACCCATAGAGGGCTGCATCTGATCCTCTTCTACAGTCTTGGCTCCAGCGCCATCAGTCAGTCCACCGCCTCCAGAGTTTGGAGGCTTCCTGTGAACTTTGTGAGCTGGCAGTCTTGCACAATGTGTCTTACTGTCTGCACAGCCCCGCACTCACAGTCAGGGTCAGCCTGACTTTGATTGTCTTATAAATCAGTCATATCGTTCAATAAAGGGTCCAAATTATTATAATATAATGTAAAGAACTGCTGATAATTTGACATTTCTTCCCGTAGCAACAGTTCTAAGTAGGAACCTCTAATCGCGTATTACATATTTCTTCGATCTACTAGTTCCCACGGATACATCTCTTATTATTAGGTAATATTGTCAGCAACAGCAACTATCGACAGCCGAATAATACCTAGTAGGATTAAAAATATTGCGCGTGGGATTTCTCGGTGTTTTATATACCGAGTTTAGAAAAAACGCAACCATTTCTAAACTAAGATTCTTAATACCTCTCTTTGAACTCATTGGGATACTGCCTTTCAAAGTACAAATGATGTACGATTTAAGATATTTTTATAGACTAAAACTCTTCATTGACTAGTTATTTCGCAGCTATAAAGAGTTTGAACAATAGATTGGACGAATTAAGTGGTAGGCAACACAGACATATCCAATCACTATAAATCACCCAATAATAACAAGAGAGATATGGCAAGATGAGGAGGGGACCTATGTTAAGTGTGACTCGACAATAGATAAACGTGGGTAGAAGGTGTTTAAAGTATTGGGTCAAATCTAGGAATAATTTGTGAGATCCAAATAACTCGATTGATCCTCATTCTTGCTATATACTTATTGCGTATCCTGAACATAACACAAGAGCAACACTACTAGGACTCTAGGATCTATTTTGTCGTAAAGAAAGTGTCGGAAAGACAGTTGTTGACAAATGGCCGAGGAGAGCCTTGATGTTCCTCCTTCCATCAGGGTCTCCAATATGACGCTTTTATACCGTGTTCCGTTCCTCCGAGGCATAACTGGGGGATATGGTGTGGGAGGAGGTCTTCGAATCTGCGTGAGACCGAGCGCAGTTGAGGATTCTTGATGTCTCCCTAAGTGGGCTCAAGTAAGTAATGCAACAACTGGCAACAACAGCAATTTGATTTATTTTTTTATTTTATTGTTAAAAAATGCCACTGTTTAGCATGACGGTAAAAACCTTTGCGCCAAACAGTGTTTATAATACAGAAAAAGTGTAGGTACAATATATATATAAACAATATACATAGGTATCATTTTACAATGTAACAATAAATGTATACACCTACTAAGTACATTGTACTTACACCAAAGTGACAAGTCAACAAAACATAATACACATGAATAGAAAAAAAACAGTAAGCAGGTATAATATTATATAGATACTATTATACCTATATATAACGAAGAAGAATAAAACTCAAATATTAGAAAAGTAGTGTTTCTTATTTTCTCTTTTACTATGAGTAACAAAAAATAATGTCATTTTGGGTTGGTTTAAGGGTTGGTATTCTGTTTACCCAAAGGGCTTACAGGTTATGCTTTTTGCTTGCACAACTTTCCAAATTCCTAATATTCATCATCAATTTTGAGAACCCCAAAGATCATCCCTAAGCCGAAAGCATTTTAATGTATAGAGATGAAAACGAGGCTCTTTAAAAGCAAAACGAATACAATTTTCAAAGTTCACAGACGTAAAAATACGTAAGTATAAAGATTGCGGTTTCAGTCGAGCGGTTGGTAGATAAACGACATTCAAATAGGCGCAATCAAATTCATTAAAAAGTAACGCTCCAAAAAGTTTCCTGCATATCTTCTGTGTAATACATACATATGTGGATTAAATTGAAGCCGGAAGTAGACCTTCTTCGCTATGTTACACAATGTATACCAGACAGCCAAATTTATACATACCTATTGGGTATCGGTATACTTACAAACAATATGGTTTTAATTATTCTAGCTACATATTTTATCAAGAATTACATGCACATGTCATTGTGTATATTGTGTAACTAATTTTATTTATATGTAATACAAATTTTGGACATAGAAAATGCATATCCTTAGGGAAATATTTTTCATAGACAGATAATATAGACAAAGACAGCGGAGACAAATTTTAAAATATTTAAAAGAAAGATGATTGACCATATAATATCAGAACACAACGAATAATTTCATTTATTAAATTATTATTTTGTTAACCGTGAGGTAGCGATGTCGCTCCACCACTGGATCTTATGAATTGTAACAAAAATAATATTACCGCGCCGTGCATTCTAATGCTGTATTCCCAACTGATCGATGTACTAGCGTCGTACCTATGTAGTATATTTCATAGTTCGTAGTTCTGCGTGTGGAGGTGTAAATAAAATACATATTATTATTATGCCTGTGTGCGCCTAAAATGCCTGTGTGCGTTTAATGTAATATCTGGCATACTTAATATGCACATTATGTTATATATATTGGAGACTGCCCTTTTGAAAAGAATCTTTTTGTTTGTATTTTTTCTCTCTTTGTTTTTCATGTACTTAATTAATAATTGTTTTCATTTAATATTTTTTTTGCCTACTTAATTTTTTTTATGTTAAAAATCTATGGAGCTCACTCTCTCGACACAAGACTTGTTCTTTTGAGAGAGTAAACGATTTTTTTTAATTTGTACGTTTGTATATATATATATATACATATAGGTATATATTTTTGTAAATCTTATAATCTGTGTAATATGTTTTTTTGTTTTCAAATAAAAATAAGAAATAAGAAATATAATTATTCGTCTGTAAGTCGATAGTTGCTATGACAATTATTGATAATGGCCGAGGCTAGGCGTACTTACAGGTTAATAGCTGATATGAAAGAATCAGTTAAAACCTCCAATTTATATATCTGAGTATTTTATATGAATACCTCTACCTACATAATATGGCAATTTGTACATATATGTGTGTACGTACTTACAGTCATCTGGTCTGTTGACCGCGTCCTTGACTGGATAGTAAAAAACGCCAAACATAGGCATACCTAATATTATTATGTAGGTAATCTTCGTTAAATAGGAACTTATACATAGGATGTCTATGTAGTCGTTATAGAAGCCTTTATTCTTGTTCAATAATTTCTGGGTGAGGCTGTAAAATACCTGCTACGTTAATGTTAGGAAGGTATATGAAATTTCAAAAGTGCTATAGCAAAGTTTTCCTACATTTAAAATTATCCATTTTTTAAATAATATTAAAAAAAAAACCTTCCATATTAAAATGTGTTTTTTTTTTCAAATTAATCTGGGCTCACCAAAGTGAACACAAATACACTTTCGACATCTTTCACATAAAGCAAAGCTTGTGTTGTGAAAGTGAATATGGTGGCACTGGGATTCGAACCCACGACCTCCAATACGTGCGTACGAAAGTCGTCACCACTGGTCTACCAACCACTTCATTCTTGTTAGTTTGAGTTACAGAGACTTTATACTCCAGTGTGCGAATAATAGATTTTTGGAAATTTTTCATCTTTGTCTTTTATAGGGCCACTAAAGTCTGTTGCAAGAATTGAAAAATTCATAAATTGTATTTTTATTTACTTTCTCTTTTAGTAAGCAGCATATTTTCATAAAACTAAACTTTTCCTAAAAAAAAAGGTAATTTCCATGATCCAGGGGGGGGGGGTCATGAACCACAATAACTTATAATTATTATAATAGAAAAGTGGGTATTTTTTAATAAATGTAAGTACTGTACTTCAAATTAAAGGCCCAGCCCAGGGGGGGGGGGCATGACCCCCCTGGATCCGCGCTTGGCTCCCACCCAGTATGGAGCATGTGGACGCCACGAAGTTCCTCCAAGTGTTTTTATCTTGTGCCAGTAGCGCAGGTTCATCCCAGCCTCTTGTAGAATCTTTCTTGTAGAATCTTGCTTCGCCTTCTTGTCGTATCCGGGCTGTAGAAAAGGCTTGCGTATTCAAGACTCTCGGGTGACATGCTGAGAACATGACCAAGCCAGCTCAATCTGCGATCCTGGATTACTGTAGTGATTGGTTGTTGTACTGTGCATGCTGTTAAATTATGTACCTGCAAGAGGAAATATAGATGGAAAATTTCTGGTGTTACGGGAAAATAAAATCGTGACTTACACAGACACTTAAAATGATACGCAATATCTATTGTAGAGATTCGGGAATTTTAGCCTTGTAAGCTCACGACATAATGTACGTTTACGTTACACTGTAATGTACCTACTTGTAAGCTCACCTGACCATAAAATGTACGTTTTTTGTGTTCGAGAATTTACTATAATATGGTGTGCAGATAAAACCATTAGAGTTGTGCAGCTGACGTCATACGCCATTGATCAGTTAATTAGATTACCCAAAACAAACAGTCAAAGCCGCTGTCAGATAACTTTTGAACGTTGCGTCACAAACGTTGGTGTTGTACTCTGGTCATTCCATCAATAACCAGAAAATGCACCCGAACAACGGCCGGCGCAGTCCATAGTCCCATACTACCAAGTAAAATCTTTCTTCTTAATTTTTTTTACTTCCTACACACCTACAAAGATTTTATTGAGAACAAGCGGATAACCGGCTGTGTTACTTTGATTGTTTGACATGATCGACGCAATAATTACAAATGATATAATTTTTTGATGAAAATAACAGACTATTATTTTTATATTTAAAGTCTTTTGAAAATTAGTTAGCTTAAATAAAAATTGTGAAAAAAAAACTAAATATTTTGTTATTAGTTGTATTCATAAGTTTCAAAATATGTTCCACCAAGTAGGGACGGTCGTGAAGATAAATTATGAAAAATCATTCTTCTTTTCTTTTTTGTGTTTCTTTTCTTTTTTGACATATTTTTAAACAGAAATTTTGGATACTTGTTATGAATGAGGGAATTAACCTGTTCAGCTATACAATATACATTCTTCTCTTCCCAGATGAAAAATGCCTAGTTAAATCCTTCTTCTTTTGTATCAGAGTAGGTTTTTGTAAGTCTATGAATATAAAACACAATGTTTGTGCGTGTGTACTCGAGAAGACCAGTGAACGTATTTCAATGAAACTTTGATGATCTGTTCTACTAATTTCCGGGAAGGTTTAAGCGGAGTATGAGTCCAATACCACTCCTTGGCGGGTAGTTACAAGTAGAACAGTTTAAAATGTACCAAACATTGCATAAACCAGGAGTAAATTTTTTTTTATTCTTGGTTAGGTCGAAGTTCGACTGGCGGGTCAGCTAGTCCTACATAAAACAATGCCATACCATTAAAATACTATTGATAATTAATTCAAGTACGTATCAACAATATTAAAATATCTCTAAAAATGAGAAGTGCTGTCTCTACAACATCATATTTCTAGGAGGTCACACATAACTATAAAATTTATTTGTATAGATAGCTGCTATTTTTGTACCTAACCTATACTGTACATAGTATGATAATTTGTTTATAAAATTAATAGCAATGATTACCATATTTTAATATAGCCAGGCACTTAGCTATTATGTGATGTAGGCGCCATTATGATTTGGTTATAAACACTAGTTGCGTACCTTATTTCATACATACTATACTTCACCTATCTAATTGTCTGTGAGTTTTGTTAAGCGCGGTTACACACGTACCACGATTAACTCAAACGAATCGTCCGATAAAAATGATCAATAAAAAGTAACGATGTCGTTAGATCAATTATTATTATTAGGTATAGGTAGGTACCTACCGATAATAATACAAAGGTACTTGATTATTAAACACGCTATATTTTGAGGTTAGCTGTCATTTGCCAGGCTTATTAGGCATATATTTTGTTTTTAATTTCTTTTATTTCGTCTTTCTTTTCTTCTCTGTCAAATCTTGTTATTATATCTAAGCTAAAATCGCTCTTATCCAGATGTTAAATCTATGTAAATTTTCATTTTAATAAACTTGTCTGCCACTGGTTAGCTTTTTTCAATACCTAGCTGTTAAGTAACCGAATTGGCGTATTATTTGTAAAGAAATATCTCAAAATGTTTCTTCAAATCTTTCTCCCTGCACGTTCAGGGTACCTACACATTTCCCAAACTTTACTTACGTGATTGGGGAAAACCAAATTGATGATATGGAGTGATAGAGAAAGTCTGATAACCATCACATCAAAATTCAATTGAGTCAAGCTATTCGTCCTTCAAAAGGATCGTACATAGGGAAATTCTCGAAAAATCAATTGTTGGAATTATGTACAATTATTGTTCTAAAGCGAATTATTCGAATGAATATTTCTACGAACATATTTATTTTTTAATATTTGTATCATCTACTTTAAATAAATTCGGAAGAACAGCTGAGAAGGTATGGGGGGGGGGGCTCGAGCCCCCCAAACCCTTCCTGTAATTATAACCTAACCTAACCTAACTCATTCATGTAAATGTTTGTTCTTAGTTCAGCTGTGCCTGCCTACTATTATTTTTATTTGTTTTTATTTAATTGTATTCCTGGATTCGCGCGCACTTCGCATTGCGCCTAGTCCACTCGATATAATATTCTTTTCTTTTCGTGTGTACTTTTTTTGTTTTGTTATTGCTCGAATTGTCAAACTTAACAATTGACCTAATACAGTATATAAGCGAAATAACTTAAATGATACGTACCTATGCTCCAAATGACTTTTGACAGATGATACATATATTCGCATGATTACGTTAATTATGTTACAGACGCCTGTTATTGGAGCATTGGGGGGTGCATGTGTTTTATAATATTATGTTTGTCTTTGTATGTGTTATCAATGCTCTGTTGGTGTCTTTACAATAAATAAATAAATAAATAAATAGTAGAAAGCTTGCTAACGCTAGCGTAAAATAAAATTTTTCGAAGAATTGTGCATTAGGAGAATTGTGATTTCGTGCAATTATTGCCATTAGGGAATTGTGATTTTCAAAGAATTGTAATTCGAACAATTTACGTGTTACCGGGAAACTCGAGTGGGCGGAGTCCAAGTCACTTGATTACCAATATTAAAAACCTGTTCCAAATTTGTCTCATTTTGTCATAATCCTTCCACCAGGGCGCACGTGTTGCTGTTTTTAATTTAATAATAACAAAATGCTTGTATTAATTAAAAATGTATTAACTAAAAAAACTCAATTTTCACATCTGTTAAAAATTGTTGACATCCGTTTGAAGTGAACGAGATTGGGGGGCTTGAAAGCAGTGAAATTATGTCTAACATATATATTTTTGTTTACTGTTGCAAAACATATGTAATATTTTATCATAATGGTGTTTTTACTTGACTTTGACACAATTTTATCAAAAAATGCGCTTTTATTTGTCATAACATAAAAATGGCGCTGATGCCGTTAATTTAGTGATAATGTTAATCACACTGATGTAATAAATTAAAAATGATTTATTTGTTGCAGTTAATTGCGTATGTTTTGGTATTACGTAAAAACATAAAAAAATATATCTACAAAACTAACAGCAGTGATGTGTTATAAAATACGATAATATTAGCTTAAATGTCATACATCTTGTCTCATACATATAAAGCCTTCAAGATGTTGCAAACGACAAAATAATAATGTGACACTCGACGTGTTTACAGAAGGCCAACCTGGTTTATCTACGTGAAAATAATACGCCTTCCATTAGTCGCTGCGGTCACAGCAGCATGGGCCGTAATGGATGATGCTTCTGACGATGATGTCATATTGTCTTTTGCTGCAGCGGTCATGGAAGGCTCAGTAGCCTCGCACAGATGATGACTTCCAGCCCTACCGCAGGCTCTATTCTTGTAACCGTGACTTGTCCTAGTAATGGTGCGAGAATCGATGTTTGTTGAGTCGATACCTTTTTCTAATTCGTTGGTTCATTAACGGCATTCCTCATATCGTGGGTATAGGAAATGAACTCATACTTTGCCTTTTCGCAAATTTGAAGATGAGTTTTATATCGAAAATAATAATTATTATTCTACGTGTATTAAAATTTTTCATGACAAAAATTATTGTTTTGTTCAGCCCACAGGATAAAAAGAAAATATCAACATTTATGATAGATAACGATTGGTCTCGAATCATAATCCTCCTCTTCTTCTTTCAATGGCCTCTCAGGTCACCCAGCGTTGACTATCACTCTGTTAAATGCATTTCGGTCCTGTGCGGCACGAAAGAGTTCCTCAACACTTATTGTAATCCCTGTCCACTTACGAATATTTCGGAAACTGGGTCTTTATATCTGCCATCGGCCACCCCTTTTCGACCCTCTATTTTCCCTAGTAATTAGTGTTCAATTTTAAGACGTAGGTAAATTTACTACAAATTTGAATCAATTTGTGTGTTTCAAATTAACATCGTCCGCCATTGAGGTGGTCAAATTCGTCGGCATCCCCGAAATTCTTAATCATGCATGGGGAATCTTCGACATTTTATTAAACATTTGACAGTTCAAAATTATTGATACAGCTATATTCTGACCTTGTTCATTAGCAGCAGTTGGTCATATTTTAATTTCTGGTTGTCGAATTTGGTTGTCTGGGAAATATTAGGTAAATTGAAGGCGTCTAAAATTCATGAAATCTATGCATGCATATAAGAAGGATGCGATCTATCCCAACGCAGACTATAGTCGAAAACAAGACATTCCCAAGAACCGAACAGTCCACACTATTCCGCGGGAATTCCGTCTGGCTAGGAATGCTGTTTAATCCGATAAACGACTATAAATATTCCATTCAGGTTTTTGTCTGCATCGGGAGTTGCAAATTCGATAATGATACACGCCATAGGAGGAGTCGCTTTGATACAACAACCAGCAGTGGCTGTCCACAACATAATAGTTACATACAATGGAGTCATAAAACCATGTTCATGTTCGATTGGATTGTGACTCGATTGTATAAACTAGTCGATATGATAACAAGAGAACACATTGGTAGATATAATGACTAAATAATCTTGGCAAAGGTTTAATTATTATTACATGTAGGTGAGTTGTTGAAACCGCAAATCAATTGTTGAAATATTAATTCACATCTGCGTAAGGCAATTTCGAAATTATGTTATGGATCATGTTCTTTATTTTACAATCCTGAAGAGTTTTGCAATCAATAATAGCCTATGTGAAGAAATTACGTTTTCTTGTGTGACTTTAATTTATTCAGAATAATGAAAATACAGCAGCCCTATTCACGAAAAAGTTTGAATCGAACTTCGAACTAAACTTAGACTTAGACATAAACTTTTCTGAAAACTTTTCTAAATATCTAGTCATATAAGTAGTCTGTGATCTGTCAGATTTACTACCTGTCAGATTTACTCCGACTTTTCCAACTTTATTCATATTAAAATAATATTATTACAAATAAACACGCACGTGTGGCTTGTAAATACGGAATAAATCAATTATAAAGGCTGAAAAAGAAATTTAGATGGGCGAAATGTATGTACATATCTAACAGACAGAATTTTTGACAGCTCAATAAGTTGGAAAAGTCGGATTAAATCTGACATTTGTAGGTTTGAATTTTGCCAGGGGCAAGGGCACGGAACTTTAAAGGTCAAACATTCCTTTTATGGGAATTTATGATGTTTAAAGCGTCGTATAAATGGGGTAATGTCAAAGTCATTGCGGTGAACCGTCCAAGGGAACAGCAAAAGAAAATAATCGTTAGACCTTAAAATGTCCAAATATAAAATTTATTGCACTACATATTATTACGATAACTTTTTATTTCGAAATATTTTTCGACCGACTAGCGACCATCTTCCATCTTCAGTGGAGTTTTTGTAAACCGGTTGCTTAGTCAGCCGAAAATATATTTGGGAATAAAAAGTTATAGTACTTACCTAATACTGCAAAGTTAGAAACAATTGTTGCTTTATTTTTTTTTTCATTTTACCCTTAAATTGAAGCTTCATAAATAATTGTAATAAATAATTAGATAATGAAAAAAGTTCGCGAAATTTTAGTATTCTTAACGAACCAAATTTCACAATACAATCAGACGAAAATAGCTTATTACGAAATTTATTAAATTCAGTTTGTTTGTGATTTGATGTGTTTTCCGATCATAAATTATTACATCGTGATGTGTTTTTAATAGATGCGTATCGCGTACGTGGGACATTGGAAGATGTCCATTAGATATGATTAAGTGGCCAGATGACATTACTTTATTGAGAATGACAGTAAATGGTGTTATTCAATGAAATGGTCACGCATGAGATCGCACTCACCACACTCACTCTACATCCAATCGACACAATTATCTTGCAGATGGTTTTCGAGTGATAGTTTCTGCCTTTTATTATTTCGAGTCTGATTGAGCAATTGGCTTGATGTAACCAGTCATGCTTAAAAATTATAATACTTACGAGTAAACACGAATATTTTTTTATGAAATGTGTCAACTTAAAGGAGACTTTAATTTTTTAAAAAACCATCTTTAATTTATAGGAGTGACTTAACTGAAGCTCTACCTTATTTTAGGTCATAAACAATTTGATAATTTACAACATAGATCGATGAATTATGTTCGCGATGATTTTTCCTAGACCCCTTTTTATAGATTAATGTTTTTGATTGATAATTCACGAAATTCGATACATATAAGCTTAGTACTTGTCTACGATTGTTTTGTTTGCATTTACATTCATAATAATATGTATACACCAGGCAAGTATTACATTTTAATCCATTTATGGCACAAATGACAAACAGCATCAACATTAACGTGGCGACAAATACACAGCTTACGTCTAGGCGCGGTGCAGATAGGCGCCTGAATCAATTATTAATTAATATATTGCCAACACAATATCGTTGCGATTATTAATACCCACCATAGCCTCCTATAGACTTAATTGTCACATCAGCTCTATAAATAGCTACAGCGTCACCTCTTGGTGCAGTGCCTGACTAATCTGCAGAATGGATCTGCTAATCTGCGATTCTTTGCAAGAAGGTTTCGATTCTGAGTGCCTTACACCAGAGTTAATATATCAGACAACGTTGTGGCTTAAGTATACGTAGAGGGGACCTTGACCATCAACGTCGAGTACAAAAACAAACCTTACCCAAAATATTACATACAATAATTACTAATACCAGCCGATACTTCGAGACCTCGTTATTTCAAATAATTGATATGTGATTGGATGGGGAGAGGGGGCTTTTAGAAGGCAGTAAAGTAAGATAAAAGTGTAGGATATGCTCTGCATATTGTAAAGCATATCCTACACTTTTATCCGAAGCATCTCTTACTCTCTTACTCTAGCAACCACTGGGACCGTGTGTACTTCTGTCCTAAAGCCACGGCTACACTATGGACAATGCTGGCCATAAATATGAGCTCTGGTCCATCATGGGCAAGAAGTGTGGCCGCTTCACCAATATCGCCCAATATTTGACAATGGCCATTACTTATGTACTTGTCGATCGAGTCGGCAAATGTCGCCAATATTTTTTTTTTTTATTTATTTATTAAATATAATACATACAAAAATAATATAACATTTTTTTTTCTTATAAATTACATAATTATCAATATACTTAATTCACTTATATTTAATTCTTTTTTACCCTCCCTTAAACTATAAAGAAGTACATACTATGGGTACATATCCAGCTAATTAACACCTTAAACATTACAACAATATAATGGTACATCAAAAGTCCTTAATTTTGTCAAGTTTAACAAGAAAAAAACAAAGCGTGTCCGGCACACAGGATTTATATTGTCACAAAAATTTACATTTACAACTCGAGTACAAACGGTCCGCGATGTAACGAGTCTATTCACATGACTCGGTTGTGCAGGTGGTTCGGGTTTTCATTATTATATATTTATTTTTTTTATACTAATTATTTTAATTTAATTTTTTTAATATTCTCTAAAAATATTTTATATTCTTTTTCGGTGCGAAGAATCGCCGGCAGTCCATTAAAGATTGTAATACCTCTGTAATGATATTGGTTTTGGGCAGTTGTCGTGTTTAGTTTTGGTATCTTTAGACAGCCAACAGATCTCGGCCTATCAGCCCTCATCATTTCGTAAACTACTGGGTTTTGAATTATATCTTTATGAATTTGGATGAGCGCCGCCCTATTAAATATTTCAAAAATGTCTCGCACCGGAAACAATCTAAACAATTCATTTGTAGGGAAAATTCGTGGTTTCTTTAGAATTATTATCTTTATGATTAATTTTTGCAATATTGCAACTGGCATTAGGCTTGTACGATATGCTGCCCCCCAGCCAACAATACCATATTGTGCAATGGATTGAAATAGCGCATAATATGTTATTTTAAGTGTTTGTATATTTACAATGTTTCTTAATTTTAGAAATATATAAATCAATTTTCTAATTCTTTGAACAGTTGCGTCTATTTGTTGTTTCCATTTAAGATTACTATCAATTAAGACTCCTAGGTATTTAATCACAGTTTTGGTATTTAGTGGGCTGCAGCTACAGCTACAGTCATTGCTAGGTATTAAACATTTGTTATCGTGAATAACGATATTATTAAATTGCTTGTCGCTACCAGTTTGCAAGGAGAAATGCACTAGAACTGTTTTTTCCGTATTTACCGAAAGCAGATTGAGGTCATACCATTTCTTAATCGTATTAATGTCTTCATTTGCCGTTCTCACTAAATCTTGAGGGTTTTTATTTCCTACAATAACAACGGTATCGTCTGCACATGAAATAATTTGACCGTGAATGGGTATACTAAACATGTCATTTACTATGACTGTTCCTTGCGGTATCCCGAATTCCGACGTTAAAGGATTACTTAAGTGACCATTTATTTTCACCCTCTGCTCTCTTTGAAACAGATAGCTTTTCAACCACTGCAACGCTTGTCCCCGAAGCCTTGAGTGCGATACACTATCGAAAGCTTTTTGCAAATCGACGAATATTCCCAAACATTTATCTCCCTCATCCAAAGTCCTGGAAATTATATTTGTCACCCTTGCTATTGCATCGCTTGTTCCACACCCAGATTTGAATCCATATTGGTTCGAGTGTATTAAATTGTTTTGTTGTATGAAAGAAATTAACCAATACTGGTCCAACATTGACAGCTGTCACGTCTTCTAGGTTATTATTTTCATTGTGTTTTGTACTTTATTGTTCTTTAAGTTGAGAAATAATAATGTGAATTGAAAATATATAGGTAAGATTATTTTTAATATTTACTTACTTGTTCTATTTTAAAAAACGCGTTCAAGATAACCTATAATTAAAGCGCACCAGTTGTCAAAGTCGGACATGCGTTGGACCAATAGTTTAACCAGGTAAACAAATATACTTGTCAAATGTTGCTACTTGTCCATGCATGATTGATCAGAACCCCTATTAGACCAGCATGGTCCAGCTTTGTCCATATAGTGAGCCCTAGCTTAACAGGGTCAAACTCCAGGGAAATCTATTTATAAAGATTTTCACCAGTTGGTCAAATTGTTTGTGAGAAAGCGTCACGTTTAGCTATCTTCTACAAAATTTGTAACAATGTGCTCTCTAAGAAAGCTGTGCACAGATAACCCACGACCTCGGCCACGACCTTATCGGCTGTCGGAAATAAATTATTTCTAACTGTTATCAAATGTTAGAAAAAAAGACAAAACGCCCACTTTTCGTATTGAAATACTAAAACTTTGCGAAAATATGAATAATTTTGCGAATATTCCTCTGAATACTTGTCGCTAGTATTACATGCTACCATCCCCTTACAAAATTGACTACCTCCTATGTAAAATGGTTTTTATTGAGCTACTAGCTTTCCCGACAGACGTTGTCATGTGTGCCTAAATATGAATTCGACTTTGTATGGTGATGAATTAATTATCATTTGACCAATGTGATTCCGAACGATGCGTCTGTTTTAAACCATGTATATTCCATCCGCATTCTGTCAATCGCACCAATTGACAATTTCTGTCAAAATTTCTAAAATTGGAATAAAATTTATAAGGTAAAAAGTACTAATAAGGTTACAGAAAAAATAACAACTAATGACTCTAATAATTCATGACTAATGTTCGATTTTTAAATGGAACAAACCACTACGGGGTTACGACCGTCTTCTACTGTTATTTCGAAGGATGGCTTAGTGTGATCACTTTTCGTTAACAACGTTCGCCATTAGGTGGTAATGTTTGTCTCCGAAACTCTTAATCATGAGAATTCTCAACATGCTCAACATGTCGAAAAATCTCATGTATGAAACAAGTAGAAATTTAATAATTAATGAAACATAGAGAAAAAAGTTGGAAATTATTGAGAACATGAGAGCAACCAAATTTAATCCTTCGAAATAACAGTAGAAGACGGTCGTAAGCCCGTAGTGGTTTGTTCCATTTAAAAATCGAACATTAGTCATGAAATATTAGAGTCATTAGTTGTTATTTTTTCTGTAAGATATAGTCCTGAAAAAAGGTCACAAGAATAATCACTAATAAGGTTGTCTACGTAGAGTTTTCTTTAACTTTCTAATTTTCCATGCATTTTTCTTAATTTTTTTCTTCTTAAAGGACATTTGATGCGATGACATCGGGAAATAGCTCTCCATTTTTATATATAAGATTGAAAAATGGTAAGTGTTAGGGCTACCAGAATATTTATCCTATTCATAAAAAGAATAAGCATTTCACTGATAACTGATGTAGAAATTTTAAAACAACTTCGTTAAATTCTTTGAATAAAATGTACCTAAAATATTTTTCCTTCTATTTATTTTGCAGAGATGTACAAAAGTTAATTAATTAATTAACTGGATACGTGACACTTTAAGATAAGTACCTCTGTTTTAACGCCTCCTCGTAATTTTTTTTTTTAATAGTAGAATTCCGAATTCCAGAATTCTCCTCAGAATTCCATCACGACTGCGCTTAAAGACACAATTGTCTGTATTAATGTAGATTGGAATCGAGTTGATCGGTAATGTATGAGAAATTACCATAAGAAAGGCAACGGAGGATAAACGATGAGAATAATATTATTATATTGTTCACTTATATACAACAACAAAAGGAAATGCGGTGAAAGTCATGTGCCTATACTAACTAATTATCTCTTATCCCTTCCGTCTCTACTTATATCTAATTTCAGATTATTTTTCCAGAGACGTGGTTTTGCACGTGCATTAGCTATGTAAACCACATGTATGATGGTATGAATGAAGAAGTTCTTGATTTTATTTCTTGTCGCTACGTTAATAATAAAGATGTTTTAATTGTCTAGAGATCCTTGAAGATAAAGAGTCGTTTTTATGTCTTAACTTACTTACATAAATCAATATACTAACTTACATATTACGTCGTTGTAAAGCTTTTATTGCGATATTCTCAACCTTCTGTACACCGATGGGTATTAAAAAACATTGTGTCATTTTAATGGGGTAGATTTTATTATCGGTATGTTCAACATAAAGATATTTAATCAATCAGACGATCGAAAAGAAACAAGAGACTTTCTCATTTCAAAAGTTTCGTCCCACATCATGTCCAAATCTCCCAATTCTGCTGGAACTAATGTCTTTAAAAACCCGTTCGAATTGCGTTCTATACCTCCGCAAATTCAATTATTAATTGCATAAGATAAGTAATTCAATGTTCTTTTATGTTTACTTATTCAAGAACGAAAACATCTGAAAAATATACTAATAAATTATTAGTGCACAAGTAAAAAAATAACATAGGTACATAATTTCTTAGAGATTATTTTATTACAAGTTTTTGTCGTTTACACGTGTTACCGATGTACCTACATAATATGCTTGCAAAACATTCATAACAACGCTGCGTTCACACGGGGGCAAGTCGGATCTGATTTTTACAGGATCGGCTTAACTCAAAAGATAATGTATATATATATATATATATATATATATATATATATATATATATATATATATATATATATATATATGTCTTATGAGTTCACACGCGCATACATTCGGTTTTAAGATCCGACAAAAATAACCGATACGGGCAAAACTTGACATGCGATATTGCCACTGGAATCGGATCCTACGGTTCACACTAGCGCAGATTCGGATTTTTTTGACAGCGTTCGATTCTGTCGTGTACGATAAAAAAGAAGAAGAAGAAGATAAAAATCAGATCCGACAAAATGTGTCTCCGTGTGAACGCAGGGTTAGTATTATTTTTTACGATTAATAACTCAAAATATTATATTAAATCTTGTCCTATGCTGCAGCTGAGCTAACCAAAGTGTTATTGTTGATTCTGCTGGTAATTTTTAATTTGGGGTTATTAACGTACCGTTTGGTAGCTGCAGGGTTGATAAAATGTGACTAGTTTTAACGACCATGCGACTAAACTTCGCTATCAAGGTTCGACGTCGTATGTGGCTGTGTTTTTTGTACGGAGACAATCGCGAGCCGAGTATAGGCTTCTCAGACGGACAAGTTATGTATTTATTTTAACATTATGTACGTAAAGATTACCTTGAAGGAGGTGTCGGCTTCAATAAATCACAAGCTTCATTAAAATTTTGTAATGTCGATACTTAACAGATATACTTACAAACTTAATAAATACATTTTAATATAAGTGCTTACGTCTTATCTATATTCAAATAGTTCAGAAGACTACCTGATTGAATGACTAACTAACGCCGCCTACCTCACGTAATACCTCGAGGTAGGTATATCACAAAAACTAAAAAGTTTCCAAAAGGTGATCTTTGTTTTCGCTTAAAAATTCGGCCTATTTACATACGTAGAAATTAAATTAAAGTGCCTATTTAGAAATATGTACATAATAATAATACAACACTTTTCTATACAAAGGTGTCAGAATAGCCTGCGGAACTTATTGCCTGTGGCAATTTTTTCCAGTCAACCGGTCCCGTCCAATCTGAGACAGGCCAACCCCGGGTAGAAATTTCAAGTGAAAAAACACACTAGGAATCTAACCCGGGACCTCGAATCTGAAGTCTACGCTAGTACAACTAGTCTACCGAGGTCGGTTGTACACAATATGTGTAAAGGAAGAGTACGTACCGGAAGTTTATATTTTAAGCCTTTATACATTCGAAATCGCTTGTCGGAATCGATTTTATTGTCATTTGGATCAAAAAGCTTGTCATGATAATTACTGACAGATTTCTGTTGAAGGATTAAGAGTTAAACAGGGTGTTCGATAAATTTAATATAGGAAACTAACATTAAAAAGTAAAAAAAAGGGTAGGTCCATTGCGTGACTGGAATACTAAATCTTTTTTTCCTAGACCTAGTAGTTAAAAAGTTATGAGCTTTTTTTATGTTATAATGTGTAACAGTAAGGCAGATGTATTAACCTACCTACAATAAGACAAGTTCGGTTTAATAAAAGTTAGTTTTTCCCTATTCCGGCATTTCATCTATTCGTGGATGTTTTTTGGCTAACTTCAACAATGATTATACATACAATTATTATAAGGCATGCGGAAAAAATGAATGATAACAGAATGACAAAGAAAATTAACAAGGCAGAAAGGAAAGGTGTAAGAAAGCGTGGCCGACCGAAAATGACGTGGATCGAACACATCGATTCCGTCCTCAAGGAAGGCCAGGTAAGAAGTACCTACTAGGAATAGGAGAGGTTGTATGGAAAACGGTATATCGTTGGAAGAAGCGAAAGATGTGTGTTTGGATAGAAAAGAGTGGAGGTCCGTTCTCTCTGCCTACCCCTTACGGGACATGGCGTAAAGGGTAAATACCTATAGTGATCGTAAATGGGTGGCTCAACAATACTGTAGGTTCATTTTTTCAACCCTTATTGTTATTTTTATTTTATTTTTTCTGCGAGTCCACTAGCTACAGGACACGCTGTATATTATTTTGAATGTGAATTAAAATAGTGAGTGTACCAGTCAACCTATAATTACAGTGATTACTATTAATGATAGGTGCCTGTACGTGTGTGTTGGTATTTATACGCGTGTCTGTACACGGCGCATTGTTTGTTTTGACGTTTCTGTGCATGGGTAGTGGTGGGTAGGTTGCCGTCTGCCAGTCGTCTGCGCAGCACATTAATTGGGTCACTATGCTGTGTATTCTACCATACATACCGGCTGATGAATCCCACATCAATTAAAAATATGTCCATCTGCTAATTTTTATTTCAAGGCCAATATGCAATATAATATACTACATAAAAGGTATGGACAGGAAAAATACCAGGAAAGTGTTTGCGTTAGTATAAATACTTCCGCAAACATTAATAGCGGTAAGAACGAAAATAAAAACAAAAGATTATGTAAACGTAAAAAGAAAAACGCTTTGTAAGCTTAAGTTGCGTAAAGGGATGTAGGCCAAGGGTGAGGAACAGAAAAATGTTTTCGACGTGGTTAGTAGCCTAGCGGTTACGACAGCGACTTTCGATTTTGATGCAAGGAGTAAAAATTATCAGTAATATAGTTTTTAAATTGGCATTTCTGCGCCACGTTAGCCAACCTCGCTCTTCCATGATTCAATTATTATTATCTGTCTATTTTTTTCATGTTTTTTTTTCTTCAATTTATTGTTTTTTTGGTATTCAATGTGACCATATGACATGAGGCATCGCCCTGTTTGGGCACGGGATCCGCCCACTACAACTAAATTGTACTTTTCGTGATGTCCATAACCTTTTTTTCATTTTTGTCTTTTTGAGTAGGGTTTTACTGGCAATGAACCACAATTTATATCAGTACGAGATTCTGTATTATTTTCTTGTTAGCATCTATCAAAACAACGTGCGAGCTAACAGTTTCATTCACGATTTTGCAAGATGCTAATCAGCTAATCCCTTAGAGGCCCTGGTTTATTTACGATAAATATCAAAAGTCCTGTGTCAATTATGTACGTCGGATGGGTCTAGGTCACTGTTTGGTTCTCTTCAAAATAGGCATACTTCCGCATCCGTATTGTGAGTGTGGGCTGGATGTGGAGGCCCTGGACCATGTCCTTTTTGGGTGTCCCATATCGTTCAATCTGCATTTTTGTGATAGTTTGGAGGGTTGTGAACGGCCGTTTAATGTTCCCAGAAAATATTCAAACAGTTGGCATACATTGTTAAGGGTAATCAATTGAATATTTTAGCCTTTTTATTCATTGATTTAATTGTTTAATGATTTTAAAAATTAATTACCAAAATGTTGGGTAAACTGGTTGCTGGTATTTATTAAAAAAAAATATTTCGATTTTAGGACTGTATATTAAGATTTGATAATGTTTTACAAATGAATTTTTACATGACGTAAAATGGTTCACAACCTTGCTGAGACGGTATTCTAGTAACTTCTATGAAAAAATAATACACACGGAAAATAAAAAAAAAAAAAATAAAAATCTCAGTTATCTTTATTATCTAATGAAAATTTCAGTTATCTTAAACTTACGTTCTTATAAATACAATAGATTTCCAAGATAGAAATCACTCTAGTTTGGGTGGAGTTCTATAAATAAAATATAAATAATTATTAATAACAACGAAAAAATGGATTAGCTTGATCGAATGGCAGAACTATTCATATAACATGATTGTTTTAGGATAGATTGATTTCATTCATTCACATGATCGATCGCTGTGGTATTATATTCCATATCTGTCAACTAACTGTCGCCAAAATAATGCTATGAATGGACGCTTCTCTATGAGGCGGATGTCAGTGCCATGTCTGAAGAGTCATTAGTCAAAAATTGAGACGCGACAGGACCACAACACGCTCCATAAAAACATATCTACTAGTACAGTGTTCCGCAAACGGTGTGCCGCGAAAAATTAAGACCCAAATATTTTTAGAGACTCGTCATTCAGATTTGTCTTCTTTGTTCAGAAGAAAATAATGGGTGGTAAAACTTGTTTATCTGCCGAACACATTCGCTCATTTAAATGAGCTCAACAAAAAAATGCAAGGCAGGAATTCTAATATTTTGACGTCTCTTGGACAAAATTGAAAGCTTTCGCGCTAAGTTAGTGTATGTATATCATGAGGTACGCTGTCAATGATGGTACCTTATGAAATGTTTCCAAACGTCATGTCTGCCGATTAAGAAAACAGTGCCGGCATTGATTGTGAAACACTTGCAGCTATTAACAGAAAAAATGAACTGTTTCTTTCCTATGTGTGACCTGCAGTCTATGGACTGGGTACGAAATAATTGTGATTTTCAGGTATATAAAAAGCCACATGGGTGTTTAGGGAAGGAAGGGCAGTGTGGGTGGGGCACAAAAAACAAAACTTTACGACGTGCTTCATGGAGGGGGGGGAGAGCACAATATCAAAAAAATCATCGGTGTACCTCTGATTTTTTTTGATTTGGTAGGTGTACCTTGAACACAAAAAGTTTGCGGAACACTGTACTAGTATACCCACTGGCTATCGAACCAGCGACCTTGTGTTTCAGCCTGTCATACCCATGCACCGATATCAATCAATAAATTTAAAAAAAGAATACCGATCTCGATGGCTTAGATGTCTTGTCGTGAACTTTTGATCAAAATGTCTTGGATACGATTTCCATCAGTCAATTTCTAGGGCGTTTACCGCCTAAAAAAATATTTTAATAAGGGAGATGACCGATTGTATAGCAAAAAGATAAAGGCAACAGAAGTACGATCCATTGCAATACGAAATATTTTTAAAGCAATGCCACCTTTTAAATACGATATAGGTGCATATATGAAAAGAAAAATAACTGCATTACAAAATTAAGTTAAAAACGTCAAAAATATTGTTGTTTTTTTGTACATCAGCATAACCGTTAATCTTGGAATTTTAATTTTGACTGTTTTTTTTTTTAATTAATCTTAACAACTTGATCTTATAATTCAAAGTAAACAAAACCCTAACCGTATTTCAATAATGTCCCAAAATCCCTCTACCCTCGAGCTCGAATTATCCAATTGCGATTTCGATTACTGCACAAATGACTGGTTTGTTATAAAGAACAGGCAATGAACTGCTACTTGGGGTAGGTACTTACTAAATATAGTTACTTGCACTGTTACTCTGTATATAAGGACACATGCATGCACGCGCGTCTCTATTACATCATTTGCGGTTTACCCCACGGATCTGCAGAGCTTGTCTTAGTTACAATAAGTAACGTCCTGCGGCTTATAAATATATAATGCGATATAGGTATTTTGCACTTATTTTTGAATTAGGTAGGTATATGCCCAAAGTAGGGAAAATGAAATGGATAATGTGGAGTGATAGGTTGAGTCGGATATCCATCACTCCAAAATTCAATTCATTCATTCGTCCATCACTGCAAACGAATCGTCAATGGGGAAACTTGATCGAGTGGTCCAAGTCGTTACGTCAATTGATTGTCAGTGTTCAAAACTCGCTCCAAATCTCATATGCAGTAGGGTAAGGTTGCTTATGTCGTACCCCCTAAGGAAATAATACTGTAATATTCAGTACAATTAAAATAAAACAAAATCATCTGCATCTATTAAACCTTTATTTAGTTGCCTTTTAATCAACAATCATAGAAACTTGAAATTCGTTTATCAAAATAGGTATTTTAACGTTTTTCAAAAATATACCTTCGGTACGATTAAGGCGCCTAGTCGCCTAATTCGTACCACCTATAGCCTTAGTCGTACTTAGAAAATATAATTTATTAAAAACGTAATAAACTATAAAAAAGTAATTAATAACCAGAAATCAAATGAATAACTTAAAAAACACTAAACTAAATTCGGTCTGAGATCAACTTTAAAAAAATTTTTTTGTGGTCAAACCTAATTACTAAGTAAATATAAAATGTAGAAAATAGAATTTAAAAAAAAATTGAGATTGAGATTAAACAAGATTCTAAATTCAACAAATATTGTGCTAATATCTCTTCCATGTCTGGTAACATATCATTAGGTCTTCCTAATTTGATTTATTTATTTATCAAAAATTTTCAAATTTCGTCGTAGTGTAGGCTTCGGTACCTATATTAAATTTTCTAAAGGCTTCATTAAATCCATTTTCTCCATTCCGATGTTTCTACAAAGCTTCGATATATCCTCCTGCTTCCAAGTATTGTACTTTATTTCGCCATATATATGTATTACCTGATAAAAAGTTAGGTAAATTATTAAACAATTTTCTTAATACTTAAGTCGTACCGGTACGAGTAAGGAATTTTGCACAGGTACGACTTAAGCAGCGGGGTGTTCTATGTTTAAAACTAAAATCACTGACATAACCTAAAAATGTTCTACCCTTTGAATATGCGTAAACTATTGCCAGATAAGTTTTACAAATAGACGTTAACAAAGAATATAGGTAGGGATCACATTCCTGCCATAAAAAGACTACGAATGAGTCAAGAAATTTAATGAAGACTGTACAACAAACTTGCTTTTTCAATATTTTTGCTTCACGATGACAGTCGGCCGTCCAGTAGTTTACGTTCGCTCACTCAACTAAATAGTTCAGATTGACGTCACTAGATGATGCATTTTATAACTATTAGGAAAGATATTGAGGGAGTACGACTTAGGCCGTGGTACGACTAACGCAACCTTACCCTACGTGTATTATCGTAGGGAAATTGTAATAAAATTATTGAAAAAGGGGCTTGAACAGAACCAAGGAACCAAAATATTGCGATTGGTCATGATAAAATGGCCGGATAAAAATAAAATCTCCACCCCACGCAGTATACAATAGGGGGTTAACTTTGTTTGATTTCTTTGTGTCGTGGTGCTCCCTCTTGCATGATAACACACAATCATTGGGACATCGCGATGTAGATTCCACCTTTACCATTTTTTACATTCAAATTGGAAATGTGGTTTCTCTTGCAGGATTGTAAAATATATTACTTATTACTGAAATTAAAGAAAACAAACCTTATAATACTTTTACTACTTATCGACTATTTGATGGTAATGTTATACATATTTTTATGGCATAGGTATTCATAATTTGAATTTGAAACAATACTTTCTTTCCCTGTCTTCTATTTCTTGTGTTTCGAAGAATGGTTAAGTATCATCACTTTTACGTGGATAATAAATCTCCGATCTCTCATGAATATCTTAAAAACTGCATAACCCGAACAGGATTTGAACCTGCATCCCGTATGTGCCACGCAAAGACGCTACCCTTCAGCACAACGGATAGGAGCAGAACACTACTATATAGGTAGGGTAGGTGTTGTATTTCGTGTTCAGGCTTCGGTCATCACCTCTGGATATAGCGAGTCTTCTTTTACACCCTTCCACTTTTTCCTGTTGGTTGCTGCTTACAGCCATTTTTCTGTCCCATGCACAGCGACTATATTATTATATCCTCGGATTTTTCTTTATGTCTTCAACGCCTTTCTTACTCTCCCAGATTCTTCTTCTTAAAATTTTAGGCGTCCTTATTGTGTGTTCTCGTATTTTATATTACCCAATAGGAACAAATAAAAGATCCTAGTTGTCGGACACTGTATAAGTTTTGGCTGCACTAAAATACCAGACAGTATTTTACTCCGATATGGACCCTTACGGTGATGTTGAAGTTCTTATCTTACTTCCTTATTCCCGCAATATTCGGTTGGCGGAGGGTCTTATTCAATTATTTGTGGTCTCGCACGAAATCATCTGTTTTAAATTTGTTAGTTTTTTTTTGTCCACAAACTTGATGATTCCAGATTCTCCACCATAAGACTGTATCGCATCTCTGTTTGACTTAAATTGAGCGCTTCATTTTTATCAATATTGACAATAACTTTATTAGTCCTTCTGTTTCAGGATTTGTTAGAGTAAAATATACAGGTTTTCATAAATAGGATGGCGTGCTATCCAGAAGCCTATATGGCACTGATCGGTCATGTCGTGACGAAGCGCCCCTTCCTGTGACATTCCTCCGGTCGCAGGACAGAACTAACCGAAAGTAACGAGGCCGTTATTAATAGAATTACTGAAAGTTTAGATACGGTTGTGTTATTATAGTCGCATGACGATATGATATAAAAAGTGGCTTAAAAACTTGGGTAGTTTATACGAGTTTTATATTAGTTCGAAGCTACATAGGTACTATTTATTGTATATTTTATGGACGATGACAGGAACCAATTATTATTACGATTCACTTAATCAAAGTTATAGTTTTGGCCTCCTGAACAATGTTTTTCCAAGCCGTCCTATCCTGCGCAACGGACTCCCAGTGATCTCCCACACCAAGTGCGTCCAGGCACCGCTGTCTTGGTTTTCTACAAATGGGCTCACTGTCTAGATTCTAGAAGATTCTTTGTGGACCTCTCTACTCCGGATCTGGCAACATGCCTGATCGATGCCAATCTTCTAGAGCTGATGACATTGGTCATTAATGGTTGTCCTGATGTGAACGCACGTATTTCCACATTGCTTCTCAGCCTCCATCAGGTGTCATTCCTCTTGATCCTGGGTCAGGCTATTAACCAATTAGCAGCAGCATTCGGCTTACTAAACCATTGGAAAAAAGTTGTGGCCGCCCAGCAACCCTCTCTTTATTCATGATTCGCAAGAGTTCACCAATGACAAAGTTATTTTATTAGATGTACCACAGGAACACTCTCCAACTCCAATATACTCTGACTTTGAGAGCTTTGAATTTGTTCATAGTCGAAATTTTGATGTCTGAGGTCTGATATATCATTGAGATAAAGTATTGTGTTCTATAGGTTTTCCATCACCATGGAATATGGAAGTGCATTGCTTGTCCAAAAGTCGGTCGTCGGTAAAAAGGTTGTTTTTTATGAATTCATGAAAAATGTTTTGATAGTGTTTAAAAGTTTGCTAGTAGTAGTAAATGCAGTAGAGCTGGCTGAAAGATAGCCCTACACGGACAGGCACTGGGTGGGAGCTCGCAACACTGGAGGGACTGAAACTTTACCAGTTCGGGATGTCGTGCGACAGTTTTTCAGCGAGGGTTACATCTACCACCAGTTCGCAGGAGTAGCTGACTGTTCACGCAATCGCCAGTTGGTATTTATGTCTTCCTCCACGATGCTTACCTTGCCACTAGTCACGTGACATTGTTTGACATGATTTAAACGTAGAATTCATTATTCTAATTATGTTAATTATTATAAACGCCGGCTGTCTTCTTTATACTATGATGACGCATAAAGTCAATATTTTTGTAATAAAACTAGCTGGCACATGAGATAAAAAAGGTTGAAGAAACTTTGAACATCAAAAAGTTACATTTTATGAAGTGCTTATTATATTATTATAATTTCTTTTTTCAACACAACCCTTATGGGTCTTAACTTCCCCCAAGAAACGTATCCAAAGCTTCCTTTCGCCGACCGCCACATTTCAGTTCCTTTGCCCCAGAGTCCTGCAGTCTACAACTACAATCATCGAAACTTTAGTATTCCAACGCATCTTCTTCCGACTGAATCGTTAAACAGCACTTTTTTGGAAGCTCCAGATGTCCATCCATACGAAAAATTTGATTTCCTCGCCAGTGTATTCTGTTAATTTTTATTAACTTGCTGACATCCTGGTAGAAAATATAGACCTCGGTGCTGTAAGTAGTTTTGTATAGGTACCTACCTGAAATAAGCAAAAAATACGAAAATGGTATGGAATCCTTCGATAAGAAAATCATGGTCGATTATCTTGTAACTTGACAGTTTCCAAATCTTCTCGTTCACAATTGTGGTTCCAGTTTTGACAAAAAGCAAATCCGCCTTGAAACATCATCTTATAAAAGTGACGTGTAGTTATACATACCTACACCAATATAACCTACTAGCTTTCCCGACAGACGTTGTCCTGTCCTGATGTCTATGAATATTGATTTCGAATTTGTAATTTACCTATATAAAAATACGTTTAAAATATCTTTGAATGTTAAAAAAAATATTTCTGAAAGCTTGAATGAAATTCTGTCAAAAATCTGCGTAGGTACCAATGTTTTGAAACTCAATGTAGTAACTACTCAAGTAAATAAAAAGTGTGATGTTATGGAATTTTTCACAGATGGCGTTGTTGTCAGTAAATCCTTTTCATTCTAACATTAATTATATATTATTTTCTATCCCTTTTCTGATGTTATGTTAGTTATTATGTTATCCGGAGCGGAGAACAAACCAATAAACCAAGCATTATAAAAATCTGATCAGCCGATCTCGAGATATAAGTGTTCGCACTAACCACTTCTTTTATATTATAGATTAGAGATTATGTAGGTAGACTGTAGAGTGTAGACTATAGAGCAGGGGTTCCCAATCTTTTTCAGCTGGCGGCGCACTTACAAGTTTAGTATTTTGTCACGGCGCCCTTACGTATAAGCTATTTCAAATAGCCTACATATATAGTGACTATAATATAATCCTAGGGAAGCTAGTGCATGAAAAGGATCATGGATTTTTTTTAAATGAATATGTGCTCACTCAAAGTGAACACAAATACACTCCTTGACTCTTTCACTATAAGCTACTTAAAGCTTGTGTCGTGAAAGAGGAAGATGGTCGGCATCTGGGATCGAACCACGACGTCCGCACCAAACAGTACGAAAGCCGGCGTTGTAACCGCTAGTCTACCAACCACTTCATCATCAAAGATCATCTGCAAAGTGCTTCGAAAACAAAGCTCACATAATGGTTTCCGTGAAAAGGGCCATCTGCAGGTCTTGAGACGTGAGACATTCAATCCATTAAAAGCCGCATATTTATACAATTGCGAGAAGCAATTTTGACCGCTGCCTTATTCACTCGTGTTTTTTTATCCACAATTTCAGTTTCTTCCTAAACGCTGCAATTTTCTCCAATTGTTTCAGAATGTGCGTGTTGTTGCCTTGAACAGAAAGATTTAAATTCGTGTGTGCGAATTTCTTGGTGTATTTCGAACACGAATTAAAATTCAATGTGAAAGCCTTCGTGAATTGCAGTAATACAGCAGGGACTGTTTGTTCAGCTCCCGTGTCTTTACATAGATTTTAAAAAGTCTGGCCTTTAGAGGCCTAGTTTTTATGCAGTTTATTGCACCAGTGACACATTCTAGTATTTAGTTTAGAGCTCATTTACTTTGAAGCAAGAACTTCCCTATGAATGATGCAATGGTTCCATATAGCATTCGGTGCGACGAGTATATTCATATATACCTATTATGTTCTTTGAAGATGCGAGCGCTCAAAATAGGAATTGTTGCTTTATAGGTAGAAAGCTACCCGCGAATATTTGTGGTTCCTGATCGGTGGTTTCGGATAATGATAAGAGAATTGACTAACGGCGCCCCTTTTCACGTTCAATGGCGCACCAGGGCGCCGCGGCGCACACTTTGGGAACCCCTGCTATAGAGCATAATAATTTGGATGTGGCTCTAAGACAAGAACCAGTCGTCGTAAAACCATTTTACAACGGATAATCGTTATGTGGGAAGTAATAAACTATCGAAAAATAATAAAAAGCCAATTTAACAATACAATATATTACGAAACAGGAATTGGCAATAGAAAACAATGATCGCAGGACTGATGGGAAAACGTTGAACTCTGATTTTTTCTTTTTAAACAATAATAATTATTACCTAAGGTTCCTCTATACGCGTCCTCTTCTCAGGTACTTGAATAAAAATGTCACGATAAGAACACATAACCGTTCGCAGGAGTCCTTCGCCATGATTGAAAGGCAATTTAATAAGTAGGCCATTAATGCCTTCTTCTCTGGGTGCCCCTTCAGGTCCCCCCAGATATTGATAAGTATTGAAAATTTACTCTCAGGTGCATCTGGATCAAGGGCGGATCCAGCTTTATTGGCGCCAGGGGGGTCACATAGTAAAAAAGGTAATTTCCAAAATTTGGTATCTATGACCCACAAGAAATTATAATTATTATGGAAAAGTAGGTATTTTATTAAGAAATGTAAGTACTGTACTTAAAAATAGACAAAAATATAAGGCCTGAACCCAGCTCAAGGGGGGGGTCATGACACCCCCCCCCCACCCCGACCCTCCCCCTGGATCCGCCCTTGATCTGGATAATATGCTATTACGTCCATCATAAACACCATGGATGTGTTTTATTAATTAGTTGGGGTTTCTAGGATCGTAAATCGCGGTGGAAATAACTTTCCAAACACATTCCCGACCGTCTTCGCATGTCGGTATTGTGAGCCCTTCGCGGTTGAGGTTATAATAAATTTACGAATAATTACGAACAAATAATGCGATGGTGAGGGGATAGCTTATCACTTTTCTTCTTCTTCAACCCTTTTTTAACAAACAATGGGTCATGTTGAGAAAATGTCATGTGAATATTTATGCTGTCAATTCCAGAACTATAAACACTTACCTATTCTTTGGCAACCGAATTCGAATTTCGAAGATTATAAAATTTGATTTGGTTTTTTCATGGCCAATATATTTTATGTTTATTAGGCCAATTATATAATGACCTATGTATTTTCATAAATTTAATACGATCAGAAAAAAAACTATACAGAATTTTATTAATGTCTCCGAAACCATTCACCTCATGAATATTATAAATGGTTCAAATAATACGGAAGAAACTTGCGTGATTCTTTTGTAAACGAGTTTGTTTTAAATGATAAGGATGAAAAAATAACGCAAAATATCAGAAGCCCATAGATTATTTTCTGTTGTGACATGCTATTTTGTTATTTTAGGCTATTATATTTTCTCGACGTTATGTTTTATAATAATAATAATCGTATCATCTGAAATCTATTAACCTAGTTTTGGAAACCTGCTAGTATTGAATTCGTTTTATAGGAATATTTTACAATGAAGTCTAAATATGAAAATGATATAACTGATGAATTGACTAATCAACCAGTTCCCTAAGTCAAGATAATGGAATTTTCGAATTGACTATTTAACAAGAAAAACAAAAATATACTTATTAATTGAATTATATATAAATTGTGATGAAATGGCCATACGCTAAATAAATAATAAATAATAACCAGTTCCCTAGTTTCTGTTCAGAAAAAGAGCAAATTGATTTTGAACTCACTATAATCGAAATCGATGCACACCAATTCACGTCATTTTACGAAAACTGTCAAAAATTTCCAATGAGAATATTGGATAATGTCGACGAGACTTCCTGTCAATGTTATTGTTTACGTTTTTTATGTTGTGAATTTAAATATTTTATTGTAAATAATTTTCGTTTAAATCACTCGCGCGTATTGAAGGTATCCCAAATTATTAAACAATTATATTTATCATATTTTTATTTAGTTGAATAATTAACGTTTTTATTTCTTTTGGTTACAGATGAACAAGAACGTGTGCAGAAGAAAACATTTGTCAATTGGATTAATTCACATTTATCCAAGGTATGAAACCTTTAAATTATCCCAATCTAACCGAATATGTAATACAAACATAATTTAGTAATTATTTACTTCGCGGGCTTCTACGATTTTTGACAAAACCCTTCTATGTTTCAACCTAACAGAGTGTAGTGTTATCATTCAGAGAGGTGTCCAAAGAGGTATGGGGGGTTCCACCCCCCTTAAACACTACGTTCCAACCTTAACCTAACCAATTCAAGTCGTAGTCTTATCATTTGAGGATGTTATCAAATCCCCTAATCTATCCAAATTGACTAACTAAACGACAATGACCAACAATATCTTCATTTTTCAAACAAAAACACCAATTTTAGAATCAAAAATAAAATGTCACTCCATGGAAGAAAAGTTTGTATGAGAAAATAGGCAACTTTTAAAATTGATTTTTACTTAAAATTGGTTGAAAAAATACTTCAAATGTTATCAAATCAATCCATAACATGCTTATTTACCAATCTTGCATATACATTTGATATGTGTTTCATATAAAAAATCGAAGAAGCCCGCAAAGTAAATAATTACCCATAATTTATTTATTTCACTCCTAATATTTGACATTTGTGATGCCCACTTAGGGGCATAAGGATGCAACAAGAACCCTCCACCCCGCTCTATCTTGCGCGATTTTAATGACCGTTTGCAGTGTTGCCAGCGTTGTAAAATTTTTGACCCGGACACAAACTTAAAAAAGGTCATTCCGGTAATTTTAAAATTTGGTATCCAGAAAGGTGTCAAGAAATCATTGGTTGGTTGACAGGTTGAAACACTCAATTTGAGTAAAAAAGCGTTTTTACAGCTTTAGAAACTCGAGTTTTCCTCCCTCACCTCTGACATTTGTCATTGTAAATATTTGGTTTGTTTTCACAGCGAGTTCCACCGCTTAGGGTAGATGATCTGATCCACGACTTACGAGATGGCACACGTCTCTTGGCCCTGCTGGAAGTGCTTTCGGGGGAGAAACTGGTAAATATAATATTATGATATTTCAAATTCCAAAAAAATATGCTACCTAATTGTTGTAAATTTCTGAAACTCTTAAAAATACAATTCTTCACATCTCTTGCTAAGTTTGAGCAGTCCAAATTCTCTTAGAGTCACCTACAGTTTTGTAGTTAAGATCCAAAATATCAAATTTTCTGATTGCTCTTGAAGCTTTGATGTTCATTCGATTAAAAACATCCCTTCTCTAGCTATCGTTTGATCAATCCCCAGTTTTTTTCATCCCATATTTATCTGGACTACCTTTAATCTATCTGTCCTTTTAGATTCAAAACAGTTATAAAACCACCATTAAAATTTACGTATAGGGACCAAATGTCTTTTGCTTGTGCTTGATGGGGATTGAAGCGTTCTTTAAAATGTATTTTTAACATTCTGCCATTATCAAGCCTATCTTGTGTTTCAGACACGCACATTTTCTTCACCAGGTTAACTTGACAGCCATTGTCTGTTTTTGTTTTCAGCCCATGGAGAGGGGTAGGGTCCTCCGCAGGCCTCATTTCCTCAGCAACGCTAATACGGCACTCAGATTCTTAGCTAGTAAGAGAATCAAACTTGTGAACATCAATCCCGCAGACTTGGTGGACGGGAGACCACCGGTCGTGTTGGGTCTCATTTGGACCATTATTTTGTACTTTCAGGTAATATTGTACCTATTTCTGATTACTTAAATTTTAGAAAGGAAATTTGACAGATAATTTTTTTTGCCTATTCTGCTGCAAAAGGTGCCATAGCTTTTAGTCTATTGCAGAGGTCGACAGGAACGGCTCTTTGGCTAGATGTTTGTCTAGCGCTAGCTTCTACATATGGAGATGACGTATACTGTGACAATGTGGCTCCTCTCATTTGATAAACTGCCAACCCCTGGTCTATAGAATAGGACTGGAAAAAATATCAACTTCTGAGCCTTTTTCCAATAGATCAATTTATTCCTGATCAATTTCATCAAGGAGATTTTTTTTTTTTTTTTTTAAATGAATCTGTGCTCACTCGAAGTGAACACAAATACACTTTTGACATCTTTCACAGTAAGCAAATGCTTGTGTCGTGAAAGCGGAAAATGGTCGACACGGCCGGGATTCGAACCCACGACTTCCGCACGAAACAGTGCGAAAGCCGGCGTCGTAACCACTGGTCTATCAACCACCTCAAACTATATAGATTAAAATCAGCTAATAATCATTGTAACTGTTTTTATTTTGGCTAAACAATTTTAAAGAAACAAACATAGCTAGTCTATTCCTACCTTATTATTATGAAAAGTAAATTTTGTAGTTCTTTGTCAAGTGTTTTGCACAAGTAACTCACTACTTACCTACCTTGTTTATTCAATTCCTACGTTCTTTCTTTTGGACTTTTATCTTATCCGTTCCGACGTAGATTTGAATAACGTTCAATGTAACATTTTGATTATTATTTAGTCGTAGTTAATCATGTATCGACATAATATTGAATTGTCAAAGGGACATCTTAATAATATCGTTGTTCAAGCTAATGAAAGATTTCTTATTTTTTTTTTAAATTTGATTAGTACCTTCCTGTTTGAAATTCATTGAATTGATGGGTTGTAATAAGTTCTGAACTTAATAAAAAGCAAATCCTGTTAAGTATAATTGTAATGTTTGAGAGTTTGTAGATTTTAAAACTATTTTATTTATTTGTGTCTTAAAATTTTGTTCAATTGTTATTCTTATACTGAAACAAGACTTAAAAATAAAGATTTTGAGTTATGTAACAAAAATATACTTACAAAAACATTAATTCTATTTTAACTCCTTATTCTGTGTGTTCCTTTGACAATATTCCCGAGTCTTTTTTTCTCGTTAATGATTGGTTACTATGCACAATATTGCGCACATTTGTAAGTATTTTGCCTTCTTATGCAAGCTTCGATCATTAAAAGGAATTTGGTACTTCAGAAAGAGATCGAGGTCAGTCACCCATTCTGTAATATTTGATACTTTATATGTTCTTTTATTTGTTGTTAAAAGAATTTAGATATTTCAAAGGCATTTGGATCACAATTATTGTTCCTGTAAAACTTTGATAACTTGCCGAATTCTGTGTAGCCTAGCCCTACGTCAAGGTCAGCTTCTTTGAAATTGGTCCCGAGTTCAATCTCTAACCATGTCAGAACTTTTCAAAATGACTTGAGATATTTTTTAAATTGGACTGAGCCAATTGAGAGATAAAATTTTCCGAAGCATTAAGTTCTGCAGACTATACTTGACACCTTTGTATAGTTAAAGTTTTTTATTTGAACTCTCAAATATATTGTAATTTTGCTTAGATTATATGCTACAAATTCTTATAACCAAATGATATCATTCCTACACACAGTTGTTGATGGTCTAACCTAAAGTTAGCTCCTTAATTTCGAAGAGAAGTGATCCTATATTTCCGTAAATACAGTATTTAGACTAAAGTTAGGAATGTCTCCGTATACTGGTGCTACTTTCAAATTAAATTCTGTGAGATTATCTTTGCCTTTGTTTTATCTAAATTCCTCTAGATATCTCTTGATTATGATATATATATATTTGTAGTCATATCAAATAATATTCCCCTGTATAATACACACTTGTAATGGTATAAATTTCAAATGCATTTTGAATCAAATGAAGTGTTTTTGATGTAGAATAATTATTATTGTTGATGTCCCCATGTATGTTGTGCCATTTCGCTTTCTGTTGGTGAAGTTATTTAGTTATTATTTTGTAAATACACAAGCATGTGGTGATAATTATTCTCTGATGTTGATTTGTTAGATTGAAGAGAACAGTCGTGCTCTGGAGTATTTGGGTGATCTCGGCGGTTCACAGAGTTCCCTGGAGACGAGTTCGTCTCCTTGCGGAGGACAAGAGAGATGGAAGGCTGGTGCGCGCAAGACACTACTGCAGTGGGTCGCCAATGCATTGCCAAAGTTAGTAGCGCTAGGAATAATATATATCTTTTGTAATTTTACTGTCTGCATCGATCATAATAAATTTGTCTATTCGCAGGGATTGCGGAATTCAAGTCACCGATTTCGGTCCTAGTTGGCGCGACGGCATAGCGTTTTTAGCAATTATCGACGCAATCAAAGCGAATCTTATAAATTTAGCTGCAATGAAAAGGGCTTCCAATAAACAAAGATTAGAAACTGCGTTCAGCGTGGCGGAGAATGAACTCGGCATCGCTCGACTTCTGGATGCTGAAGATGTGGACGTGGATAAACCAGACGAGCGCTCCATTATGACATATGTCGCTCAGTTCCTGCACAAATATCCAGAACCTAAGGTGAGTATTCTGTACAGTTAAGGGAAGCTAGTCTTCAAACTTTTCATATCAATTAAGATATGAATAATGTAAAATCTGTAAGCATTATTATTTCTGGTGAATGCACATAAATATTCAAGGGATTAATAATTGCACTGGCTTTCCTGCACTGCAGTGTCCTTGGTGAAAAAAAGTTTCCAGTGTACAGATAACCTGTAGAATTTGAATGATTCCGTATTTGTGTGATTTCATAGGGATTTTTATTTCAGACAACGGGTCCTGATGCAGTAGCCGCGGTACAAGCTGAATACAATGGACTGATTGAATGGCTCTGTACCAAGATAAATTATCTAGAGGAACAAGAAGAATCGAACTCTCTGTCGAGGAATTATGCGGACTACATTAATTTTAAGAGTCAAGTAGACGAGAAAGAAATTATTTATAATAAACTTAGGAATTTAGTTAATTCACAAAGTATGATTTCAATTACGATGGATTCTTGGAAGGAGATACAAACCTTGTGGAATAAACTGCAATATCTTATGAGGAGATGGCTGTGGTCTCTGGACTCTAAACTTCCTCCCGACTTTGGCCCCATCGGAGAATGGTTGGCTAAGGCCGAATACCTGATATACTTCGATGAACTGCCATCGACACTTGATGAGAAGACAGCTTCCATCATTAGCAAAAAATTAGAAGAACACAACACATTTTTTGCAGACCTGCCTTCTATGTTAGAGAGATTTGAGAATGCAAAGCATTCACCCACTGCTATACAAGTGCCTGGAGACCAGCTGGTCAATATGGAAAGAAGACTGAATGATTTGCCTACAAAGGCTACCGAGCGACATGCTAAGCTCAAGTTTTTGGAACATAAATGCTGCTTAATAGCTTTCTTAAATTTGACTGAAATCAAATTAAAAGGATGGTCGGTGAAGTACGGTAGGTTGCCGGAAGTGGAGAAACTCATGGAAGAATATCAGAACTTTGTCTCCAGAAACAAAATATTCCACGAATTCAATAAGGCATTTGTGGATATTCAACAAGTTATTGAAGAATACAAGAACATTTGTCACGTAGATTCCAAGGAAAGTATGGAAATAGATAGATTCATGAGGGATGTAGCTGAAAAATGGAAGAACATATCAATGGAGCTACGATGTGTCCAAAGTATGTTGGAAGAGGCCATCACATACTGGCAGAGGTGGATACCATTAGCCGATGAATTTGAAGCATGGTTGCTGAAGGCCAATTCAATGATACACGCCGACGAAGACCAAAGGATGGAGTTTTTCCAAGATATTTCACTGTGGAAAGATAAACATCAACTACTGGGAGACACGGCCAGCTTCCTTGTGGCCACCTGCGAAGATTCAGTTGCCACCGAATTGAAAAATCGTTACACGAAAATGACCACTCAGTGGGAGAATCTGTTTGGAGAAGTCAAACACTACATGCACGCTGGGGACATTCTGAGGTACAGAAAAGATTATAAGGCTGGCATAGAATCACTAAGTGGCTGGTTGAGAAATGCCGAGAAGATCTTGGACTCTCCTCCATTGGCTTCAACAGATAAAATAAAGCAATATGGCGATCAGTTGCTGAAACTACAAAGCGAAGTAGAAAGCGTTGAAGAACTATTTAAAAATATAAGCAAGTCCTTCCAGAACATGCTCACAGAGCTGCCAAGGGACGAAGTAGAAAAAATAATGAACACTCTAAAGAAAGAAAAGGAAGCATTGGTTAAAGTAAGAGCACTGATACCTGTAAAGCTTCATTTGTATCATCAACTTCTTGTTCAACAGGAGTCACTAGAGACCGGACAGAGAGAAATCAATGCGTGGTTGGAGAAAGCTGAAGAACTTCTGTCCCAAATCACTTATACCGGAGGAAGAGAATCATTGCAGCATCAATTGGACATTTACAAATCATTCTTTTCTCGTACAATGTACTATAAATCCATGCTGGAAAGCAAAAACAAAGTATTCCAAAATATTATTAAATCAGTTGATCAAGACAAATCTGTGGACACCTCAGAAAGTGTGCACACAATGAAAGAATTGAACGATCGGTTCGCCAGAGTGACACAGCAAGCCCATCAGTGTGATCTGAGGTTGCAAGAGGCCTACAGATGCTGGAACAACTTTACAGATTGCTGCAGATCAATGATGGAATGGCTGAATCAGGCCGATATCCTTATCAACGACAAACACAACATCGAGACGAAACACTCCGTAGAACAACATAAGAATTTCTTTACTAAGATCAACGATAGACTTTTGCATGATTTGATTCAAACAGGGAATGATTTGATCAAATGTATACCCGTTGAAGAGCAGAGGGATGTCCGGGAAACTGTGGATAAACTACAAACCAAATGGCACGAAGTTCTATCATTTGCTCCTCTGCATTTGATGAAGCTAGAGTTCAGATTAGATGAGACAGTTTTCCAACAATACATGAAAGACGTTGAGAAAGAGATCAACATTGAACAACAGGTAATACTTGATCACTTCTACATTCAAATGTTTTAATTTTATTTCTTTTAAATAATACTTACCTTTGATCTTTTGTTTTAGGCATATAACCAGAATGATAATGTGGATGCCATTTTGACTAGAAACGAGATATTCTTTAAAAATGAAGGAAGAATATTGCAGATTGAAACATGCCTACAAAATCTTAAAAAGATAACCATAGGGTATTCGCAATTGAATCCATCTGATAATCAATTAGAACAAGAACTCAAGAGATGTGAAGACCAATGGGAAATGACTGCGAGACGAGTGGACGGTTTGAGAAATCAGTTGCAGCAGATACCCGCCAAGTGGGACAATTACCATCAAAACTTTATCCAGATGGAGAGATGGATGGATCATGTCGATGAAACTATGAGGAATATAGTCAAAGAGGTCAACTCCGATGAGGAGTTTGACAAGCAGAAAACTGTCTTCCAAGTAAGTCGTGCTCCTCACTATTTTAATTCTATTTCAGGAAATTTATTTTGCCAATTTGTTAAAATTTTTTACGATTCTTTTCATGCTGCAATCAGTTACAACAATTGATGGTAAAATGTTCTTGATATTATATTTAGGTAAATTTTTTTTTATTGTAAAGTTTAACGGGTGTTCTAAAATTTCATTCTCTTCACAGCAAATTTGCCGAGAAGCCGACATCAAACGTGAAAATATGAAGTGGCTCGTGCAAACCTTAGACATGCTGTCCTCTCATTGTACCGAACAAGAGGCCTTGAACGAACAATCCAAGTTGGAAAATTTGATAACTAGATACAAAAATTTGATTCCAACTATTGAAATTACAATGGTTAAGACGGAAACATTCTCCAGGTGTTACACATACAGGAGAGAAGTGCATGAAGTCATTTGTGTGCTTGAACGTGTCAAGGAACAGTTCTCCAGAGAGGAGCATCCCAAGTCACTCCAGAATGTCGAGAACATGATTATGCAACAGCAAACAGCTGTGTCACAATTAGACCAACAGAGACCGGTTGTCATGTCCATGTTGCAGAAAGGCAAAGACTTGCTGAAGGACACTAACACTCCCGCTTTTGTTCAACAAGAAGTGCATACCTTAGAAACTGGCTGGAATGACACCTATGGAGTGACAACAGATAGACTGCAAAGATTACGCGGTGCTCAAAAAGTCTGGTTGAATTATGAAGATCAAAAGGAAGAAATATTGACAGAACTGGCCAAAGTCGAGAGGGCTATGGCCACTCCAACTATTGAAGAAGGATATAACTTGGAGAGATTGTTGCAAAATACATATCAACTAGACGAGTCACTGAAAACAGCTAAGGTTGAAAAGATCAATAAACTGAAAGCTGTGTGCGCTGAACTGTGTACCATAGCCAATGAAGAACTGAAGCCAGCCTTACAGAAGGAAGTGGTTGAACTAGAAAGTAAACTCAATGCCACTATAAATAATTTAGACAAGAGTGTCAATGACCTCGAAAAATACAATAAACAATGGAAGGACATCAATACAAAGTTGGAAACTCTCAAAGTATGGACACAGAAGACGGGTCCTTTCTTAGTCTCTCAAATACAATCTGAGACTATAACCCCTGAAGAGAGAGTCCTAAAATCAACACAGTTGTTGCAAATAGTCCAAGAAAAAATGGTGTTGGTTAATGACCTCGGAAAAGAGGCTCAACAACTTGAAAGAAATACAAATTCACAAGATGCTCACAAACTTAAAGGAGATATCATAGAGCTGGAGAGAATTCTCATTGGACTGCAGAATACTAGTGACAATCAGTCCAGAGCAACACAACAAGATTTGATGAAATGGCAGAAATATCAAGCTGAACTATCTGACATTAAGCCATGGTTGGAGAATTCGGAAATGAAAGTCTCTAGTGGTCTGGGCAAACCATCCACACTACAAGAAGCAGTTCAACTTCAAACACAGGCTAAAATATTTGAAAAAGAGTGTGAGACACAACTACACAAGGTACAAAACTTGTCATCGTTGAGTCACCAGATGACTAACAAGACCTCAGCACCAGATGAGGTTGATGCTATTCATTCAAGATGGGCAATTGTTCATGACATGGCTCAGCAGTGGACCAGTAAGCTGGATAAATTAGTCAACACCTGGCAAATGTTTGACGCTGATGCTAATAAATTGGAGTCCTGGGTGACCAGTGGAGAGAAGAGTATGGCAATGAGGGCTGTAAATATAAACACTCCACAGTACGACAAACTGGAAAGAGAGTTGTCCAAATTAAAATCTTTCAATAACGAAATTTCTCAGCAGCAATCCAAGATTGTCACTTTGACCCAGAGTTCCGACAGTATTGGACATATGCTGTCCCCTGAAGGAGCCAATGTTGTGAAGGGTATTGTATCGACTCTGAAAAATCGTGTCTCTGCTCTTGCTGATTCAGTACGTGAAAAATCTAATGCACTATCTGACAAAATTATTGAGAAACAAGAATTCCAGGCAAGATTAACAGATTTTGAAAACTGGATGGATTCTTTGAAAAGAAAGATAGAACTACATGATCAAATTCATTCTGATAGAGTGGAACCAGCTTTGCAGGCAATGCATGTATTACTACAAGAACATGCAGAAAAGCAGCCTGCATTTAATGCAATTTATAATGAAGTCAAAAATATGTCCCTGGAATCGACTCCAGAAGAGTCCAAAATGTTGAACGACACATATTCAACTCTTGTAGAAAATTACCAGAAATTAGAAACATATCTCCAACAGAACAAAGCATATCTTGAAAAATGGTTAGACTTTTTGAACTGGTACGATGATGCTAAACAACAAATATCCCACATCCAATACAGAGTGGACGGTCAAAAACAGCAGCCTGAGGAATGTAACCAAATCAGAGATGAACTCAACAGCATCTCGGAAAAAATTTCATCATGGAATGTTCAAGCTGCGTCAATCGATAATCTTCCACATGTTCCAATCAAGGACAAGCAAACTGGAAAGTCTTTGACGGCTGGTAGCTTATTAAGGGATTTGGAACAATCAGTTGAAAAGTTAAAATCACAAATTTCAAATAAAAAAGATCACATGGATAAAGTCATCGCACGTTGGAATAAATTCAACGACTTGCAAAATGGTGTGGAAGTTACATTGCAAAGTTCTAAAGTTGCCTTGAATGCCATTGCAACACAGCCAACAGCAAATAGCCGCGAGAGTATATCCGAGATATTGAAACACTTGGATGGCTTGGATAATGACCTCGAACAAAAGCAATCAATCAGAGGAGACTTAAGAGAAGAAGGATTGCATCTGATGAGAGAGGATGCCAATAAAATGGCAGAGATACAGAGTTTACTATCAACTTGTGATAATCATTGGGAACAAACCACTGGAGCTCTCAGAGACACCCGTAACAAATATGCTGTTTTGTCTTCAACACTACAAGAACTTAGCAATTTCAAGGGGAACTTTGATAGAGACGTTGATAGGGCCAATCAGTTGTTGGAATCTTGCATGGAAACACCTTCTGGATACATCCCTGCAAACCAAGCTCTTGAGAGATGTAAAAAATCTGCCGATATGCTCAAACGATCCAAAACTACACTGGATCAGATGGAGTTGATTAAGCAATCAATCCTAAAACAGGCTGCTCCTCTTGGTGGCTTTAATTCTTCTTCTATAGAGAATGAATATTTGGAATCTCAGACTCGTTGGGAGAAACTCCAAGATGCCGTCATAAAAAGAATACAAGATCTAGAATCACAAGCAATAATCTGGAAACAAATCGAAGATAATAAAGATCATTTGATCAACTGGTTAAATGAAACAAGCAATGCCCTTTACAACGCTTCTGATAATGTAGAGGTGAAATATGGACAGTCCATTCTGAACAAGTACAAGGAGGAACTACCCATATTCACTAACATCAAAAATAACATTTTTGGAAAAATTGAACAGCTAATGAATTTGAATAAAGGCAAGTCAATTCATAATCTAAACTCACTAAGAACTGTATTAGATGAACAATTTGCAAACCTCAAAGATTTGGCTGACCAACTAGAATCTGTGACGGCCACATTAGACACACAAGAAAAGAATTTAAGAAGAGATATTAAAAATGTTGGTGACACCATAAGCAAGTTAAGGGAAGAAATCATCAAGTGTGACGATATGACTGGGGAAAGCGGCAAAATATTAGAACGCCTCAGAAAATGCCAAGACTGTAAAGCTCAACTAAGCAACTCTGGTGATGAAATCGACAACATTACAATGAGAGTCACAGAATTGAGTTCCAATTATCCAGGATTCTCCGAAACTATAGTTCCAAAAGAACTTGCTAGTATTCAAAAGCGTTTTGAAGGTGTCGTTTCTCATACCAATAAAATAGAGAGCACTCTTTTGACTTTCTTGAAGAAAATGTATACTGATAAATTTGGAATGCTTCAACGTGTTCTGAAATCCCTAGAAGAAAAAGCTCTTTGGTGCGCCCCAGAACCTGGTAGTGATAAATATAACTTAGAAGTCAAAATGGCTGCATTGGAAGAGGTGAAAAAGGGTATTGCTGATTGTAATTCCCGCATCGACCACCTCAATCAGTCCTTTGAATTACTTGAATGTGTAGAATCACCTGAGACATTGAGCACTCTGAAAAAGGAAAAACAACAAGCTATTAACAAACTTAATGATCTAAATAAATCATGCAACAACATAAAAGAAAAACTACAAAATAATATTGATCTGTGGTTGAAGTATGAATTAATGTCCGAAAATGTTTCATCATGGTTGAAAGATGTAGAAGCTAAAGTTCGTTCAGAGACGGCCACATTGCTGGATGTTGGACAAATCAATGACAAAATAAAGGAAATGGAAAGTTTCAAACACGAGGTTGACACTTACTCCAGCGAAATCACCGACTTATCAGAATTAGGAAATGAAATTGTTAAATCAAATCCCGAATCTCGTGTTGGCCAGTATGTCAATCATTTGGTAACACGCTACGAGACTGTCAGTAAATTCATGCAGTCATACATTGATAGATTGAATGAGCTTAAAAAGAATAAACAAAGATATTTGAATAATATTGATAAGTTCAAAGAATGGTTGAAAAACGCCAATAGCAAGATAGCAACTTTCGAAAGTTATTGTTCATCATCTGCTAGACCACAGCAGTCTGAGTTGGACGAATTAAAACTATTTGCTGAGGAAAGGGAGAAAGGTCAGACCCTCCTGAATGCTGCAATAGAAGCTGGAGAATCACTCTTTACTGGAATAACTCCGGAAAATAGAGATGTTATTCGTAATGATCTCAGAGCACTGAGGGATAGCATGGATGAATCTATGGATAAAGTAAATGCTGTTAGTAAACAAATGGAAAAAATAATTATGCAGAGATCCACATTTGATGAGACATTTGGACAGGTAACTAACTGGATAGTTGACAAACAAAAAGCCATTGGACCATTCCAACTCAGTGCCACACTTCAAGAAAAGAAGGCTTCGTTAAATAGCAACAAAATTCTGTTGCAAGATATCAACTTGCACAAGAGTGTTGTAGAACAACTGACAGATAAAATTGACATGTCTGATGAAGAAAGCAGTAAAAAATTAGAAGACATTTTGAACAGATACAACAATTCTGCCACACAAATTGGCGATAGAATTAAAGTTTGTGAGACTCATATTGCTAATCACGAAAACTACTTACAGAATTTAGAAAACTATAGAGATTGGTTAAATGCTCTGATAAATGAATCAAGACTAATTGACGATGTGTCTGCTAATGACAAAGTAGATGTGGAAAGCAAATTAGCAACAGTAGAAAATCTTTTGCAGCAGAAACCCGAAGGTGACAAAATAGTTGAGGCTTGCAGCAATCAGTTACAGCATATATTGAAGGAGACAGCTAAAGAAGGTCATCCAGCTCTGATCGAGGAGTTTGAGGAACAACAGAGAGCTTGGACTGTATTTGTCAATCAATGTCTTCAATGCCAATCTAAATTGAAAAATTTATTGAGTGCTTGGACAGAAAACGAAAACACTCTTGAAAGTCTTGATGAGTGGTTGAAACAAAAAGAAAATCAAATTAGAGATCAAAGTTTGAAGAGCTCTTTGGAAACTAAAAAATCATATTTGGCCAAACTGAAAGGTTTGGAATCAGAAATTGCTAGTAAAGGTTCGGAAGTAGCTAGTGCTGTTGAAAAAACCAGTGCACTAGAAGGTGATTCAGATATTGCCGTGCGAATTTCTAAACTATCCACGCGGTACCAAACTCTCAAAAACACTGTGAAAGAAGTGATATCCAAGTACAATATGTTTGTTAATGAACATGAAGCTTTTGAAAATGATTACAAAGAGCTAGAAGGATGGCTGAATGAAAAGATTGAAGAAGCTAAGAATTTGAATGAAATTGTAGGAGATTATGCAATGTTGCAAGATAAACAAAACAAAGCAAGAGAAATATCTGATTTGAAAAACAAAGAAACTCCCAAGTTTGAGTCTTTGTTGGACAGGGGCGAAAAACTTTATAACCACACCAGTCCAGATGGTAGGGAAGTGATTAGGCAACAGCTCCGAAGCATAAGATCTCTCTGGGAAACATTTGGAGATATACTTCAAGATACAAGTAATAATCTTGATCAATGCTTACTACAGTTCTCCGACTTTTCACTGGCTCAAGAACAGCTAACTAAATGGCTGAAGGATGTTGAAAAAGCTATGCAACAACATACTGAGCTGAAGGCATCTCTACAGGAAAAACGTGCCCAGTTACAAAATCATAAAATTATGCATCAAGAAATCATGTCTCATCAACAACTTGTAGAATCTGTTTGTGACAAAGCTCAACAACTGGTTGATCAAACTCAAGATGCCTCCTTGAATGTGTATTTGCAGTCCATCAAACAGTTGTTCCAAAATATTGTCGCTAAATCCCAAAGCTTGCAAGATAATTTGGACGAGTGTGTAAAGAAGCACGCACATCTGTTGAATACATGTAAAGATTTCAGAGATTGGCTCAGTATTGAAAAGGAAAAACTCCATGAATGTGAGGATGTCAGTGGTGAAAAAGGAGACATATTGAGAAAGATTGCTATGATCAATGGATTAAAAGCAGCCGAAATTGAAGGATCTAAACAGTTAGATGCTATCAGAGAGTTGAGTGTTGGAGTTAACAAAAGTACATCTCAGCCTGGCATAGAAGCTATCCAAGCAGAAATAGATTCACTTCAGAATGATTTGAGGAGTTTCATCAAGAGTCTGAATAATGCTGAAGCTAAACAACAACACACACTCAAACAGTGGGAGAAATTCGAAGATCAATCTGAAAAACTGTTGGAGTGGTTAAAGGGTGCTGAAGCCTCTTTAAGAGATCAGGTCCTATTGCCAAATTCAGCCGAAAAAGAGAAACAATTAGAGTCTTACAACAAAAAGAGAGATGAGATTGCGAGTAAAGAAAAGGATATTGACGAATTTGTTGATCAATCCCACACTTTGCTCCAAATAAGTGGGGTAGACCGTCTGAAGCCTATGATTTCACAAATTAGCAATAGATACCAGCAACTTCATCTCACAATAAAAGAAGTGATAAACCATTGGGCCAAACTGGTTGACGACCACAAGAAATTCAATAAATTATATGATGAAACATTAACTTGGCTTAAGCCTTTAGAGGAAAATATCCAATTTCTTAATGACCAATCCAACACCAGTCCCTTGGATACAAAGAACTCAAAGTTACAAGTTCTTTTGCTAGAGAGGGAAAAGGGAGATCAAAAGATCACTGCATTGACGGCAGTAGGAGAAGCCTTACTTCCAGATACTTCTGCACAAGGTAGAGAAAAGATACGTTCTGATTTAAGAGATATCAGAGAGCGTTGGGATAAATTAAATGATGGCATTAAACAACAGCAGAAAAATCATGAAATGCAATCCTTACAATGGTCCAGCTACCAAGAAACACTGTCACAGACGCTTGCATGGTTAGACGAAAAAGAAAAAATTGTCCAGCAAGAGAATGCTACCTCTGCTTCACTATCAACCCAAGAAATAAGATCAAAATTATTGAAGAATAGAACCCTGTTACAGGAAATATTATCTCACAAGCGTGTCATTGAAGTTGTAACTGAAAAAGCACAGTCCATCACAGAAACAGTTGTTTCTGATGCTGATAAGGCCAAGAATATTCAGGATACTGTAGCATCTATCTGGAAAAGATACGATAGCCTTATTGCTGCTTTGAAATCTCTAATTTCCCAACTTGAAAACTGCCTTGATGTATATCAACAATTCAATGATCTACAAAAGGCTCATCTCGATTATCAGAAGCAACTTTGGGAGAAGCTACAACTGTTATCGGACTTTACAGGAAACAAGCCTACCCTGCAATCCAAATTGAAAAAGATTCAAGAATTGCAAGACAATATCCCAGACGGGCACGGTAGAATAAAAATTCTGACCGAACATGTCAACACCAAAGCACAGATATTATCTCCGAGGGCGAAGGAAGCTATGATGAGGGATCTGTCTACATTGACTGTCGACTTTGACAAATTCATTGCAGCCTTGAGTGACATCAAACGTGGGCTGCAAGAAAGGCTCCAACACTGGACCGAATACGAAACAACGCACGAGAGATTAGTCAGCTGGCTGTCGGATGCCGAAATAAGTCTCAAGAACTTCTCGCCCAAAGCCACACTCCCGGAGAAAGTAGAGCAGTTGGAAAAATATCAGGTAAAATTTTCGGAATATTTTTACTCATTGTTTCATTGTCATTTCGTCTTTTGTGTTAGTTTTCTTGTACTTAAACCTTACTTCATTGTTTCATTGTACAGGAAGTCGTAAAGATTATAGAATTTCATCAGAAAGATTTTGCTCAGTTTGTGTCGATGGCTGAAAAGTTTGATCAAGTAAGAGTATAAATAAGACCAACAATTAATTGTTTGGTATCTAATAATATAAAGCACATTTGTACAAAATAATGCACAGGAGGAAGCACAAATACCTACTTACTCACCACTATTTAGAAAATTTATAACATTTACTTTAAATGACACTCAAGGTTCCCATTGTAAATCTATGTTATATAATTCTTGGAGGGTAGGTCGACAGGTTATCGGAATTTGAAGATGGTTCAATAATTTTATTGCAAACATAACACTTACAATGTCCAAATTTATTTATATTATCAATATTAATAACTACTGTGGTTAATGACTGTTAACAACATACTAGCAAGACCTCAGCTCTAGTGGTTAAAATGGTCCAAAAAGTAAAAAGTTGCAGTTATTAATAAGCTGTGATAATTGGAATTTTAGGATGTGGACAAGAATCTGTTAAAATAGGGAATTTTGTGTTGATTGTGTCGATGATATTTTTTTTTATAAAGTTTGCTTTCTCTCCTTTCTTTTCTACATTTTTCCACATAGTTTTTGTAATCTTGTTCTTGCATTTTTGGACTATTGTAGATTTATTTCTATTCCACCTTTATATTTCTTAATTATTACTTAGGTTCCTGTATGAAAATTTTATTACTATGTTAAGTATGTTTTTAGAAATTTTGACCTTTTTAAATCTTTACACCAATTTTTATACTTAATCAAGCACATTAAAATAACTTTTATTTTTAACATAACACTATTTTTCTTTAAATATTAGTAATTTTCATTACTTTAGTGTAATTTTTAAAGTAACATTGAATTTAATATGGTGATGGTATTATAACGTCGCTTTGATGAATTTGCAGTAATTTTATGGTGTAGGAATTGAAGGATTTTGTAGAATTAAATTGCAGAGGGATTTCGCGTTACTTTGAGCAGTATAACTCATTATTTAGGAATAATATTTGAGGAATGGGAAGTTGTGGTGATAAATATTCTGTTTTGTACATTTCAGCTACTTCTCGTTAACCTCAAAAAATATGAAGCAGAGTATGATAAACTCACTGATGATCTGAGTGATTTGATTGAGAGCAGTAACGAAAGTAGGATCGCTGTGAATATTCAACAGATCACATCCAGGTTCCAGTCCATCCAGGCAACCACGAAAGAGATTGTCAAGAAATGTGAACAAGCAGTTGCCGATCATAATGCTTATCAAGATAAATACAAACAGTGCTCCGAATGGATCCAAGCCGCTCAAATTAAATTTGACGAAACAAGAGAGGCCGGTAAAGCTGGAGCACGTGAAGAAATCTTGCAGCGTAGTGAGGCACTGAAGGATCTATTGTCTCAAAAAGCCAGCGCTTTAGTTCTTTTGAATAACGCTATCGAGCTAGGAGACAAAGCCTTCTTGACAACGTCTGATGAAGGTAAAGAAATCATTAGGCAGCAACTGCAAGAGCTTCAGCAATCTATGGATGCATTGTTTGATGAAATAAGTAGCACAGAAAGAGACCTTCAAACCAAACTTACCAAGTGGTCTGGCTTCCAAGAGTGTTTAGAGAGCATCAAGAAATGGTTGCAGTCAGCCGAACAAATGTTACCAAAGGAGTTAGAGTTGAAGGCTACTTTAGATGAAAAACGTGGCCAACTGGCGGTTTATCGAAACTTCTTGCAAGAAGCTTTGATGCACCAGCAAGATATCATTGACCTCCGTGACAAAACAGACAGTTTACCTGAAAAGAACGACGATATCAACAAACAGCTGAACACAATGGTGGATCAACATAAAAATATCCTGCAAAGGGCACAGAAGTATGTTGAGAGATATGAAGGCATTGTTAGTGATCACCAGCAATATAGCAAAGCCGTCATGGATCTGCAAGAATGGGTGGAAGCTACTCACAACACTGTCAACCTTTGGGGAGATAGTGACTTGGAAAGAGTTTCTCTATACAGCAATGTTGAGAGGCTGAAGAACTTGCAGTTAAGACTTCCCGAGGAGCAACCTAGAATTGATCAGATTCGTTCACTCGGAGAAAAAGTCATCCCTGGTACTATTGAATCTGGACACATCAACATCAGAAATCAGATAGATTCATCCCAACAGGAATGGGAAGGATTAGTTTCATTCATCAGGACCACCATGGAAGCATTGGAGAATAAATTACAACAGTGGAATGAATATGAAAATTTGAAAGACCAGTGCCTTGCTTGGATCAGAGAAACAGACACGACATTGCATGCTATTGATCTGAAGTCAACCTGCAAGGAGAAACAAGATCAGTTGGACGCTCTAAAGACATTACAAGGTGAAGTTAGGGCTAAAGAATTGGAAATTGATAGTGTGACAGAAAAGGCCCAACAACTTCACAAAGGCATAATGGGTTCGAGAAGCTTACAGATCACCGAACTCGGTTCCAAGTACCAACAAATTTCACAAAAGGTTAAAGACTTAACCAGCAGATGGCAACAGTACGTCAAAAACCATCAAGAATTTGATACCAACCTGTCAGAATGTACGGCATGGCTTAAGGAAATCAAAAACAAAATGTCTTATTGCTCTGACTTAAGCGCATCTTCCCAAAAAGATTTGGAAAATAAACTTGCTCTTATTCAAGATTTGCTGTTAATTAAGGATGAAGGATTTTCCAAAGTGCAGCATGTTGTTGAGCTGGCACAAAATGTCTTAGCAAATACAGCTACAGGTGGGCATGACGCTATCAATAAATCTCTAGCCAATTTGGTTGAAGAATGGTCAGCTTTAGCATCTAGAATGATTGAGATCAAATCTTTGTTGGATGATTCCATCAGTAAGTGGGCAGGATTTTTGGAGCAAATTCAAGCTCTCAACAAAACAGTTCAGTGGCTGGAAACCTCTTTGGATGAAGTGACGCCATTCCTCGGTAGCATGAGTGAGAAGAGGGCTCAGTTGGAAAAAATCAAAAACATTGAAGAAAAGGCTCGATGTGAAAAAATTGAAGTCGACAACTTGAAAATGAAAGCTGCTGAAATGGTGGAGAGTGGCCAGCAGACACAAGCTGCATCTCAAGCGTTAGAAATATTGGGTAAATTTGATTCATTGTTTGATAAAATAAAGAAGATTCTGTTCGAAAGAGAATGCCAATATAAAGACCATAGAGTATACAAAGAAGCCAGTGATGATTTGATCGCTTGGCTCAGTAGAGCAAGAGAAAAAGTGCCATCCATGAAGTCCAAGAGCTTGAGTGACAAACTTGCTATAGAAAATGCTGTTGCACCCCTGGACGCTCTTCTCAATAAACAAGCACAAGGAGAGCTTCTGGTGGAACATTTGACCCATACTGGGGAGGTTGTCTTAGCCAGTACCTCACCAGAGGGCCAGAAGATCATTCGAAACGATATGAAAGCATTGAAGGAAAGTTTCGAAGGGTTATTCAATGAAATTCGACAGCAAAAAGAACAACTGGAAGCTACAGTATCCCAGTGGCGAGACTACAAGGATGAATATGAAAGATTGTCAGATTGGTTACAGCAGAATGATATTCTCATTAAAAATCATAAACTAGCCATGTTGGGAACTGCTAAGGAAAAAGAAAACCAAGTCAAAGATGTTGCTCAAATTTTGGAAAAATTAGAGAAAGGCAAAGAAGATATAGAGAAGTTCAATAAGACAGCTGCTGGCCTCCTGGCTTCTCACTTAAACACCTATGTCAATAACCAGTTGAGACATTTGAATTCCAGATACCAAGTACAAGTCAACTTGGCTAAAGACGTTCTAAAGAAGGTTGAAACCAACTGTGAGCAACACAAAGAATACGATGCTACTTTAGCTAAAGCCAAGACTTGGATGGAGAAGGCTTGGGACTTAATCAGAGGAAGCAGTGAATCCTCAAGTACGAGCAGCAAAGAAGTCTTACAAAAACGTTTAGAAAAGATTCAAGACCTTCTCAAAAAACGAGAAGAAGGTCAGAACTTAATTCACGCTACTGTTAACTGCGGTGAGAAAGTCTTGAGAAACACAAGGTCTGATGGCAGAGACAAAATTAACACTGAATTGAAAGAGATTCAAAATGAATGGGAAAGACTAGTCAAAAAGATGTCAACAGCTAAAGTCCATTTGGAAACCAGTCTTCTTCAGTGGGCCGATTATAGTTCGAGCTATTCTCAACTTCAACAATGGATAACGGACCGTGAAGCAAAACTTCAAGAAGTCTGCGAACAGAAATTGGCAAAATCCAAGAAGGGTCAAGATCGCCCTGCTCTCACATCAGGTTTGAGCTTAGGAGAAAGGAAGGCAACTTTACGACAAACTAACAACATTGTACAAGATATTGTATCCTTTGAACCCATGATACAATCAGTCACATCAAAAGCTTCAGAGTTGATGCAAGCTGCACCAGCCTCTGAAATTACGAATAAATACGAAACTCTCAGTAAACAAGCTAAGGACCTTTACGCTAAACAAAAGGAAACTGTAGAACTGCATCAAGCATTTATAGATGCAGGAAATGATTTCGTTCAGTGGATTAGAGTAGCCAAGGAGAGATTGAGTAAATGCTCCGAGCCCACTGGCGACAAAGAATCACTCAGCGGTAAAATATCTCAACTGAAGATTCTACACAGTGAATTGCCTGAAGGCCAGAAAAAACTTGAAAAGGCCTTAGAGCAAGCGGAGATCTCTTGCCAGATTGCCGATCCCCAAGACAAAGAAGTCATTGAAGAGGAGAGTGCTTTGATTCAAGAAGAATTTGATGGATATGTGTATGTATATTTCATGAACTTTATTTTGATGATGCTGATTACTTCTTTTTCATTTCAAATTTAATGTAGGTATCTGTCTTTAAATTTTGCAGTGAGCAACTGAACAACACAAAGACATTGATTGAAGAAGGAATTGTCAAATGGACTGAGTATGAAGACCAGTATAAAGAGGCTGCTGATTGGTTGAACACCACTGAAGGACTAGTGCAATCTTTCAATAAGCTACAGGAGAGCTTAGAGATGAAGAAGACTGTATTGGAAGAATTCCAGGTAATAATAGTGTTCAAAACTTGTACAGAATGTAAAATAATATGTAAATATTGGAATATTTTGGGAGGATTCATTGTTTGGTTTTTTAGGTCCATTTGCAGACGCTGTTTGATTGGCAACGTGAATTGGATAGATTGCATCTGAGAGCACAAACACTCTTAGAAACCTGCGCCGATACTAGAGTGTCTAATGGAATTACACAGTTAACCACTAAATATAATGCTCTGCTGTCTCTTGCCAAGGAGATTATGAGGCGACTGGAATTACACTACCAGGTTTGATCATTTGACACTATCCAAGATTCAATATTTTTTAAGTATTTTGACAATGTTGTTGCTATTCATATTGGTTTTGCGTTTTAGGAACACCAGCAGCACAATACCCTTTATGGAGAGTGTCAAGACTGGGTCGATCGTACCCGCGACAAACTCAATCAATGCTCAGAAATGCCCAACACAGCACAGGAAGTGCAGAACAAATTGAACACCGTCAAAGGAATCAGACAGTCTCTTGAACAGGGACAAAACAAACTTCGTTATGTTTTAGAACTTAAAGAGAAGGTGATAATGAACACGGAGCAAAATGGAGCGGCTAAAATACAAGAAGATACAGAAAACTTGAAACAAGACTTTGAAAAATTACTGGTCGATGTTCAAGACATCCGCAATAAACTGAACAACAGAGCTGCTCAGTTTGATGAAATATACAAGGTAAACCAAATTACGGGGTGTTTATTTTTCCCTAACATTCTTGTAACATGTAGGTATACGTTTAACATAATAACACTAATTTTAGCTTCACAAACTTCTCATTGAATGGTTGGAAGATATTGAACAAAAATCTCAATCAGACGGTGCTTTCCTCAATGAACTCTCTGAGAAGAAGGCCAAACTGGAGAAGTTCAAAACTGTACAAAGAGATATTGGAACGCACGATGAAATGGTAAAGAAGATTGAATTGAAACTGGCTGAAGATCCGACAATTCAGTGTAGCGAAATAAATGACAGCTTGCAGAAGCACAATGACATCAAGAAGAGTGTTGACAAAACCATTTCAGTAAGTACATTATGGAAATTTTTTAGATTTTAGAATTTTCTTTGACAAGATTCCCTACTCAATAAGTATTTTATATTTCAGGATTTAGAACAACAGGTTAAAGCTCATGCTGATTTCAAAGAGTGCTATGATAATTTCTATGATTGGATAAGAAATTGCAAAGTGGAAATCCAACAGTGCTCTGATCTTCATGGTGAAAGAGAAAAAATGCACGAAAAGGAAAACAAAATGAAAAGTATAGCTAATTCTATTCCGGAAGGTGAAGCTCTTTTAAATAAAACCATTGATTTGAGTAAATCAGTTCTGCTAACAACTGGCAAGGAAGGACAAGACGCCACTGGTCAGGAAGTGAAACAAGCCAAGATGGATTGGGAAAATCTCCTTCACCTGCTGAAGGAGACACAGAAGTTGATTGAAAAGTGTGGACAAGCATGGAATGATTTCATGGAAACATCACAAAAGATGAAAGTTTGGGAAGACGATTTTGAGAAACGGCTCAATGAACAAATTGAAATCAAGAAAATGTCTCCAGAACATTTAGAAATTTGCAGGGTAAGTATTTATTTATGATAATAGCAATTTTATGTAATGCAATAGTTTTTATAAACATATTTAATGAAATAATTGATTGTTGTTATAAGGCTCTATTGGAAGAAGCTGTTGCTAAAAAGATCATTTTGGAAGAACTCAATGACAGATGTGAGAATCTAATGGAACTCAGCGCGTGTTCATGGGTGAGAGATCAGACAGTTCAGCTGCAATCCAAGTATTCAAACTTACTAACAGCTGTTCAGGGATTGGTATCCAATGTGGAGAAGAATCTCTCAGACCATACGGAGTTCCAAAAAGCTAAAAAGGATCTGCAGTCCTGGCTCGAAACAGCTCACGGCTCTGTTCAAGATTGCATAGGTGTCGGTGATATTCCATCGATCAAAGATAAACTTGAAACTATTAAGTTGGTCAAAACCAGAATGACTGAGGGCCAACATCTTTTGACTGTACTTCAAGATGCTTTTACTAAAGCTATCAACAATACTCCAGCAGACAAGCAAGATGTTCTCAGGGACAGTATGACAACCCTTAGAGAAAGTTGGGATCAGCTGAAAATGGATCTCAACTCAATCACTGCACAGTTGAAAGTATCTCTTAACAGATGGGAAGATTTCGAAGATTCTAAATTACGTCTGGAAAAATGGCTGGACGAAACGGAAGAAGCACTTAAGAGTAACACAGACACAAAGGGTGAACTGGGAGAAATGAAAACACTCCTGGAAAGATTTAGACATATACAAGAACAAATAATCAGTAAGAAACCAGACATTGCACATTTGAAAGCGGAAGCGTCTGTCCTTAGCTCATGGGTGAAGAATCCGGCAGTTTCAGATGAAGTTCAAGTTTTGGAAGCTAGATGTGAAGCTCTCAATGCTAAATGTCTAGGGCTTAAGAATCAATTGGAAACAGAGATGAATGACTACAACTCCTACCATCAATGTCTCCAAGATACTGAAAAGTGGCTTCTTCAGATTTCATTTCAACTCATGGCCCATAACTCTTTGTTCATAACTAACAGAGAGCAAACTGAAGAACAACTCGCTCAACACGCAGTTTTACTCAATGATATCCAGAAATATCAAACAACATTAGATGATTTGAAAGCGAAAGGACAAGGGCAAATTGATAGGTATATCACCAGCACACCTTCAATCAAAAATGTCATAGATAAGCAACTTCAAAATGTCAATGACAGCCACAAGTCCCTTCTCACAACAGCTCTTCAAATCGAAAAACGTTTGACGGAGAGCTTGGCTAAATTCAAAGAGTATGAGGATACATTGGAAAGCATCATGGCTAATTTAGATTCATACGAGCCTATGATTACTGAGTTGGATGTTCCGGTGGAAAGCTTGGATCATGGAAAGGAGCAATTAGAAAATGCTAGAGTAAGAATATATAACATTTACAAGTATTAATTTTCAATTAAAATCCTCTACTCAGATTATTATAATTGATTTTTTTGCTTTAGGTAATGCACAATAAATTGCAAAATGAAAAGGCTCGTCTGGTTGTTGCCGTACAAGCTTGTGAAGCTGCCGCTGCTTCAGTTAGTCGTCCGTCTTCGCCATTGGACAGTGCTCCTCCTCCAATACCTCAGAGAGAATTACAGACAAGAGCCAGACTCGAAGATTTGATTGATCAGGTGTTTATCCCTTCTAGATTTTCAATATATTCTTCATTTGAAATAATAAAATATCATGTTAAGATCATTGCATGTTTCCAAATCATATTGTTGGATCTTTTATTTACAAAGCTTCTATAGATGGCAAAATAATTATATAAGTCGACACGCTTGTCAATTACAATCAGGGGTAGAATTTAGAATGAGCATGTAAACCTTTTGCATGGACCATTTTCTTTATACTTTTATTTCATTAGACATTAGGACGAACTAAATTGGGAAGTGGCGAATATCACAAAAAACTAGCGACCCTTTTGGAAGCTCTGCATACGGACGATTTTGTTCTGAAGATGGATTTCGTTTCGGATAAGGTTGTGCTAAATTTTCTATTACGTTCAGTGAAATATGTTTGCTTTTGTTCTTCGTCACTGTGAATTCGTCGCTTCTTGGATTTTATATCTGATTGTGAACAACAATTTGAATGGTTTCTATTATAGAAAATTAATAATTTTTAAATTTGATCCACGGAAGATCATTTCTAGAAAGGATGGGTTTCTTTTTCAGGCTTTTCTTATGTCCATTGTGACTGTTTGTTTTTGGTGTTGGTGCAGAATTGTAATGCCATTTCTTAATAAGTTGTGTATTCATCATTGTTTACATATTTACAGCTTATTATGTATCGTTCATGGTTTTAAACATTTTATGTGTTTTGCTTTATTTTTGAGCCATTACTTCAGTATGTACTGTGATAAAAAAAAATCGCTGGGCATTTATATTTTTAATTATCCTGTCATAGGTGCAAGGACATCTAAGTAATCTAACCCAGACTGTGAATGAAATGGAAGAAGCAAGACGCCAACGCTTGGAAATTGAAGAATGGATCGAAGCCCAGAATGGTGTGGTTAATGATTGGATTTCGAATCCATCCAAACTCCGACCAGAAGCTGCCAAGCAAGAAATCAATGCCATGAATGATTTGATGGCAGTAATTGCTGACAAAAAAATGAAACTAAGAACTGAAATTCCTAGCTCAGGTTAAATTTATTTTAACAAACTTTTTACTAAAACTTGGTATCCATTTTCTCTTTTTTATTAATTTGTATCTTTCAATAGGTTTCGAAGATGAAATTGATCTTGAAGAGCTTCTGACTAAACTAGAGGGTGATCTTGGTCAAGCGATCATCAAAGAGCAGTCAAATCAAGGTGTTATTGAAGGATATCGGAAAACTATTCAAGACATTCATGATTGGTTTGATGGAATCCTAAAGAGGATGGAAGTTTTAGATAAAGGTTCAGGATTGTCCTGTCCTGAAAAATTGACTGCCATCACTGCGTTGAACAAGGAATTCCACGAAGTTGGGCCTAAAAAACTAGAGAGTGTTAAGAACGCTGTTTCTGATGTTATAAACATTGTCAGCAACTTGGATTCACAACAAGTCGAAGAACAGGTAATGCCGATATAATTTATTAAATCTGTTTTTTAATAGTTGTAATTAATTAAATTTAAAAACCGCCATTGTTTTTTTTTCTATTTCGCAGTTAAAATCGGTTGAAAGAAGAAATAATGATATTGGAAAACGGCTCCAACGTAAGGCTGAAGTTCTTGATATTACCCACAAGGAAATAGATGGAACCAGACAAGAAATAGAGGATATTCATAAATGGGTCATTGAAAAAATCAACAACATTAAAAACCCAGAGCCAATTGGTTTTGAAAGCAAAACTGCTAAAGATAGGCAACAAGAGCTCATGTTCCTTTTGAAGGAAACTGATGGAAAGAAAACATTCATTGACTCTCTTGAAAAGAAAGTCAAAAGTATCCAAAATGAACTGGAAGTTCCTGAACAAAATCAGTTGGAAACATCACTTTCAAACTTGGCATCTGAGCAACGTCAGCTTGCTTCCTTAGTAAAAACTGAAATAGAAAAAGCTGGAAATGCTCTCCAAGCTAGGAAGAAATTTGAAACTGATTTGGAAAAAGCCCAAGCTTGGATTAAAGCTAAGACCAGTGAGGTAAGAAAATTAGGTGGCTATTCACCTCTCAAAGTTGCTAGCATTGAAAAAGAGTTGGATGAACACAAAATGCATGTTGCTGGTATAAAAGATTTTGGTGAAAATAAATTAAATGATATATTCAAACAAGGTAATAGCTTACTTAAAGAGTGTTCTCCAAGCGACAAAGATAGACTGCAAGGTCTGCTTGATGCTGTCAAAAGTGAGTTTGAGAATTTGAAGAAAGAAGCAAATGAAAAGTGTGGAGTTTTGAATGATTTGTTACAAAATAGACGACTATTTGAAGATGACATTAATAAATGTCACCATTGGTTAAATGAAGCAGAAGTTGCTATTTCAGCTGATTTGAGGACTTCTAGCATTGCTTTATTAGAAGAACAATTAGCTAAATATGATAAATTAAACAATGAGGCTGCCAATATTGGAGACATCATAGATAAGGTTTCAGAACAAAGCAAAGGAGTATTACCATCACTTTCTGATGCTGACAAGCTACAGCTTAATGAAGAAATAAGTCTGATGAAAGATAAACATGCACGCATTAAATCTATAATTGGAGACAAAACGGCAGCCTTAAATGATTTCCTAAAAGAAACTAGGGAAGCAGCTGCTAAAATTGCTGAAGCATTAGAACATATGGCTAAAATTAAAGCTGAAATTAAGAATCTTAACAAACCGATTGGAAGCAAAGTTGAAGATGTTCAAAGCATGTTGGTTGCTTATGAAAATCTTTTAGGAGATTTGAAAGCTCATAAGGCGAAATTAGGTGATCTACAAGGAGGAAACCAAAGCGAGCTTTTAGATGTTCTTGCGCAGCAAGATGATCTTATCAAAACCATAGAAGATCAAATATCGAGATTGAAATATCTTTTGTTATTAAGAGAACAATTTATTGCTCTTGTAAATGATATTATGAACTTCATTATGAAATACACATCAATCGTTACAGATATTGAAAAATCTGGAACAACTTCTGAAGAAAAGATTAAGAAATATGATGATGTAATTTTGAAAATACAGGAATGTGAGGCAACATTGGCTGCTGCTACAGACAAAGGACAACAAATTGCGGCAGAGGGTACTGCAGCTGACAGAAACAGTATTACTGAACAATTGCAATCCCTAAAACAACAATTGCAAACTTTGAGAAGAGCTGTCGAGAGACAGCGACAAGAACATGAAAAGGCAGCTGCTGAACACAAAAAGATTAGTGGCGACTTGATGAAAATCTTGGAATGGCTGCATGGAAATGAAGCCGCTGTTCATTCAAGACCACTTTTGCTAAGGGATATTGAAAGTACAGAGAAACATATCATTGAACATTCAAAACTAGCTGACAGTGTTAACAAGCAACTGGACAAAATTAGGAAATTAAAGGAATCAATTAAACATGATGATGGTATGCCAAGCTCCTTGCAAGAAATGTTATCTGAAGCTAATTCTCTTTTGACCACGCTTCCCAGAGAACTGGAAGAGAGAGGAAAATACTTGCATGACAATAAACAATATCGTATCGACTATGCAACTCTAGTAGACAAGCTGAACTTTTGGGTAAAAGAAGCCAACGAAAAACTGGAGTTAGGAAAAGATGGTGTCGATTTCGATAACATCATTTCCGATCTGGAAGAACACAAGATTTTCTTCACTTCAGAACCACATATGAGGGATCTGGTTTCACACCAAATGCAGCAAGCTGCTGACAAGATTTGGCCATCGCTCATTGCCTCGGAGCAAGAAGAATCGTCTAAGGAACAACAGGTCAATAACCAGCTTTTGAAGAACACCTTGAATTCCGCTAAATCACGCCAAGCTCAACTGGAGCAAGATGTCGAAATTTGGAAGGACTATTGTCAACTCTCTGAAAAAATCTTGGCTATATTAGAAAGATCGAAGTTCACTGAAGAACCTGTTTCCAACCTAGCTGGCTTGCAGTTCAATATTCAAAAGATTCAGCACGCTATCAACGATCTTCAGGTGAGTCTAAAAATGTAATTTATCTATTTCACCCAACATAAGCTCACCCCTTCTTACTTGATTATTCAATAAAATTACGACTATTCTGCATATTTCAACAATTATGAATTAATCTACATTCGTAGTTTTGAGCTAGTCGAAGCATCGTCCACATTTGTGTCTGCATAACTATATACTGATGTCAACATCATAACTTAAGCCTAAGCTATTGGCTTTATTGGTTTAACATAATATATATTTTATAAAACCCTGCTTACTTTACCCTATCGATTTTACTTGCCTATATGAATGGATTTCTGACCTTGACATTCTCGTGTTTATAAATACTTCGGTCGCTTATATTCCTTTCTTCTCAATATTATTATTTTTGTTACCATAATAATGTCATTTCGTTTTCACATTGGTCCGAGACTCTTCATAATTTCATTGTTTGGCGACTTTATTTTTCAAATTGAACTGAATAATATTTACGGTCTTCGTTCTCTGGTTTTCATAACAGAAATGGAAGCTGAAATGCCTAAGAACCAAAATAAATCGATAAAAAATCGTGGAGAGCCGGCTTTCGGTCAGTGTTGGTCAACATACAACGCAGCGCTCCCACTCTGCTCGAATTTTCGTTCTCATCCTATGCGGCGATCGTTTATTTACAGTTACGCACGTAAGCGTATCGTCTTCGCTTAAATTGAGACGCCAAATCTTGTTACCTAATGATTTGTTTTCCTAGGAATGCGTTACTCCATAAGCAGCGTAAATCACATTAGTAGAACGTTGTCTGTGTTTTTACCATAGCAACAAAAATATCGTCACATTTTTCAAAGACGGCCGTCTTATCAGACGACGGACCGCTCCCTAGGAACCCGTTACATAACACATGCACACACCGCGGCCGTCAAATTTTAATACACCAACTGCCACTCGGAAAATAAAAGCGTACGCGAATCACAACTTTATCACAAAAACTTTTTACGAGCGGTGTTGTCTAATCAAATTTTTCACAAAGTAACCTTGTATAGATCCCATTATTATTTTTTGAATAACTTCGAATCTGAAAATTATTGCATACTCGTCTTGCATTACCATATCTCTGATGGATCTCTTTAACTAAATTTTTCATATGAAGATCCTGTCATTTTCTAAAAGAAGACTAACTTTTTTCGAAAAAATGGAAAAATCATTTGTACCTAACATTAATACTACAATTATTTAGATTCTTGTGACCTTTTCAGGACTAGATCTTAAAGAAAAAATAACAACTAAGTTAAAACTAGTTGTTATTTTTTCTTTAAGATCTAGTCCTGAAAAGGTCACAAGAATCTAGACATAATTAGAACGTTGTGCACCAACAAAGCCAATAGGCGATAAATATGAGACATTAACAAAAATGGATATAGTCATATCCTGGCGCCAAATACATGACAGCAGTCGCAGTCTTTAAATTTGGTTGCTCTCTTGTTCTCAATAATTTCCAACTTTTATCTCTATTTTTCATTTTATTATTAAATTTCTACTTGTTGCAAGCATGAGATTTTTCGACATGTTGAGAATTCTCATGATTAGGAGTTTCGGAGACAAACATTACCACCTAGTGTCGAACGTTGTTAACGTAAAGTGATCACACTAAACCAGCCTTCGAAATAACAGTAGAAGACGGTCGTAAGCCCGTAGTGGTTTGTTCCATTTAAAAATCGAACATTAGTAATGAATTGTTAGAGTCATTAGTTGTTATTTTTTCTCTACAATTATTTATTACTTTCAAGGAACTGCGATGAATTAAATTGAAAATGTAGATTCGTCGAAGCAATTGACAAATTATTTTATAAATAATCGGATTTCTTTTATTTCTGGATGATCGCTTCAAAATTTGTCATTTTTATTACGTTTCAATTGCACGTACTGACGCCATCATATAGTTCTTACATATTATTTTAGAGCCAATACGCCCCTGGCTCTGACCGACCTCACAACTCCGACGACCTTGCCGGCAGCGCTCGAACTATGAGAAGTCTGGCGAAAGAACGTATAACGCCGGCCGCTTACGTTCAGACCGATAAATAATAAAGGATTATAATATGTACGCCATTCTCGTCCGATATGTATGTTTTTTTGTACCCTTGCGTGGTGATGTCACTCTATTCAGTCACCATATATGTACCTACACACTTATCCAAATAGTATGTAGGTATATAGATATTCGTTTTATGTAATTCCTACAGTTGCTGTTGTTAGCGCCGATGTCCTGCCATTATTGTAGAGTTCTGTCTGAGAAACGTCTGCCACACTCCGACCGCTATCGGTTTTGCCTCCGTGAAAGCGCTGTTTCTCAAACTTTTTTTTAATATTCTCGTCGAAAAAATGGCATAAAATATAATAATCAATTTTATCGTTTACTAGCTCTCCCGACAGACGTTGTCCTGTAGTCCTTACTATGAATATTATTGTTTACCTACCTGACAACCATTGACATAAAAAATATTGTTACGCTGATTTTTGTTAGAATTTCTTTCAAGCCTTCAGAAATATTTTTTACATTAAAACGTATTTTTGTAGGTATAAATTACAAAATCGAATTCAATATTCATGAATTTCTTATGTCAATCTTTTATGTCAATGCTTGTCAGGTAAACAATAATTTTGTTGGTATAGAAGTTTTCATAGATGGCTTTGGCGTCGCAGGAAATCCGTTCCATACTAAATTTAATATCATATTTTACATTATTATGCATTTTTTCAACTTTTTAATAGTTATTCAATGTTATCCGGAGCGTAGAAGAATCCAATTTAAATCAAACATCGGAAGAATCTGTTCAGACGATCTCGACTTTCTTTTATATTATAGATTAATAGTTACTGTGCATTAGATTCAAACATAACACTAATTTTTGCTCTTTCCTATGAATAAAATACCTTCAACGGTTTCGCAGTCAGGAAGCCTATTTTCGAATGTCGATCGATGGGTCTACTAGAATTTTTATGACTTTCGTATGATTTCTTTAAGAAAACGCACGAAAGACATAAAAATTGTATTAAAATCCGAACCATCGACATTCGAGATTAGGGTCCCAGAATAAACAACAAAAATATAGAACTCTGCATATTATTGATGGATATCTTTTCAATACTAACCCCTTAAAAGAAAGTCGCTGAATATTAAAGTAGACGAATCATAGCTTTCCACTGAGATTTTAAAACGGATATCTTCCTTTAGATACTGTATTATGACAAACCGTCCAGATATTATGATAATGATACTATTTTATAGAAAACCGTCTAGAAAAAATAGTACCTACCTGTTTTAGAAAACCGTCCAGAGCAGGTTCTAAATTTAAAAAAAAAACCGTCCAGACAAAATGGTGAATTTGTTATGAAGAATATTCCAGATGCGTGAAAAACCACCCGAACGTAATATTATTTTATGAAAAACGTTCAGATTACCTAATCTATCATGAAAATTCATCAAAACATGCAAAACCGTGTAGACAATATTTTGTCAAATGTAAAAAACCGGCTAGCCAAGGTACTCCATTATGATGAACCGCTCCAGATTTTACACTCTTTTATAGAAAAAAAAAACTGTCTTGACAAAAAATTACTGTTTTGGAAAACCGTCCAGACTGTGATGAAAAACGCTTCAGAAATGATGAAAACCGTCTAGACTGGATAGGGTGTAGGGAACAAGCGCAAACTGTTGTGAATTTGGAAACCGTTGTGCGGCGTAGCGCCTGGGCGGTGCTGCCTCGTAGGCTGACGTAGCGTGGTCGATGTGCTGTGACCACAATAATAATAATAACAATATTGTTATTCTCATTCAGTCAGTCGCAGTGTGCCACGCTGGGCGAAGGCTTATACGCAGTAGAGAGCGCCTACATATTGTTATCAGCGCCGGTGAAAAGCGACATAGTATCACTGCGAAGATGTTACCTAAAGTAAATGCTCCTGAAAGCTTAGCCTACCAAGGATATGAAGGGTGGATATGGACCACTCACCCTCTTAAAGACTTTATTTAAAAAAAATATTTTTGTAGTGAACTAAACAGTCGTTTAACTGAGTGATTTAACTTTTCAAAGTGATTATTATAAGTTCTGTGATTTATTATTAGTTTAGTGATTAAAAAAGTAGGTTAATTTGGTGCCGTGTACCATGTTACGTTGTTAAGCTGTTTTGACGGACTTGTTTTGAAAATAGGTAGTAAATAATATTATTGTTTATAGCAGTGTTATAAGTCTTGTTGAAGCCCCACAAGATCGACCGCGCTGGTAGGCTCCTCTTTGCCTCCCTATACCCCTAAGTGGGGTCAAAAAGGGAGGAAGTATCTTCTATAATATAAAAGAAAGTCGGGTTAGTGCGAACGCTTATAACTCGAAATCGGCTGAATTCTTCTCCGCTCCGGATAACAGAATAATAATTATTAAAAAATCGAAAAATGGATAGCAAATAATATCAAAGTCAGTATGTATGGAACGGATTTACTGACAACAACGCCTTCTGTGAAAAAAATCCGTAACAACACAATTTTTATTCACTTGAGTAGTTACTATATTGAGTTCCAAAACATTAGTAAGCAGATTTTTGATAGAATTTCTTTCAAGCTTTCAGAATTTTTTTTTTAACATTCAAAGATATTTTAAACGTATTTTTGTATAAATTACGAATTCGGTATCAATATTGATAGAAAGGACTGCAGGACAACGTCTGTCGGGAAAGCTAGTGTGTGTATAAAAGCTTGAGAATTTCATCTGATGCCGGTCATGACAGCATTACTATGGAATTTATCATAGATATAAAACTACTTCGCTGCTTATCATTTAGATTTTTGTAATTATGGGATTATTCGCAATTGATTGTATCTAGCGTATCTCTAAAATGCTTTACATACTATATGGACTCCAATAACAAACTTATATTTTTTTTTTACCCATCACACCGCGTCCCCTAAGGGGTAGGCAGAGAGAACGGACCTCCACTCTTTTCTATCCAAGCGTACTTCTTTCGCTTCTTCCACCGACATAGCATTTCGCATACACCCTCTCCTATTTCTCTCACTTCTTACCTGGCCTTCCTTGATGACGGAATCGATGTGTTCGATCCACGTCATTCTCGGTCGGCCACGCTTTCTAACACCTTTCCTTTCAGCCTTATGAATTCTCTTTGTCATTCTGTTTGCATCCATTCTTTCCACATGCCCAAACCATCTCAACTTATTATCTTTCATCTTTGTCACAACACTAACTTCCATACCACATTCCTTGCTACAATTTTCATTCCTTTCCATATCCCGTAAAGTTTTTCCACATATTCTTCGTAGAGATTTCATTCTTCTTTTTTCGTCCATGTCCACGTTTCACAACCATACATCATCGATGGTAACAGGATTGCGTTATGCACTAGTTTCTTTGCTGATCAATTAGTATAAACTTATATTATTAGTCACGTGTTAATATTTCACCCGATTATAACCTTTCAGACGGAAGTTCCTGAATCGATTCCCAGAATATTTAGATAAGACGTTTTAAAAATAGTAGGAAATTGTTCTTACTCTCCTGTGAAATGACCTTTAAAAGCATCCAGGATATTTTAACAATCTTATTAGAAAAAAATTATCAAGAATATTTTCAGATAATACAAAAACGGGAGACACTTTAAAGTCGACGTCTAAAAGTGTTTCAGGTCTCGTCCAGTGCTCGAAATTCGACCATAACTAATTTTAATTTTGAACATTATTGAGGTTCATTTCACAATTTTCTTCCCAAAACATGGATACGTCAAAAATTTGAAATGTGTGATACGTACAAAGTTTTTTCTATTATTTTTACCAACAAACAATAATATTAATCTATTCTCAATATCAAGAATATATGCGTCTTTGTCAATGCCAAATACATGGAGTGTATGTATCAAATACATACCATTACAGTATAGTGTGCGTAATGGTTTTTTATTAATTTAATGTAGGTATTATGCATAATTTAAAAAAAAATATTGGCACTCTATATAAAATATAAGTGTGTGCGAAATTCCACACTCCTCCATCCGCGCAGTTTCCGTAAAAATTGTCACAAAGTTTTTGCTTCACGTATTAGATTTATATGAAAATGGTTTGAACTGTGTGGGAACGAAAAAGCATTTCGCATTCTACATTCTTTTACTTCTAAACTTTTGATCCTTATAGCTGGGTAAGTAAATTCTTCGACTTCGACGTCACAATAAACTTTCTTGACGTTATCTGGTCGAAACATCGCTTTGTTGATCCGTACACGTTCCGTTTTTCTGTTTGTCCGGCATGATTTTTTTGGGTCGCTTAGCTGTCATCTAACGAAATTCAATACCACCAGAAGGTCATAGACACGAGCAATTGAAAAAGTTCTTCTGCATTCGTGAAATCCGGATAAAAGGCCAAATTTGTAAGACCGGAGTTTTTGATTCACACTTTGGTGTAAAGTGTAAAAGCAAGGATACTAGAGTGTCATTCAGAGGTCAGGCTGTAAAAAAGTCGAGTTGCTTTTGCTCTTGAAACAAGTGCTAACTGGTAACACGAGTTCTTTTGACTAAGCCCCGTGTGACATCATCCGTATAACACTTATCATGGTGTGTTGACAATGAGGCAGCGAACATTAGGCGTTAGGTCTGTGTTGGCAACGTTAATGTTTATTGTCGTTGTATTAATGTGTTCTTCTTGTCGCGGTCCTGACGAAACCATAATGAAACGATCCTGTGTCATCGTTTCTTCGCTCGTATTATACATATTATGTATCCAATTCGACACCGCCATGTGTTTGATATAGAATCGTGTGCGGAATCCTAATTGATTACTGCCCATCGTCGTCGCGTTTCGTTACACTAATCATTTCATATCTTCATAATCGAATATTCAAACGTTATGCTGAAAGAAGAGTCAAGTTCAGAGTTTGACAGTTATGTAAATCAAAGGCGAGATATGAGAAAAATTGGGACATAAGCCCTTTCGATTCTCGTCACATGAGTCCACATATATAGATTTTTCCCTCGAGATCATTATTTGACATGTCTCTTTGTAACTTGGGATCTTTCAGCTTAAAATTTATAGATTCGTTTTGCAAATATATCATTTAATTTTTAGTAAACTTCGTTTACCTATAATAATCTTTTGCATATTTTCCCCAGGGTCAGAACTCCCTTTTGGACATCCTATCCGAACGGGCTCGCGAGCTTCTCAAACAAGCCGATTCCAAGAGCGCCGCCACCATCAACTCCCGTAGCGAAACAGTAAAATCTCGCTGGAGAGACATCGAGGGTGGTTTGTGTAAACGCAGAGATGTGCTGACTCCTTTGGCCGAGCGCTGGGTCACCGTCGATTCTGATGTCCAGAAACTGGAAGCTCCTCTTGCTTCGCTCGCGGAGAGAGCTCGTCACGTCGATAACCAGCCTAGATCAGTTAGGCAACTAGAGGAAGCGAAGGCCGCACTTTTGGTAAGTTTTTTCTTCCTAATATGATTTTAAAAATATTGTGCATTATTAGTGTTAACATCATATTCTATTTGTCATTCGCTCAGGATATTCTCGGAGAGGCCGAATCCTTGACTCCGCTCGTGGATGAGACTAAGGAACTGTCTCCTTCCATTGTTGATTTCTTGTCCGCTAACAACCATCAAGCCGCTCAAGATCTGGAACAGCAAATGGAGAAGATTGCCAAAGATCACGATAGGTGAGTGAACTATTAATTACCTTTTTTTCTTTACCCAATATTGGATGAATAAGCGGTGAGTGTGTGAGATAAGTGTCATCTTCTGTAGATCACTACCCACCTGAGGAATAATCGTCCTTGTCGCGGTACAAATGGAAGATGACATTGATCGTTTCGCATCAGTTGAAATGACTTTTAGTACGCTAGACACGTTGGATGGACGCTTGTTTGAATTCAAGGAAAGTGTCGTTTGCAGTGGACGTGTTTCCGTTTTAGACCACATATGCATACTTTGGTCCTTCTTGCCCTAGCCCCTGCCAGATATGTACTACCTGTCTGATAATCTTTTTCTTAATGTTTCCGGCTGTGTTAACCCTGGAATTCCAATATGTATGTGCCATGAGCAGAACTCCAGAAGTGATATCTTCTTCAATTTAATAGATTGTTGACGTTCTTGATTATCCTGTCATCTTTGGAGTTTCACCCATTCCTAATCCGTTGAGGAGATCCAAAACACAGATTTTCTACTGAATTGATACCCTCACCAATGTTTTTTACAGCTGCCCTCGAAGATTTTGTTTTTATGATATTTGTTTAAGCTGTTTTTGGATTTGATCAAAGAGCTTTATAGAAAAGTCACTGTGAAACGCTCCAAATACGGATCAAAACGTACGAATCGTGATAAAAGAGGTCTCTCTTTTAATTACGTCAAACTATCTGTCTTGATTGTCTTTACTTTGTCTGTCTACCTTGACATTTGATTTTTCTACGTCTACCTATTCCGTTATTTCGCAAACTACACCTAATCGCGTTAAATCATTTAAAATGTCTGTTCGACCTTCCGGATAAATCTCACGAGGCAACCTCGACAGCTTTTTTTCACTGGCAAAATATACACCAACATGGATACACTCGATTCTTTATTTTTTTTTTTTTTGGAGACATTTCAGTTTGTTTCCATTTGTCAATCTATAACATTAATTAGCAACGACAGTGTATTTAACCTCATAAAATATGCCAGCGTTACATTCTTACAATGAGTCCGGTGCGTTATCAGATTCACGTGGTACTCCGCAACGATTTTATAATGAGTCACAATGCGTGGGCGTCGATTCGCATGGATATTCGGAAATACACTTTGTATTTTTTATGCCGTCAACGTCCTTGGCTATATAATCGTGAACGGGGCATCTGAATCCCGTTTTTATCTGCAACAGACACTCGCCGCTTCTTTTTACCCTTAATTTTTAATGCTGGAAAAGGATCAAAATTGATCGCCCGTTTTTTGATTAGTCAGTGTCTGAACCGTCATGAATGTATGTCTCTCCGCCTACCGGTGTAACATCTCGTAGCAATAGGCGATTATAAATACTTTATCCTATTGTACTCTGCTGTTTTTTTAGCTGGGAAGTTATCTTTCTTATTACTCTACTCAGTTAATTGAACTCTAGTTCGGGTTTTAACAAGACAAGCATGAATGAGGACGTTACTTTTGCATTTATGTTACCCGTGTCCGATTTTTATAACTTTTAATGATCATCAAGATTTTTGTCACAGAATTGCCATCCTAATTGTTTATTGGCACAAGCAGAGAACAGTGGTAATATTTACGCTAAATTGTTGTCTCCATATACCGACAGAAAAAAAACACGTTTAATGTTACGATGATCTTCCTCTTTCACGACACAAGCTTTCAGTAGCTTACTGTGAAAGAGTCAAGGAGTGTATTTGTGTTCACTTTGAGTGAGCACAGATTCATTTAAAAAAAAAAAGGTGTTTTAAAGGTGATGATATCATTTGCGGAATCAACATAGGTATGTTTGTTTGTTTGTTTTTTTTTTTGCGGAAACGGTTGTCAGTCAATTGGCAAAATTTTATCTTAGGTGCGTATTTAGAAAATCATCATTAACCCTTTGTTTTTGTTCCATTTTTTCGCGTTGCTGAAGCTCCCGAACCGTTTGTTTAGTGCCGCCATTCCGATTGACACATCAATTACAAAACTCGTATTGAATTTTCTCGAGTTTTTTTTTTTCTCTTCTTCAAAGCGACCTCGTGTTTTATTTTAGACCTTCGCGTCTCACCAAGATTTATACACAATAATACAGCCACACTCTGTATCTCCGCATTAGTTCGTTTGCCAATTTTTTTACAACGTTGTTTTCGCGTACGTATTATTATAACATTCACACATTGCGTTATATTTTTTAGCCGGTGCATTTCCCAAATATCTTTATGTTTAGATTCCAACTCCTCCCATATTCAGCGGGTTTTTTTTTCATAGAAATCGTTCTGGTTGATACTGTTGATAAGTATGTAGGTACATATCGCAGACCATGTTCTTTCCTTATTTGATACAGACCTGCGTGAATAAGATTGTGTCATCATTATTAGCAGCGTGAAAGTTCTGAATGAGTCGAGGATCTTTCTCCACTCCGTCTTTTTGAGGGCCGCCGACATACAGCTCCTCAGTTCAATAAAATTTTGTGTTATTATAATAACCTCTAGTAAAACCTCTAGTACAATTGTGTAACCCACAAATTTTCATAAGGGACAATAAGTAGTCCTTGTGGAACTCCAAACCCATCCCAAGAGCACTAATAATTATTGATTGAGTGTATTATTTTCTTTTAGTTAGTTTTGTCATGCAAATTTTCATTGTGTGGAAGATGAGAATGCTATCCTCAATCCAAAAAAAAATATTGCTGGACTTACCGCTGGTTATGGAATTCTTTAATCGGTCCTTTGACATTAGAATTGGACGCTTTTGATATCTCCTAGATTGTTTGCTTTTTCACCTCGTCTTTATTTCTTACGTGATCTGCTCCTTACAAAATATTGTTGTTTATATCGCGATGCGATCAGTCATCCTGTATCTCAGTAGGCGTGTTTGCACCTCCACATTCTGGGCGTTTTGTATGCAGCTTATTCATAATTTCATCCACCGTGCGTCGTTTTATTTTTGATTAGAGCTGTTTTACTGTAAAATGTAACGTCTTGTGTAAATATTAGATTTAATAATATTTTGTATGATTGTATGGATGCGTGTGTATGTGTACGCGCGCGAAGATCTATATTTAGGGTTGGCCCAATTATCAGGCGCTCGCGTTCGCACGTCGTCGACCGACTGTTACTTACAGGGCAAAAAAATGTGATTTTGAAACTGCCAGAAAGAAAGTGATGCGATGACGAATCTCGTTGTGATTTTGGACTAGGCGTCAATCACAAATATTTAATTTTTCAAGCCGTTGTCTTGATTTGTTTTATGTCTATTCGAGTCGCTCTGTAGGTAAATGAAGCGTTTGGTTCCCAATAGATGGCCAAAAAGCTATGTGGGTTTGTGGCCAAAAAGTTGCTGACACTAAATAACAACATGATCGCTGGCTAAGCTGATGACAATTAATGTAACTTTCTTCATGAACTTAGGGCGATACGGATATGTTAAATTGTCAACGATGGTCTTCCCCAAATATTTTCGACCTCCATGATGACTTTTATTTAATTTTGGTTTCAAATTGTCAACGTTTTTGATTAAATAAATAATATCCCGTATCTAAATAAGTGTGTATGCCGTGCAAAGTATTGTATCGCTTATCAGATATGGTAATGGTAAATAAACAGCTCACTTTTGCTGTGCATTTCAAACGTTCCCGTGGTCACGCAGCCTCAAATATCTAAATGAGCTTGTTTACGATGCAAAGCATTGTAATGCTTATCATGTAATGGTAAATAAACATTGGAGGGTTCTTAATTGACAGGCAGATTGACCTACCGGATGACTCTCTCAGCTTTTGTTTTTAGAAGATTACATCTATTTATTTTCATTATCAGAGAATGTGTTCGCATACTACATGGATGCGTGCGAGACAGAGACGGTGTCGTCAGTTCTATTTTCTCGCGGTTCTCTATTTTTAAACATTGTTGTCGCGACCGACTGACAGCGGCGTTTTTCCTTCCCACTGGGTGGCTGGAAACGACAGCGGAAGGATCCTGCAGGCGCCGCGGGGCCAAACTTTACAGGTGCTGTATCACGCCGGTATCTTAATTATCCAACGGTTTTCAACACGCAGATTGACCTCCGATTGGTTATTGGCATTGGGAGGATCGATGACGTAACCCCGACATTGACCAGTTTTCATTTTTCCACTCAACCTACAAACTTTGCAGGGATATATATATTTTTTTAAATTTATGGTCGTGTATCGGTTTATCGGTGTCTTCTCATTGAATAAATGTTCCGGACGAGAGAGATGATGTGTTGCCCACCCGCTCTAATATGTTCTATTTTGGTGGTGTCTGATGTTTACACACACAACATTGGCAAAAGTATCCAACTCGCTAGGCCATTATAATCCAAATAAAAATAGTGTTCCCTCTTCCATACTTACCACCAAACGTATCTTATCACTTTTCTTATTTGAATATTTTTTTAATAGTGTCACGTTTTTTTTCGCAGGCTCCTGAAATTATTGACTGGCAGACTGAAAAAAGCAGACGAAGAAATAGGAGAGATACAGGATATACAGAAACGCATCGCAGCATTAGTGAACACGCTTAATAAACTGTTGATAAATGTGAAGGATTTCAAAGTGTTTGGTGAAAATCAGAAAGTGCTAGATAGTGACTTATCAAAACTAAAAGAGAGTGTAAGTGAAGCTATAAAAGATTCCAAAGAAACGATCAATACCACGAACAAAAAATATAGTGGACGACAGCAACCGGTACCTTCGGATATCAGTCAAGACCTTTCCTCTTTAGAACTCCTATTAGAAACACTCGCAAACGCTATGGAAGAAAAGGATCGTGCATTCAAGAAAGCTAGAACCATTCGTACGGATTATGCCCTGAACGTGGAAGAGATACAAGCTTGGCTTCAAAAGGCCGAACTCAAAGTGCAAGACAGATCTTTAGAACCAAGAATCCTGAAAGAAAACTTGTTGCAAGTTCAAAATGAAATACCGCCTATTACAGATAAGCTCGAGCAACTGACCAAGAATGGAAAAATCATCATTGAAAATAGCCAAGACGATTCGGAAAAAGAACTGATCCAATCTACAATAAATAATTTAACCGAGAGATTATCTCAGGTAAAGTCTTGGCTGGAAGAACGGAAGCAGAAGGTCAGTGACGCGCTGGACGCTTGGGCCAGGTTCATAGCACTGAATGAAACTGTCAGGCAGTGGGTCGAAGAACAGAGGGAATTCCTCGCCAGGCCGTTACATTTGACAACTCTTCAAGATACGAGACAAAAGCTTAACGAATATTCAGTAAGTAAACCTTATCTCGAGTGTACCTAATATTCTCCGCGCGATAACACCGTCATCATGTTCTACCTCCTAGTTATTGTTGTTTGCGCATACCTGCACAATAACTATATTATCCCGCCGATAAAATATTTTCATTCAGTACTTGGTTGATAGCCGTATTAGTGACGAGTGCTAAGCTTCTAGTAAACATGCGGATGAAATAACACGGCAATGTTCGTACTGCCGCTTTTATTATAGCTTGTTTATTTGTATACCGTGTTTGTTGGGTAGGTACTTATGTTTATTAAAATGATTTTCAGACAACGCTGAAGAGTTGCAAAGCGCAGAGCAAAAATCTAAGTGAAATGGCAAAAGAGTTAGAAAACATCGAACAGATCGCCAGTGTAGGGGATCTTCCAAAGATACTGGAAGCTACAGAAGCCGCCAAAGCTGAGGTAGAAGTACGCTTGATGGAAAAGGTCAGTGGACGTTTATGGATATTGTTGTTTTCTTCATACTAAGAGATGTTTTTATTACTGTATTTTATATGGTTTTCAGAATGCCTTGCTTCAAGAAACATCCGAGGAATGGGAGCAGTGTGAGAAGAAAATGAAGGATATCAAACATTGGATAGAAAAAACGAGAACAAATTTGGAATCTCCACAAAATAAGAAGAAATCACTGCGTGATCAGTTGGCTCTTAGAGAAAAAATTCTAGGAGATATCCCTATTCAAAAAACAAAGATTTCTATGTCCATCGACAAATTAAACGTAAGTTCTTTTGAAATGGTGATTGAATCAATCCACGTCTTATTTCATAAAATGTCGGAGCATAATTGTGTTTTGTAATTAGGTCCACTTCAGATCTGGCATCGGGGGAGATGAGTCCGTTGAACGTGCTGCCGAGGAACTCGTACAAGAGTTAGAGGAAGTGGGAGCCACAACACGCGAACAGGCGGATCAGTTGGAACGAGCACACGCACAGGTTGAAGCGCACGCCGTCGAACTTCAGCAGCTAAGGGCTCGCGTCTTGCAAGCGGAGCAGAGGCTCAGGGCAACCCTGGCGCCCAACTACAGCCCTCGCGACAGAGAACGAGCAGAGCATGACCAACAGGTACGTTTCTTCTCCATATTATTTAAAAAAATTTCATGAAGTATTTTCGTATCAAATTGATTAATTCTAATTGATATTCGCAACAAAAAGCACAGTAAATTAGTTTGATTTTCTAAATTTGATGAAGTATAATTTGCGTGGCTAGCGATCGTAACAGATTGATTAAATAGGAACACGAGATATTCTAGTTTTGTAACTGAACAAAGTAAAGAGACAACACACAAAAGACATGTGTGTTGCGATGTAAATGGCATTGTGTTACAAGTGTATCATCTTCCACACCCACCCAGCACCTCGCACCCGGCCGGGAGCAATCCCTGGCCGCTCTACACCACTGCTTGGTTCTGGTTTCACCTCATGTTATTGTATTGCAGTATAAGTATTTTGCCTAATATTTGGTGACGGTGGCTTTAATTCATTGCTTTGTATCTGCCAGCTGTTTCTGGTCATCTGGAGGTACTTGGATATTATATTAAAACGTTATTTACATAAAACACGGGATGTTTCCACCTAGTATCAGTAGTCTCTTATTCTTTGTTTGTTTGTTGTTTATTTGCTTTAATTTTATTTTATTTCAAAAGTTCATTCCATGTCGATTTGATTTGATAACGTCCCATGTTTTTGTTTATAAATTTTATTTTATTTATTTCACATTGCATTTTTCTTTCGCTTTTTTTCCTTATCCTCTCCACCACTCTCCTCGCATATCATTATTTTCTTTTGTTTGGAATCACTTTATCCTCAATAAGGCTTGTCGGGAGCAAATTAAATCACTTCAAAGTAAAATTCAAGCTCACAATGAGCGAATAAAGCTACTATTACAGCGAGGTGCTCCAATATTGGAGCCTTTGCAAGATACGTAACCTATTTGGGCCAGGACTGAAGCAAAATGATATGCAGTCCTTTTGAGCCCTCTCGATTTGCAATTACATTAATTAATATTCAACAACAAAATATTCAATATTTGTCATCGCTGCCACTATCAAAATTTGTATTTTTTTGCTTTTGCGTGGTAAAATCATGTCATTTGAAATATTTAGAAATCTGAATATACTTATATTTTTATTATGACGATCATTGAGAAATAAAATACTTGGGGTTCAGGCACTTCATCTGAGCATGGAGGTGTGGCTGCAGCGTATTGAAGAATTGGCAACAATTATTCACCGAGCTGACCCGTACTACTCCCTGACCGCTGCTCCCACAACCACTGAGGGTACGAACGTCGTCACACACGCGGTGGAGTTTTCCAGTCCTGTTCCTGATGCTCTCGCTGTCGAAAATCGCATTGAAGAATGTGTCCAGAGCAAGCTTTTAACTACTGTTGAAATACCTGCACCAGAAAATACCTATCGCTGCGACGAAAGTGATACTGCGTTTAATATGATGATGAATAGTGCTGAAAAAGTGAAAGAAAATCGTCGCAACAGATCGCCAAAGAGACGAGAAAACAAGAAACCAAAATCAACTAAACACACATCTCAGAAAATAGAAATCAAACTTACAGAAAACCCCATCGTAGCCGATCAGCCGTATAAGCTTGATAGCGAAAAACTATCTCAGATTCATGTACCAGGTGACAATAATACAAATGTTGAAATAAAACTACTCCAGAGTAAGACTCTTGGTTTACCCGAAGAAAATAGAAGCAGATCTAAGAGTCCAATGTGGGCACCGGGTTGCACAACTTATGCCGAGATATTGAAGGGCATCGAAGAAAAAAGAATAGCAAAGGAAAAAGCCTCTTTAATAAAAAAACCAACGGTGGAAATAGTCCCAACTAAAACGATTAAAAGTAGTGATAATTCTGGTGATAATCTGTTAAAGGATGTACTTCAAAAAAGTATATCTAATGTGAAATCAAAGGAGATTAGTGATACTCCAATAAAAGATAGTGTCAGTGTAGTAAATGTTGCAAATAATGCCTCTGTATTTAGTGATGATGGTACATTTAATGTATCTGATTTAAAGAAAAGTGAGAATGAGTATAGTTTACCTCCATTAGTGTACACTGCGGAATATTTCGCTGCCCAGGGCTTTCATTTACCACAACCAATGCCCGATTCTCTGGCAGGTGTTTCCGATCCATTTGAAAGTTCTGTTGTTTGTGAAAATCCAAATAGAGATTACACGGACACAAAAAATGTAGATACTCAGTTAAATTCGACAGCAAACACAATTGTAGTTCAGGAACCTACATTGAGTGCACCCTCGCATCCTCAAACGGAAATGCCTTCGACAACACAAACTGACGATTCAAGCTATCAACTAATGTCGTATGCAAAAATATTATCCCACGGTCTGTCAGACAGATCTCATCAGCCATCCAGTCAATCGAATATATATATTAAAGATGATGAATCTAACGCAAATATACAAAACGACGAAGCTCCTATCCAGAGTGAGAAAACAATCGTTTCACGTGATATTGATCGTAAACCTAACAAATCTTCGAAAGTAAAAGATAGATTACACAAGTCGAAATATCCACCTTCAAAAGGCGAAAAAGATATTAAACCTGTTCATAAAAATGTAGACCACAAGCGGAAACATCCTAAAAAACCTGTTATGGTTACAGAATTTGAATTATCTACCGAAGAAATAATTCAAAGTGAAACATGTGAAAAGATCCCAAATATTTCTAAGAAGAGCATCTCTAATAATGGTGACATCCCAAATCTTGTTGAAATAACAGAAAAAGTGGAGTCGGCAGTTAGAGAATATGATCCCAATCAAATTCAGATTGCTCATAATAATGAGGTATTCGTCAAAATAGTTAGAGACGAAACTAAAGATCGTCCAGAGAAAAAAAATAAGAAAAAGCCCAAAAACAAATCTGGGGAGCAAAAAACTGAATTAAATAATATTTTGGAAAAATCTACTGTACTAGAAGCCAAACCTGCAGTTAAGAAATCAACTACTATAAACATATCGGAAGCGACAGAAGGTGTAGAAAATAGTAAAGTGGTACAAAGTGTTTCTAACATATTGCCAGAGGTTATTGATACGGTAAAATCTCTTCAGAAATCAGAAAAACCCAAGAAAAAGAAAAGTTTGAAGTCCACTTATGAAAATAAGGATAAATTGGATAGAATTGAGAACGAAGATTTAAGTCAATCAAATGTACCTACCAACTTAAAATCTGATGTGCCTCAAACCAGTACAAGTAAAACGTCAAAACGTAAACAAACAAAAACTAAGGATTCTGCTGTTGAGTTTTCTAAACCTGAGTCTATTTTAAGTGAAAAAGTAGATAATACAAAATCCATAAGCTTAGCACCAAAAACTGTAGATGACGTATTTTTGGACATTCTTGACTCCGATGTTAAGGCTGATGTTGTTGTTCAAGAAATTGAAGTTATAAAACCAAGTTCAGACTCTAAAGTAACGGAAGTATTTTCAAAACATGAACCTGAATATTTGAATCTTGAAATAACATCACAAGAGCTTTCTGGAAACGTCTCTAAACCTGCTGTGGAAGAATCACTTTGCCAAAGCGATATACCATTCCAAGATAATAATGGCAAAAGTTCATGTTATGAAAAGAAATCATTGGAAGTTGTTGACATAAATATATCTGATGGTAATAATATTCAACCCGTGGAAAAAGTACTAGATGAGAATATTTCTTTGAAAAAAGAAATAGTTCCCAATATGCAAACATCAACTAGTTCGACAAAGAAAAAACACAAAAAGAAGAAAAATCAGCCAACAAACAATGACAAAACTGAAGCAGTAGCCGAGGATTTAAAAACCACAATTTCTTGTGATAATATTTCAAATAAAGACACCCGTAATCTTACTTCGGAAGACTTCGAAATGTTACGAAAATCAGAAAAACCAGTTTCATTGAACAATAATAAAAAAAATAAAAAGAAAAAACCCAAGGAACAAGATAATGAAAATGATAAAATACATTTAGGCGGAAATTTGTATTCTGAGGAATTAGAAACATCATCCCAACCAACAATACAATCGGAAATCTCTTCAGTTGAAGGAAGGTACGATGTAAAATTGAATGAAGATGTCAAAGTTAGTACAGGTGAAGTAAATACAATGCCGATAGAGGTCAATATAAAAAATAACAAGAAAAAGAGTAAAAGGAAGAATAATCCTCTTGCCACAGAAACATTCGAAACGAAAGATTCTCCTTCATCGACATGTTTGAGTAATGTTTCTCTAAAAGTTGAATTAGAATCGGACTCTAAAACAAATTTCTGTGAAGATGCTGAAATTACGAAGAAAATGAAAAATGTGGACGAAAACAATGACACAATAATAAACGTCGTTGATAAACGTAATTCTTTAGTTCAAAGCCATGACGGAGAGAGTGAAATACCTGCTTCGTGTATGGATGGCATTGAATCAAAATCTAATATTTCGTCCACATTTATTTCTGAAGAAACAAAAAGCAATGTTATTGGAGGAAGGCAACTAAACCTAGAGTTTGATTTTTCTGAAATACGTCGTGAAAATATCACAAACTTAATTCAAGAGAATAAAGTTACGCAAGACCAATCGACTACAAGAATTGTCTTGATAACACACGAAGAAATAAAAGTGCAGCCTGTTTATCAAATGAAAATTCAATTGAATAAAAATACAAATGTTGAAATCAGTAAAAAAGACGAAGAACAATTATTATTGGAAGAAGAAGATAATGATAAAAGAAAAGATAAATTGAATGAATCGGATTCAAACGTTCCTTCAGATTTAGCTTTGCATGAAATTTGTGTAGAAAAATTCACGCCATTACCTGATGACACATACACAAGTCAAAAAGAAAACTTTGAAGATACTAATATAGACAATAAACAAGAGAAAAATCTCGTCACTTTTGCCGAAGAATGTATTGATGTTGTCAAAGATGTTTGCCCCATGACAGAATCTAACACTGAAGAGGTTACGTCCCTTACGTTATCAACAGAATCCGTTAATAAACAAGCTGATTATGTTCAGTTGAATGTAGACGATATTAGTGAATGTATATTTGGTTCAGTCCAAGAAAGACGGGTCGTTGAAAACAAAGAACCAGAAACATTCGAAAAGGGAGAAAAGAAAAAGCATAAGAAAAATCCTCCTCCATTTGAAGGTGAAGAGCTTGAACATTATCTAAAAGTAAAGGATATTGTTAAAAAGAAGAGGAAACAAGAAAAGAAAAAAGCGGAATCATTAAAAAACGTTTTACCTAATGAAAAGTGTACAACTTCTCTTAAGGATCAAAGTGACGTAAACATCATTAGAAATTATAATGAACCTACTCCAGAGTCCGCCTCTGTGCAAGAAGTTGAAATCAGCTCAAGATCAATTGCTGCTCTTCCCGACACAGCCATAAGAACATTTGAAATGAAGGATAAGCCTGATATACCCCAAGAATCAAATTTAAAAAGTAATAACGTTTTGCATTCAAAATTGGAGACTTCAGATAAGCCTATTACTGTCCAAGACATAAATAAAACAAATAATGACATTTTATCATCCGAATTACAAATTTATGATAAAAAAATTGATTCTCAAGAAATAATTTTAGTATCAAATAATGCGTTTACTGAAAGTGAAATCCCAGCACATTCAGATCCCGCAAAATCACAATATCTCTTGCAAACTATTGAAACAAGGGATGTTTTGAATATGGAGCCTGATTCAAAATTTGAATCAACATATACCAGTAATTCGTTCCCATTGCAAAATCAGAATTACATGTCTAATGATTATGAAAATATATTGCTCTATTATCATATTAAACCATTTGAGGCCGTTTTTGCAAAATTAGAAAGAGAACCCGAAGATGTTTCGTTAAAAAGACAACCTGAAAATATTACGTTTAGTAAAGAACCAAACGATGAATCGTTGAAAGAAGTACCCGGAGATGTTTCGTTAAAGAGAGAACCCGAAGATTTTTCGTTAAAAAGACAACCTGAAAATATTATGTTTAATAGAGAACCCAACGATGAATCGTTGAAAGAAGTACCCGGAGATGATTCGTTCAAAAGAGAAGATGTTTTAAGAATTAACGATCTATCAAATTTAACCGATATGTGTCCTAAATATAATCTTCCTTTAATAAGACATCACGAATCTCTCTACTATACAGAGTTATCAAAAATACCAGCCAAGGAATCTTCTGAGTTGGACAATAGTGCGCAAGAAATAACAGTCGCATTAACTAGTACTGTTTCGGAAACGACTCCGCAAAAGCCGACTGATTTAGGTCCATCCACAGACCAACTGATCGTTTCAAAAGAACCTGAACTACAGAGCGAGCCAAAGCCACAGCCTGTGGCTTATGCAGGTTTACCTTTGGATAAAACGACCGACGATTGCATGTCAGTATTTGATGATGAAATGACGCTGGACAATGAAGACGAAGAACCAGCTAAGGGACCTACCGAGTTGGACAAGAGCTCGCAAGAAATAACAGTCACATTTACTACGACTGATTCGGAAACGACAACGCAAAAGCCCACCGATTCGGATCCATCCACAGAACAACTGATCATTACAAAAGAACCTGAAGTACAGGTCTATCCAAAGCCACAACCGGTGGCTTATGCAGGCTTACCTTTGGATAAGACGTCCGACGATTGGATGTCGGTATTTGATGATGAAATGACGCTGGAAGACGAAGAACCAGCTAAGGAACCTACTGAGTTAGACAAGAGCTCGCAAGAAATAACACTCACATTTACTACGGCTGTTTCGGAAACGACTCCGCAAAAGCCGACTGATTTAGGTCCATCCACAGACCAACTGATCGTTTCAAAAGAACCTGAACTACAGAGCGAGCCAAAGCCACAACCTGTGGCTTATGCAGGCTTACCTTTGGATAAGACGTCCGACGATTGGATGTCGGTATTTGATGATGAAATGACGCTGGAAGATGAAGACGAAGAACCAGCTAAGGAACCTACTGAGTTGGACAAGAGCTCGCAAGAAATAACACTCACATTTACTACGGCTGTTTCGGAAAATAGAACTCAAAAACCCACCGATTCGGGTCCATACACAGAACAACCGATCGTTTCAAAAGAACCTGAAGTACAGGTCGATCCAAAGCCACAACCTGTGGCTTATGCAGGCTTACCTTTGGATAAGACGTCCGACGATTGGATGTCGGTATTTGATGATGAAATGACGCTGGAAGACGAAGAAGAAGAACCAGCTAAGGAACCTACTGAGTTGGACAAGAGCTCGCAAGAAATAACAGTCACATTTACTACGACTGTTTCGGAAATAACAACGCAAAAATCCACCGATTCGGGTCCATCCACAGAACAACTGATCGTTTCAAAAGAACCTGAAGTACAGGTCGATCCAAAGCCACAGCCTGTGACTTATGCAGGCTTACCTTTGGATAAGACGTCCGACGATTGGATGTCGGTATTTGATGATGAAATGACGCTGGAAGACGAAGAACCAGCTAAGGAACCTACTGAGTTAGACAAGAGCTCGCAAGAAATAACAGTCACATTTACTACGACTGTTTCGGAAACAACAACTCAAAAACCCACCGATTCGGGTCCATCCACAGAACAACTGATCGTTTCAAAAGAACCTGAAGTACAGGTCGATCCAAAGCCACAACCTGTGGCTTATGCAGGCTTACCTTTGGATAAGACGTCCGACGATTGGATGTCGGTATTTGATGATGAAATGACGCTGGAAGACGAAGAACCAGCTAAGGAACCTACTGAGTTAGACAAGAGCTCGCAAGAAATAACAGTCACGTTTACTACGACTGTTTCGGAAACGAGTCTTCAAAAGCCGACCGATTCAGGTCCATCCACAGACCAACTGATCGTTTCAAAAGAACCTGAGGTACAGGTCGATCCGAAGCCACAACCTGTGGCTTATGCAGGCTTACCTTTGGATAAGACGTCCGACGATTGGATGTCGGTATTTGATGATGAAATGACGCTGGAAGACGAAGAACCAGCTAAGGAACCATCTGAATTAGACAAGAGCTCGCAAGAAATAACAGTCACATTTACTACAACTGTTTCGGAAACGAGTCTTGAAAAGCCGACCGATTCAGGTCCATCCACAAAACAACTCATCGTTTCAAAAGAACCTGAAGTACAGGTCGATCCAAAGCCACAACCTGTGGCTTATGCAGGCTTACCTTTGGATAAGACGTCCGACGATTGGATGTCGGTATTTGATGATGAAATGACGCTGGAAGACGAAGAACCAGCTAAGGAACCATCTGAATTAGACAAGAGCTCGCAAGAAATAACAGTCACATTTACTACAACTGTTTCGGAAACGAGTCTTGAAAAGCCGACCGATTCAGGTCCATCCACAAAACAACTCATCGTTTCAAAAGAACCTGAAGTACAGGTCGATCCAAAGCCACAACCTGTGGCTTATGCAGTACCTTTGGATAAGTCGTCCGACGATTTGATGTCGGTATTTGATGGTGAAATGACGCTGGAAGATAAAGATGCCGAAGATGGTAGTATCACCCCTACCCCTATCAAACCGTTTGAAACTCCCGGTTATGGTGGACTTTCCATCAATAAATCATCTGATGAATGGATAGCGATTATTGATGATAAAATCAATATGAACGTGAAAGATGATGAATCGACAATGCTATCGAATCAATATTCTGAAGAAATACATTTGGTTAGTAAAGGAAATACAGATGTAGTTAATCCTTTAGGAGATTCAGTCAAACACATTTATCTTAATGTTTTGGCTGATGAATATGTTCCATCCGATGTAGAATCTCCAACATCACAATCAAATTATTTTGAAAATGCTGAACCTGACACAAAAGAATCGCCAACCGATTTGTTTACACATAAATCTGTTGCCGATCTCATTCAAGGTGATGAATCTTCATCTGATTGGATGAACATGCTACAAAAATCATTTACCCTTCCCGAAGGAAACAAAAATAATGATAATCTGGATAAAGAACTTAGAGATTATTCGAATTTGTCAACGATAGATCAGTCAAATGTTTGGATGAACATGTTGAGTGAGACTCTAGGAGAAAATATAGTTGGAGATTCTCGTCAGTGGATCGACAACAGTAATGAAAATACGTCAAAAGTTTGGAAAGAATCGTCAAACGATATAAACTACCCAAAATTGACAGAATGGCAAAAACACCACACAACTCAGCAAACAATCAGTGATGAAAAGTATGATGATAAAATGAAACATGTATGGCGAACTCAACCTAAAGCACCAGTTCATGACTTACGTGAACTGCTACCAGAAATTGAGTCTATTCCAGAATTCAAGCCTGCCATACCAAAGTTTGTTTCGAATCTTTCAGCCGATGCTCCAGAGTTCAAACCATCTAAAAAATATGCTGAATATAAGTCTTTCGAAGTTTCTCCTGAAAACCCGTCTAAAACAATACCTAAAAATGAAATAAATTATGAAAAGAATTTCGAAAAAAATTCAAGTGTTCCAAAACTAGAAGATGTAAACCTAAGAATACTACCAGATAATAGTCCTGATATTAATATCAGCCACGAAATGGTTACAATGGATAATGTTGATTCAGTTTTACGCTTAGAAGATTCCGCAACGCAAGAGAAAGTTTCAAAGAAGCGTAAGCCTAGAAGTAAACGGAATAAAATTAAAAATGAGCCAGAAAAAAGTGAGGAAAAACCGGACAATAGTGATGTTCTAACTGAAAAATCAACAGAAGTTTCTAGTGACGTAGCTGTTAACGTTTGGGAACGACTTAATTTGGATGGTAAAACTTATGCAGAGGCTGTTGCAGATAAAAAAAATGATGGTGTACCAAATGTTATCGAGAATGTTATTCATACAGCTGTTTCAAATTCTTCTGTAGATAATACGTCTACTGTAGACCAGAAAAGTGACAGTACTATCAAGGAAAATGTTTTACAAGCGATATCTCCATGTATTGATGAAAACCCGAAAACCGTCGTAAAAGAAGAAATCACAATCACGCATGAGTTTACCGGTGTTGATAGCATACAACATTTGGAAAAATTAGAACACTCTGAAATGGAACCAAAATCTTGGGCTAATATAGTGGGGATTAATAAAGCTTGCCATGAAAGTTCAACCGATCCTATCAAATCAGTCCAGGAGAGAGTTTCAAGAATAGATACTCAACCAACAGTTATCGTTGAACTATCAGAACAAGAACCAACGGACCGCAGTAACCCAACAGTAGATGAAGAAGGATTTTTACCTGTTGTTCTCAAACACAAACGATCTAGATCGAAATCTTCTAGCAAAGATCAAACCCCCGAACAAAGTAGGAGCACAACAGATGATTCAAAACAAAAATTGAAGGCTTCAAAGGAAAATAAATCAAAGTTTGATGTTAACGTTGAAAATGAAAGTTGTCAACTATCATCAGCTCAAACTGACGAACAAGACGCTAAAAATGACGATGTAAAACCAGCCACGTCAAGTAATATAAAGAAATCTAAAAAACGCAATAGGCAAAAGAAATCTTCACCTGAAGAAGAAATTTCGCCCACAGCTGATACTCAATCACATGTCGGTGGACAGATAACTACAGAGATCCATCTTGAGACGCCTATAAAAGCAACTACAGAAAATTCGACTGAACATGACGTGTTTCAGACTAACACAATTATCGAGCTAAAAGAAATTTCGCAAGAAACCACGCTTGAACCGATCGAAACTGATATCGATTTTATTGCTCCAGCGTCCAATGTTGGTTCGGAAAGTCCTTCAATGATATTTGAAGAATCTGTTCCCGTAAGTAGTGACATTTATAATGCTAACCTGACGGATTCAATTGCACAATCAGATGCAGAATTAATTACACAAGCAGAAAAACAAGAAGCTAAACATGAAGATCTTAAATCAGTTACTTCAAGTAACAAAATGAAATCTAAAAAACGTAATAGGCAAAAGAAATCATCGCCCGAGGAAGATATTACGACGACGCTCACAGCTGATACTCAATCGAAAGTCGACGACCAAATAACTACAAAGTCTTTGAGCATTATTGGAACGACGAAAAAGGCAACTACAGATAAATTGTTTGAAGTGTTACAAGCCAACACAGCTATCGAGCTGTCAGAAGATTTGCAAAAAACCACGATTGAGCTGGTCAATGCTGGTTCTGATTTCATTTCTCCGCCGTCCAATGTTAGTTCGGAAAGTCCTTCAATCGCATTTGAAGAATCTGCTTCCGTAGGTAGAGTCGTCGATAATGCTAACTTGACAGAATCAAATGCACAATCTGATACAGCATCTATTCCACAAGCAGATAAACAAGAAGCTAAAGATGACGATCTAATGCCAGTTGAGTCAAATAATATAACGAGATCTAAAAAACGTAATAGGCAAAATAAATTGTCATCTGAGGAAAATATTATGCCCATGCCTACAGCTGATATTCAATCGCAATTAGATGACCAAATAACTATAAAGTCTTTGAGCGTTGTTAAAGTGCCTAAAATGACAACCACAGATGAATCGCTTGAAGTGTTACAGACCGACACAATTATGGAGCTGACTAATGTTTTGCAACAACCTACTATTGAATCGATCAATAATAGTTCTGAAAGTCCTTCAACAGTATTTGAAGAAGTTAATAGCGGTCATCGCAGAAAAACATTTGAATCACAATCTGATCCCGTAAATTGTGTCATTGATAATGTCAACTTGAGAGAATCAAATGAACAATTGAATACGGTGTCAATCCCAATAGAAGACAAACAGGAAGCTAAAGAAGTTGATCTTAAACTGCCCACGTCAAGTAATGTAAAGAAATCTAAAAAACGTAATAGGCAAAAGAAATCGTCACCTGAAGAAGATATTTCGCCCACAACTGATACTCTACCAGATGTCGGTGGCCAGATAACTACAGAGATCATTCTTGAAACACCTATAAAAGTAACCACGGAAATATCTCGTGAACCAGAACATGAAAAGGCACAGGATAGTACTACTGCGTTAACAGAAATTACGCTAAGACCCTCGATTGAATCGACCAATAATACTGTTGTTGACTTAATTCCTTCAGATGATATTACTGAAATTTCTTCACCCGTGTCAGAAGAAAGTGATAGTTTACTTTGCCTGAATGCACCTAAATCACTGTCTGAACCCTTAGATAGTACCGTTGACGACATTAAATTAGCAGTATCAAATGCACAATTAGATTTAACTCAAATAAAAATAAAATCTAAGAAAACTCGTAAGAATAACAAATCTAAAAATATTGACGAGCAATCGACTGAAGAAACCCCACTTATTTCAACTAAAGAAGATGTAAATAAACAGGAACAGTGTGTGATATCTGAACCGAACGAACCCCCTGGCAAATCACACAATGAAGATGAAAATTTAACACTTACCTCTATTGTGGTCAAAACTAAATCTAAGAAAAAATCCAAGAAATCATCTCCTTCAAACAACTCTTCAGGTGCATCAGAAAACTTAAACGAGAGTCTTGAAGAACCTAATAACGATGTTCAAATAAAAAATATTCCTGAAAAGCTATTTATAAAACCAGAATTAAGTACGCAAATGGTGAAATCACAAGACATTCAGTCTGACGATTCTCCAAAACTTGATCTAAATGTACAGACATCTCATGAATACAAAAAGTTGGAAAGTGTTTTAATTGAGAGTGAAAATCCAAGTACAGAATGTTTTGATAATGAGCCGACAAAACCTAAAGTTTTGAACACAGATCTTGAGGAATCATCAACAAAAGATACAGTGTCCAACATTTCACTTCAAATACACGAAACTGTTAAAAGTGGAGACATGACAAATATTAATCCAATGCAGAAAATTGATTGGAATGTAGAGGAACTGCATGAAGCAGAAAAGGCTTCTAAATCTAAAAGAAAAAAGAAAAATAAAATAACATCTCAAAAAGAATCAGTTGATTCTCCCATTATTCCTTCTAATATATGTGACGAGCCTATCATGAATATTAGTCACGTGCAAGATACAATTATTTCAATCAAAGAAAGTGTAGAGGAGAAAATTAATGATCCTGACCCTATTCCTGAAGACGTTACACCAGTCCCGATTCCAGATGAAACATCTTTTCAATATCATAAAGTTGATGAAACACGTCCATTGGAAATTGTTGATACGGATTCCTTGTTAGAAAAAATTCAAGCTTTACCCACAAGTGATACTCAGTTGACTCGTGATTATGTGATCGATAATGTTTCTAGTGAGTCTGATGTTGTTAGCAATATGCAATTCGATGATCGTTTCTGGACTGAAAAATGCAAATACCATGACGCCGAAAGAGATTGGCAAATCATTTTGGCTGGTTTTTTGAAAAATTCTAAAGATCAAAAGTTCATAAAAGACGATAAGGATAAACAAGATCCCGGAGATGACGAAGATCGCGGTTCTCCGAAAACCCCTCCCGATAGTTATAATATTTTTGGCAAATGTGGCTTTTCAACACATACAGATTTCGGTAGTGTAGATTTACCGGGTGGCATTTGTCATTGGAGGGATGAAACTACTTACTTAGATCCCGAGCCTTTGGTAGACGATGATAAATTGACACCTCAACAGCCTGAACTGTCACTCGAGTCGACGTTAATTCCAACACAAAAGAACTATAGTGATATTATCGAAGCCATTGTACCCGATGCGATTATTGAGGTTCCAAAAACAAACCTAACATATCCAATGCCTACTAGACCCATGAGTACCCAAGATATCCTCCCCACACCATCCATGACAGGAGCCGGAGAGGCCGCACCTGAAAGAGCCGCAGACGTGCAACAAGCTGTACTCGACCTGAAGGTGAATAACATGTTTTCTTGTCAGTTGTGTTTTATGACGATACTGTTTTTATTTTCAGTAGCAGCATGTGTGAGATCTATTATGCGTACATTAATTTATTCTAATTACCTATTAACAGTGTAATAATATTAAGTAGCTTAATGTTAGTTATTCATTTATTTTTATCAATCAAATACGCTTCTTTTCACTTTTCATACAGTCACTCTTGCAATGTGATTAGTTTGTTAGACTGTTTGGACACCCACCTGAAGACTGACTTGTTGCTTTTCAGATGCTGACACTGATAATCCATGTTTATGTAAATTATGTTGTGTCTGGGGAGATCTTTGGTTGTGTGAATGATGACGGTACAGTCGAAGCGATCTAGGATAAGGATAAATCGGAGGCCCATAGATAGTACCTTGTATAATTATTGCTTGTAGTTTTATTTTTTACATTTTTACCAATATTATTATCTTAAGATTGCTGTTCCAACATTATTTATCTAATTCTAGTTTCCCTCACAAACACTCCTTTGTCAGCATTAACAGGAATGTCCAAGTTGTTCTCTTGTGTGTTGCCCCTTTGTCAGATCTTGTCGGTGCAGAGAGAGGTTTTTACATTTATAATTTCGACATCCCGTTTTCTCGAATGCTTATTTCAGATTTGTATATTCTCCTTACACCTATCAAGTAGTGATCATCGTTATCTATCCGAAGGGAAGAAGTTGCTGTTTCCATTTGTACATGATTCGTATTAATACTATTGACTTTTTTTGTTTTTTTTTCGCCATTTTGATTCGCAAAAATTAATATTTTTTAACGTTTATGGCATGAGGCAGTATGTAATTCTGTTGTATTTTTTGTTTAATATTGCCAGCTTTTTAGTGTTATTATAAAAGCAATAACGAAATTATTATCATCTCAATTCTTCGTGCCTTTTGTGATAATTTCTATGCAGTATATTTTCTTGCTATGACATAGAGAATCAGAATTGGTATATTACTATGTCACTCCTAGGAATATTCCGGTATCGCACAGAAATCGGAGAAATTCCAGACGGATTTTTCTTTCGCAAGAACTGAGTGACCTGGAGTGGAAACAGAGAAAGGCATTTTCGTTGCTACAGTTACTGTTGTCGAGTGTCATGTTGAAGTAACACCAGCATCCTGTGTACATTAATATTATTATTCAGCTCTTTGGGTTTTTTTTTGTCTATTATTGTCGACGCATGTCTGATTTTGGCCCGTTTTTTTTTGCTCCCATCTTCGTAAATTTTATCTGTTTGCCTTTTTTGTGTAGTGAATAATAATTGTGATTTCTTGTAATATATCGATTGATCAACGAACATTGTGAATAAACGTTCCCAGGACTCTTTGACTAGCGATATGGAGGCATTAGCGAGGGCTCTGCTGAGGACGGAGGATAAACTTAAGGACCTTCCCTCGGACACTCTGCAGGAAATGTTGGACGAACTGCTTGTGAGTATGATGATGGCCTTTTTATATTACATTTTCTTAGCAGCTTAAACTTTACCATAGTTTAAAAAAAAATACAAAATTTTCACTGTGAATACTATTATAACACCATTCTGCGTGTTAATATTGCAGATAATATAATTTTTTGTTTCAAAATCGTTTTAACCTAGAAAAGTAGGGTGTTTTTTTGGTTGTTTTTTTAATAATTTGTTTTTTTTTATTCAACAAAATTAAACGTGTCTAACTGTTTTCTTTTTAATGTATTTTTTTTAATTATCATTCGACACAAAATCTCATTCATTTCCCGCACGAAATTTTGACTAAATTTAAAGACAAAACTAGAAATATCTTGAAAGTTTTTTTTTTATATGGACGACTGCTTTAGATAAAATCTTTTTATTATGTTTGGTTATATTATTATTTCATTGCGTGTTTAAAATATAAAGTTGTGCAATATTTTTTTATATCTTTGGTAAAGAACAATCTTCTTGGTTCTTCGATTGATTCATTATTTTTTTACTCCTCGCTTTTTAACGTACATACGATAATTTGCGACATCTTTGTAACTTTATGTACTAGCATATATAACTAAGCAATTTAGGTACATATTTCCCTTTTACTGTTTTTCGGAGAATACGGTTGTCTCCGAAATCCGGTTAATATAAATATATAATTGTGTTAGAACTAAGTGTGTAGGTATATAAGAAACCTTTCATTTTGTTTCAAATGGACTACCACCAAGCACTTTCTGCCAAAGCATCGAAGTCGTGGCATTTTTGATCGAGTTATTTTCTCGAAATAAACCTGCAACTGTACACAAAATTTCTTTGATTATTTGCTACCCTTACTGGTTTTATAACCCTCTCTGTTAAAAAAAAAACAAACCTGCAATAGAATCAACACAACGTTTCCTTGAACTTTACTTTGAATCTAACGAATCCCTTGAAATTATATCACAACGGGTGTGATAGCGAAGACAGTAGTAATAATTCTTCCCAAAGCTCTTGGTTGTCTGGCTTCGGAATAAGATGGCCCGAAGCCAAGTCTGTATGTGCCTATATGAAATCGTGAAGCGGTATATTATTCGTTGTCTTATCTACACAGTTCTTGCATTAGTGTTTGAATCAAATAGACCGAACTCGAGCCCACATCTGTAAGGTTCCGGTTTCGATTCTCGATCGCGCCAGGATTTACGAGGTGATTTTTTTCGGTATTTCACAATTTTCTTTAAAAAACAATAACATGGATACTTATGTCAAATTTTCAATGTTGATATGTACAAAGTTTTTTCTATTATTATCAAAGACAAACAATATTAATATATTCTCGCTTTGACCATAGATAAACAAAAGAATATATGAGTCTGTTTCAATGTCAAATATATCGAAGTGTGTGTGAGAGTATCAAATAGGGACTAAACATTGCAGTAGTGTTTGTAATGTTTTTTATTGATTTAATGTACTTTTTATACTCAATTAAAAAAATATATTAGCATTCGCCACTCCTATATAAACTAGTGTGTGAAATTTCATACTCCTTCGTCCGCGCAATTTTCGTAAAAATGGTCACATAGATTTTGCTTCACGTATGATAGATATATTATTGTAAAAATCATTGTTGTTGGTTCGACCTACATATTATTATTATATATTTTCATCCTAATACAGTCAGCCTGGCCTTCGAAAGAGCGCTACCTATCCATCAAGTTTTTAGAGCTGTTTTTTTTTACTCTGTGTAGGATAGATACTTTTGACGTGCGCTAGGCTAAAATCATCAAACCTGCACTTACCTACCTATAGTTTTTGAAAAACGAGAGTACCTACCTTAGTATAGATTTTTTTCTTCCACCACGTGGTGTCTCGGCAATTCCTTAGTCTACCAGTCTGAGACAGGATGCCAAAAGTCAGTGCCTAAACACCAAGGCTGTCGAATTCAGTAGGAAGAAGAGGAAAGGTCCTCGTTGTCTATTTTTTAGACGAACGATGAGCTTTGGAGCGTAATTTTGAGAAGTCTGACTCCTCAAACAAAATTAAGGACTTGAACAAAATGAATAGTTAAGAATTTCAATTATGATCTGGGACCCCATGCACTCTCGAATGATCTATGAGTTTTCAAATAGAATTTTTCTATAGACCATTAACGGCCACGTGGATTTTGACATTAGCCGGGAGGCATAAACATAAACAAAAAGTTTTAAGAGTTGGTATGAGTGTGTTTATACATAGTAATATAGAAGGCAGTGACATCAACCCATCACTATGGTTTGTGTATGTGTGGTGTGTGTGTGTCGCCATGGCCGCCATTTTGCATCCAGCCTAATGTCAGATGACGTCATCCCTTAATGGTCTATTAGAAAACCCATCGATCGACATTCGAGAATAGCATCCCTGTGTGTACCCCTTCAAAAGTCTTGGAATTTGTTAGAAAAGGGATGAAAAACACAATTTTAAGCGGCTTAAAACGACGGATGATAATATTCCAAGCTGTATAATTTCTGTGAAAATCAGTACTTAATCATATTGTTATGTTGTTGCATTGTAAGTGATATTGTGTGCAAGTAGTAGGTAATACCAAGTTTTCTACGTAGGTACTCGTTGACGTCAAAATTTTCAATCACAAGTAGTGGTACTTGCCCAATTTTTGACCTTTTCGCTCACTGACCCATGCGCGTATGCATACTGAATTTATTATTACTGAGTTAATATGTGCAAGCTGTTAGATATTACTGAACGTTATTAACGTACACATTTACTATAGGTGGATTTACACTTACCGAACAATGAATCAGAGCTAGAATGAAGCTTTCGTTCTTGATTTTGAGAGTAAAAAAAGCTCATTTTCGGCTTTACATCGAGCGAAAATATGAATGAATACCGAGAACAAGAATTTTGCTGAACGTGTTTAGATCTCGAGTGCCGATTGCTCATTCGTCGAGTCTCTGTGGCCGGTAGTACACTACGACATGATGTATGTAATTCTGAGACAATTTTGTACAAGTTTTGCATTTATCATTTTGAGTCAATGACTTAAAGAAAAGACACTCCAGAGCATGCATACTTTCTTTTATGGTTGATATTGGGTACCAAGCAAACAATACCAAGCAATAACTAATTTAATGGCCGATGACAGATTACGCGTTCCAGAATTCTAGTTCTTTCTCGTTCTTTCCTTGGTGTCAATATCAACAACCAAGAAAGTATGCTCTAATTCCCAGCTCTGGCTTTATGTTCGTTTGGTTTAAACGCACCCTTAGAAAATTTCATAAAATTAATTATCGACGAACAAAGAGCAACGAAAGAATGAACGAATCTCTGTTTACACAAAGAGAATTTATTAGATTCTGGTATTATATATAATGAGTATTTTCTCGCTTAGTCTAAATCCACATCAGCTGACCATTTCATACTTGCAAAGATTTGGATGTTCAAAGGTTGAGGTTCCGATCTTCGTACTCCCAATTTCGTAAAGTAGGTTATACTAAAGGGAACAAGACTTTTTGTACCACCTATGTACTGGTTTCCTGAAAAACAAAACCACGTTTTCATTTCAGTTTGTATCGATGTTTAAGTATGTAAAATACTAAAGCCGACTCCTCGGATTAATTACATAATGTTTTGATTGTTTACCGATTCACCGGCATCTCCATCCGGACAACCGGGTAAACGCGGCAGCCGGAGAAGTGGCGTCCTTGATGGAAATATCGGGTGAACTCATGTGCGGCCCATGCGACGCGGGTAATCGTCGCGCGTATCATCATGATGTAACTACTGGAATGGAGGCGTCAGCTTTGAATGTTGACAAAATGTTTTCTTTTCTTTTATGGGCACCAATACAAGATCGTTTACAGTAAATTTTATAAACACTCGGCGGACGGTTATTCGTTTTTTTATCTCAAATTAACAAATTAATATGACAAGAAAGGAACCATGAGGAATATTTAATCACATCAAAGGGTGAAATTATCCCGATGGAACTCTTCCGGCCAACCCGCATCGCCAAAATCGCAGTTTTTTCATTCTGTTTTTTTTTCTATTCCTTCACTCTTTTGCGAGTGTTATAGAGACAGTGATTAAAATGCGGTTTGAATATACAAATATGAGTGGTTGAGTGGTTAATTGAATTTATATTTTTTTGTTTGTTATTTGTAAGATAAAACTATTATTTTTCACATACTTGGGAATGGCAGGAAACTATTATATAAAATAGTTCTGCCAATTTAAAAAAAAAAAAAAAAGTTTTAGAATTCAATTTTACAATTTCGAAATCTATTTTAGTGTTTTTTTTTACTTGCATAATACAATAATTAGATTTTAATTGTCTAATCCTTCTGTAATTAGCCACAAACGGGCACTGCCTTGTGGGATTTCTCGTGCGTGCATTATTATTCCCTATTGATATTATTTAAATTATTATTTGTGTAATTTTCTTGCGAGAAATAAAGAAAGATTTTATTTATTTATATACTTGTTTATAGTTTACCTATTTAGAAATAAAAAAAATCTTTAGTTTTAATTAATTAAAGCTATTTTTGTATTGTCTGAAATTCTAAGGACTAAGTCCTAAAATTGACGCGAGGGGGATAGAAACAAAATAATGGAAATTTCACTGCAAACTTTATTATGCTGAATAATTTTTAATTATTCATGAATTTTCATAGAATAAAGCTATGGGATAGCCCTAAAAATAATATAATGTGTATTTTCTGAAAGATAGATTAGATTAGTTATACGTATTATGTCATAATGTGTATTTTTAAAACGTTTTATATAAAACGAGATTAAAATGAGATTAAAGTATCTTATTTTATGATAGGATTTTCGTCGTTATCAATGATATACAATACTACGGTTATAAAGTAGATAATAATATGTAGACCATGTTTTTGGTCGCTATAAATAAATTATAGCTTCTTTATTGGTTATATTATCAAAAGGATCATAAAAGACGGTCAGAAATAGTTGTTGAGCAATTTCTTTCTTCTGCTGTGAACTATTGAACTCACTCCTCCAGTAGTCTTCTCCATTCTCCATTTTAATACTGTACTGCGGTGCTTTCGACTGGTACGGACGTCGTCTGCTTTGTGAAGCCATCAAACACGATTGATTCTGGAAAACAATGATTAAATGTTTTTAAAAATGAAACTTCCACTATCTGAACATATAAAATTTCTACTCGAAAATAGTTAAAACGTTTGTACATAACTTATTAGCTAGTGAATGATTATGATTTTAACTCATCCGAAATATTTTGAATGTTATATCACATTGATTTAATAAAGACAGTAACTTAAGTATTTGAATAAAGTGTGTGAAACATTGCGCAAGATTGTTGTCTCTGTATGCCCCTAAGTGGGGTGTAAAGGTAGCTTGGATTCGTATTTGGATGTGGGAGGAGGTGATTGAAGCCGTGCAAGATGAAGCGCTGTGGAGGACTTGTTGCCTCCCTTTGTCCCTAGGTGGGGTCAAACAGGGAGTATTGACTGATTGATTGATTAGTCAGGCGTGTTCATCATTTAGGTTTGTCCTATCATTTAAAAAAAACAATCAATAATTTGTATTCAATTTTTCCACAATTCAGCAAAAAACGTTATCGAACGTAAAGCCTGCGGTTTTTTTATGACGTTCCAACATATGAAAATGCATACATAACTGAATTACTTTGTAGTTACCTTTGGCAAGTCTCTCAATAATGCCATTGCGATATATTAATAACTAATTTCTTACAATTGAAACCACCGCGTTAAAATCTGGCGATGTGATCTAAACAGCAAATTTGTAAGACAAATTTTATTGTGTTAAGTAAAATGGTGGAATTAGAACACACAACAATTAGTTTCGTCAAATAATATGAGTTTAACTGTAAATGAACTAATCCTGAGCTGAAATTTCAAATTAAAAATGCCTATTGGAAGAAGTTGTCATAAAAGTCATAAGAAGAAGTCATAAACGTTGCGCAAGATCGAGCACAATGGAGAGCTCTTGTTGCCTCCCTATGCCCCTAAGTGGGGTCTTAAGGGAGTTTGGATTGGATTGGAAGAAGACTTCTAAATATGTCTAAAATCCTGAGATTGGTATGTTGATAATTAAGAACTTTTCTTGTTAGTTATGTGAAAGAAAGCCACCGGACAGAAAGCTAGTTAGCTAATGGCAATAACATTATTATAATCTTCGACAAAATTAATGGCACGTTTTTGTTGAATCAATAGGTTCTTAAATTACAAAACGACGTCGAATTCCGAACAGTTCCATTAGACAACTCCGTCCGACCGTCGGTTCGACGTAAATGGTTCCCTTTGATTTATTCCATTGACTTTGTTGCGTGCCAATCATAACGCAGGAAGGGCTGCCTTTCTTCCAGGCAACAATAATGAGAATCTTACAAACAAACAGTGTTTAGCATCACTACTAACATCGCTTCGTCGAATTTAACGACTATTTTGATATCATGTCCGTCGATTGCGCAGTAACCACCATCATCGATGTAAATAGTTTTGGAATCATCATCACTCGATTAGATCATCGTCTCTCGCGGCCCGTCGTCCTCCGACTACAACACAACAATGGTACTATATGTACAACGTGAGGTGTGTCTCGATGGTGAATGGTCCGATCCGATGATTGACTTCCAAAATTAATATTGCCCGAGCGTCTTCGAGCGGAGATGCACTCTGTCGCTGTTGTCGATCAATCGATGATTTTAAATCATTAGATCCGTATCACCGATGAGATCGGCTATCTTCGGGAGTGTGTGCGAGACGATCCAAGTACATGCCTGAAAAGGGAACGATTTTTGTTTGAAGTTGCGCGAGTTTGTTTCATCTATCTTTAGTTTGGTACCGTGCGCATTCGCTAACCGCTTTCCTGGACCGGGAGGTACGTTGATGTTAAGCTATTATTTATCAGCATTGCCTTTAAAGTAATATGAATTTGTTAAAATCATTAACATTCTGAATACGTAAAATGTTTTCGGTCGTAGCTCTGTGAAATACGGTGATTTATTTAAGTACATCATTATTAATATCCTGGTTTTAATATTCTGTTTTTTTTTTAATATTATTTAATGACTGATTTTTTTTTAAACTGTAAATCAAACTCTTTAAATATTTTTCTGTTGAAATAGTGTCATAAAGTTACTGAAAAATCCCTAGTGAAAATTCTCCATAAAATGTGCGTAAATAGTTTTGTGTTTATTTATTTATGTATGTAAATGATTCGTTTTAGTCCAATAATAATAATTTAGCGTTAGAGTTTTTATATCGCGAATCGTTCGGTTATCGAGTCGTTAAAACCTTATAAAACAATCGTTGTGATTATCGATTTTGTTTACTTATCGAATACTGCAGCGTTGCGTCAATATTAGTATTGCAATAAAAAAAAATTAATTAATCTTGAAAGAAACGTTGAAACACTGCGTCGATATGTTTATATGAAAGTAATAATAATAAAGATAAAATAGCTAGAACTGCTCTGGAATTCATGGTGGAATTATTTAAATGATAAATTTTAAATATTATATTGGTTATCTTGACTAGTTTCCAAGGCACAAACCGCAGGGTGATACTTCTTTTAGTTCTAAAAACCCTCGTGTGTTCATTTTTGTTGTCAGTAGACAAAATTCGTCGTTTGATTGTTGCATTTTTTTATTTTTGTAGGCTGCCCTCGACGAACTCGCGGCTCACAGGAGCGGTGTTGCCAAATTAGAAACTGCCCTGGCCAATTTACCAGTCCAAAGCGACGGAAGTGACGCCACAGACCTGGCTGCTCAGCTGTCCTCTATCACAACCAGAATAATTAGCTTAGAAGCACAAGCAGACAAAGGAGTCAAAGCATTAGAGGTGAGTTCTTCCAACATGTGATCCTTCAGATGAAACCTTACATTACAGAAAGGATGCACATCTACATGTGGTATCTTGCAAGACACACATTGTACGTCGATCATTTAAACATACTGCTGTGCCAAAAAAAACTTATTTTTATTATAGTTTTCCAGTCTTAAAAAATTCATTGAACTCGTACAGTTCAGTAAAGATGTTTCAAAATTACGGTTATATTATTTCAGGCGGCGCAAAGAGAGAGAAACAAGCAGTCTGAAGAACTCCTACAGTACCAAGTACTCCTTAGTGAGGTCGAGAAATGGTTGGCTGATATCAAACTGATTCTACTACAGGACATTCAAGATCAGCATCCAGAGAAAATCAGAACAATCATCAAACAATACGAAGAGAGCAAGAAAGAACTGCAACTGCGCATCATTAAACTTCAGCATCTCATTGAGTTTTGTGAACCTCTCAAGACTAACTCAGAAACAGAAGAGTTGGTGAAGACACTCCTCAATCAGCTTCAAACAACTCTCACGGTTCTCATCGATACTGATAAAATATTCACTGATAAAATCAATCAGCTTAATGATACTTTGCTGAAACTAGAAAATATTGAGCCAGAACCCATCAGTATCTGTGAACAAATAGAATCTATGACTGATAATACTCTTGATTCTAGTCCTATGCCCGAAGAAGAAATTTCGGTCAAAGATAGCAAACCCCTTAATATGGATATAAAACATACTAAAGATTTCTTGGCGATGGAAACACAAACCAGTCCACGTTCAGAGATCAAACCTAGAAATAAAGATGTAGCAATAACATGTGCTCCACCAAATGATGTTGAGATACAAACGGGAGACAGTCTACGCTCACCAGATATTCTTGTGCGCGATGTGGCTATTACATGTGCTCCACCTAATGATGTAGAAATACAAACTGGAAGAAGCCTTCAGCAAACTCCCGAACCCAAGACTAGGAACATGGCAACAGTATGTGTGCTTCCACAAAATGTTCAAAGTCAAACAGAAGGTGACAGCAATATTCCATCTAATAAACAAGAAAACCTGCAAATCACACAAACCAGATCTGATAGTCGTGAAACTATTGAAATTGCAACTAAACCAACTATTTTAGATCCTGATTTGATTGATAATATTCTTGTTCAAGCACAATACAAAGGGAATGAATTAGATGATACTAAAAATACTTTACTCAATATAAGTCATTCTAATCCTCAAACTTTTGAAACTGTAATGGTTGAGCCTGATGAAACAACAACAGAAGTTATAGTCGATGCAGATGGAACCAAAAGAATAATTGTCAGGAAAATAAGAAAAACTCTCATATCTAGGGAACAAACAATACAACAGCAGCAACTGCAAAATAGACTCATTACCTCTGGCACTGATATTCCTACTTCAGAATCATTTTCACAAGTAACATTACAAGGTCAACAGTCCTCAACTGTATATATAGATCCTGATGGTAATCAAAAGACATCCAATACTAGTAATTATGGAGGTCAAATTATTTCTGGCATACCTGGAGGTGAAGTTTCCATTCATGAATTTTCAACCAAACCTGAGTGTATGATTACTCTTCAGGAAAGTGTCACTCCAAAAGAAATTTTAGAACAAGGCTTAAAAACTATTGAAAATATTCCAACAACCTCTGTTTTACCGGAAAACATTGATTCAACCGATATTCATACATCCTCATCTAGTGTTAGAGCAATCGTTCAGCAGGTAACTCGTCGAATAATAAGACGAACAAGAAGGATTATTAAACGAGTTGTAATTATAGATGGCAAAGAACATGTCACTGAAGAAGTTATTGAAGAACCGGAAGAAATGGATGTGACCGAGGAAGACATTCCTAGGGTTATGATTAATGTGACTCGAACTATCGATGGTCAAATAGTCAGTAATGAAGAATATCAACCTGGAGATACTGGAAGTCCAGAACAAAGAGTAGAAAGACACATTGTAAATATCGCACAATTCACAGACAGTAAAAATTTGACCCCGGTTGGGGAGAATGTAAATTTTGAACAGGTAGTTAGTTCACCTCAACAAATTCCTACACCACATATTATAAATGAAGATAATAGCCATGTAACAATCACCGAAATAACCAATGATGCAGATAACAAACCTTGTACAGAATTTCCTATGTCATCGGAATGGACTCAACAAGTGGAATTTCCATCTATTATTTTGAACGAAGTGCCACAAAGACAAATCTCAGAACAAATTGTAACCAAAGTTCCTTCTGAATCTATTCAAATGTTCTTAGAATCAGAAAGATCGATTGGTCAAGAACCTGTGAAAGCAAAAACGTATGATCTAAAAGAATCACAAATATTTGTCAAACAATCTGATGTTGAACCTTCTCATCATATCGGAGAAGCTATTTCAGAATCCAATATTCCTGAAAGAGTAATGGATCATGTTGAAAAGGGTGACAGCCCAAGAACATTTGATACATACATACATGATGTTGAAAATATTCCATCAGAAGTTTCTAATATATCAATAATTCATGTATCAAAATCCCCAATTGATACAACTACCGATATTCATATAAGTGAAAATGATAATAAAATGCCTATCATAAAATCAGAAAATATTACCATTCAAAATTATTCATTGGAAACTAAAACTTATGATCCATTAGTTCCTAAACTAGATGACGTTGAATCTGAAATTGTTATCGAGACCTCACCAGTTTTAAAAGATATGGCGTTTAATGTCAAAGATAGTCACATTGTGACATTCAACGTGACGAAAGATTCTCCTGAAATCTGTGTGACTCCTGAAAAAACAGTAGTGAATGTTGTTTACCCAACAGATGAATTGAAACTTGAAAATATTGAGCCTGAACATGTTGAAAGGGATTTGCAAGATCATCCTATAAAAATATCACCAATTGATTCAGATACAAATACATACCACGACGTAACGGTTGTTTCTGTGACCACTTCCAAAATAATGAAACCTCAAGAATTGGATATTTCTCAACATATTGAAGACATGGTTGATTCTACACCTAAATCACATAATATATTAACACAAACAGTGAAATTAAGAACTGAAGATATTTCAAAGCCTACAGACGAGAGTCCTGTCAGTACATCCATAATTGACATCATACCAAAATCAGATGTTACATTAATTCAAACGGTGCAATTAAAAACTGAAGATATTTCAAAGCCTACAGATGAGAGTCCTGTCAGTGCATCCGTAATTGACATTGTACCAAAATCAGATGTTACATTAATACAAACAGTGGAATTAAAAACTGAAGATATTCCAAAGCCTACAGATGAGAGTCCTGTCAGTACATCCGTAATTGACATTGTTCCAAAATCAGATGTTACATTAATAAAAACAGTGGAATTAAAAACTGAAGATATTTCAAAGCCTTCAGATGAAAGTCCTGTCAGTGCATCCATAATTGACATTGTGCCAAAATCAGATGTTACAGTAATACAAACATTGGAATTAAAAACTGATGATATTTCAAAGCCTTTAGAAGAGAGTCCTGTCAGTGCATCCGCAATTGACATTGATCCAAAATCAGATGTTACATTAATACAAACAGTGGAATTAAAAACTGAAGATATTTCAAAGCCTACAGATGAGAGTCCTGTCAGTGCATCCGTAATTGACATTGTACCAAAATCAGATGTTACATTAATACAAACAGTGGAATTAAAAACTGAACCTATTTCAAAGCCTTTAGAAGAGAGTCCTGTCAGTGCATCCGCAATTGACATTGATCCAAAATCAGATGTTACATTAATACAAACAGTGGAATTAAAAACTGAAGATATTTCAAAGCCTACAGATGAGAGTCCTGTCAGTGCGTCCGTAATTGACATTGTACCAAAATCAGATGTTACATTAATACAAACAGTGGAATTAAAAACTGAACCTATTTCAAAGCCCATAGATGAAAATCTTAATCTAGATAGCGTAACTGTAACAAATATCATACCTAAATCAGATTCCTTACAAAACATAGAGAAAGATCAAAGTCAACCTGATCTTGATATTAATGTGACTGTGATTAAAACAGTTGAATATCTTGAAAAACCACAGGTTAAAGAGGATGATAACATAAGAGAACATCACCTTGATATCTTAGCAAAAACTCCTAGTAACATCAGTAGTACTAATGAATTTTTAATAAACGAAAGATATTCTAAAACCCCAGCTGTACATATTTCAACAGTAACTGAAACTACCCAAAAAACTTTAGATTCTGAAGCTCCACATAACATATCATCAATTCACGCTAATATTTCCAATGAAAACCCTACGGAATATAGAGAACCGCCAGATGAGAATATTGAAAAGTCTAAAAATGATAAGAAAAATGTAGTTCTCCCTAAGCTATTTAGAGTTGAATATGAGTTATCAGTTCAAGAGAAACCTATTGAAAGATCAGGGCCTGTTGCTTCTGTTCAAATGACAAATGATCAAAATATTGTTGAATCTACATCTATTGTGAAAGAAATATCTGCAAACCTTCCATATACAATGGAGACTGTGAAATCAGAAAGTAGTCATATTATTTCTAAACATGAGTCACCTGTTGAAACCATTACACCAAAATCTGATTATGACGACACTTCTTCGCGAGACGGAATAGAAATTGGTGGTAAACGAAATAGGAAAAGAAAGAAACATAAAATTAAGGAACCAGAAAGTCAAATAGCTGAGGACATAAATAAACCAACTGATCTTTTGCCAAGTGAAGATGTGGTAAAAGAAACTGAAAATGTGCCGAATGAAACAGAAACATTACCCACAGTTTCTCCGGATGGAGAAAAGACACTTCTATCATTGTCTTATGAAACATCTTTGGCTGAATCAATGGAAATTGGAATGCCACTTGAATCTGATGCTCCTGCTACTCCAAAACCAACTGCTGTTGATATTACTAATCCTCCAAGTTCAGTAAGTGATGACAATAAGCTGAGTGGAGCAGGTTATGAACCAGAAGATGTAACTCTTGATGATACAGTTGCTATTATTAAATCAAAACAAAAAACTAAACGAAGGCAAAAGATCAAATTTATCAGTGAAGATGGTACAGAGTATGCAAAATCGCTTAGTGATGAAGAGGAAGTATGTGATGACAGTGGTGAAGACTCTAAACCATCTATTGTTACAGAAATAGAATCAACAAAAAAGAAACAGAAAAAGAAGAAGAAGTCAAAAAAATCAAAAGGACACGATGAACTTCGTGAGATAAGCCCAGTAACATCCAAAGTTGATGAAGAATTAATATCAAAAGAAACACCTGTGATAGAAGAACAAATAAGTACCGTTGATATTGGTACTGCTCCAGAACCCGTTGAATTTGAAGAACATTCCGTTCAAACCACGCCTTCAATCATTCCTGAGCAAGTTGAGTCAAGCGATACCATAGTTGAAAAACTCAATATTTCTCAACAAACTTCTCCTCTAGTTCAAAATGTGTGTGATGCATTTGAACAGACATCTCCTTTACATAATGTTGAACATAGCATGCAAACTAGTCCAAACAGTGAAGAACCAACTCATATTTCTGATAATTTGGAAGAAAAACCTGAAATCGAAATCAAAGCTGCAAAAACATACATTCCTGAAGATAAATTTTCTCAAACATCATCTCCATTACCTATTGACACTTCAGCAATAGAGGTGCAAACTGAAATTTTAGATGTTCTTTCCCAGATATCTCAGACATCACCTATCAGTGACGTCCATTCAGTTTTGGAAAAAGAATGCCGCATTACACAGACATCACCAATAGTTGAAGATGTTTCTCCAGTTGAAAAAGTGGAAGTAATTGAGACCATAACACAAACATCTCCCATAAGTCAAGATCATGAAGTAGTACTTAAGGAGTTTGATAATGTTTTGTCACAAACATCGCCCATAGAAGACATCGAAAAACCTGAAAATGTTGACAATTCTGTCCAAACCATAATGATAGAGACAATTGAACAATATTTACAAACATCTCCTGTTGAAAATGTAGAAGATTTGGAGATTCCTAAAAAATTGGTGGAATCTCCTGAAGTGTGTCATGAAGCTACCCAAGTTTTGATAAAATCACCATCAATAGAAAAACATGAAATTTGTGTACAAACTAGTGATACCTCAGATATTCCAGTACAGGTAGAAGAATTGGCTATTCAAACGTCTCCAGATTTTCTTAGAGATTTTGATGACACTACTACAAGCTCCATTTCAAGAGATGAGCCTTATGAGGTTCACTTTGAAGCGCAGATTACAATACCTGATGGAGGTTGTGATACTGTTGAAATCTCTAAGCAGTTTATTATTCATGAATCCAGTGAACAAAACCTACCTCTAGATAGTGATGATAACAAGTTATTCGGAGAAGATGATATCGTCATTGATAAAAGTAAAAGAGTTAAGAAAAAGAAACGCAATAAGCGAAAACCAATTGCTACATTTGGTGAAAATGAATCTCCTATTTCACCAGAATCTCTGTCTGATCCTATATCATCAGAGTTGTCTGTGTCATCACCATCTTCTATTCAAGGTCATACTATTGAGAGAAAAACTATTTCTCCTGATGAAGGTATTTCTCCAAACGCATTACAATCTCCGTTGACTCCATCTGATAAGTTTATAATTGATGAAAAAATCACTGTGATTAAGACTTCTGAACGTGAACCAGTAATTTTAACATACTCTGATGTTACAAAACGTGGTGCATCTCCTCTACCTGAAGTTAAAACTATCTGTGATGAGAATTTAGGAATCATTGCAGAGCCACCAAAGCCGGAGCCAGTTTTAATTGGCAACATTGAAGTTGAAATATCACCTATAACAACTGTCAATGTGCAGAAAAATATCCAAGCCAATGGAAGTGCTCCTAAATCACGTGTTGGAAATGAAACTGATAACAAATTGTCAGCTCTTGTGCCAAAATCTAAAGAGGTATCATTTGATCCTAATCAATTCCTAATTGCAGAAAAATCACAAAGTCTACCAGTAATCAATGAAGTGAATTGGGATAAAACTAACAATAATATTGAAGAAAAAATAATGAATATGCATATAAACCGTAAAACGAAAAATTTCAACAATCCAATAGTTATGGTAAAACTTAAAGAAGCTGTACCAGACCTGACGAAAGAGCAATATAATTCTGAAGTAGAGAGTAATCTTGATGCTTTGAAAAAGGCTGTCGCCACTCAAAACACTATTACAATAGAGACCACTGTTGTTACTACTGTAGAAACAATACTAATATGGTTAGAAAAAGTTGAATACATCATATATCTTAAGAGGCAACAAATGAGTGAAGGCCCAGATAAACAGATAATAAATGATATTGGTAAAATTGACGATGAAATAACAGTTATCAATGAAAATGTTGTTAAACTCAAAGAAATTGTTGCTGATATGGAGGGATATCCAGAATCTAGGAAAGCCAAAATAAATGATTGTCTAAAATCATTACAGGATCAAGTTGATGCAGTTCAAGATATAACCCAGGACACAAAGAATCAGGCTAGTGTTGATAATAGTAGGTGGGATGATTTTGTAAACGGATCTAAAATTATTCAGGACTCTGTTATTGATATCAAACATGTACTTGATAGTTTGATATTATCAAACATCCCAAATAGAGCGAAATTGGAAAAGCTCGACGAGATTGAATCTGATAATCATTCACACATGTTGAAGTGCGCACACCAACTTCAAACTGCAAGAGATTTAGTTCGAGATTTTCCAGGCAAAGAGATACCAAACATAGTTTATTCAACGCAAGATATGACGAAACAAATTGAAGGCTCCATAAATCTTGAAAAAGAAAGACTGCTTCAGACCCTATCATTAGCAGATGAATATGAACAGACTCTCCGAGAATTTGAACAAATTACGCTTATTGCTGATGCTTTGGTGGAAAGTAAAATATCCGTCATGAATTTAGATCATTTACAAGATGAAATGCAAAAGCATCGAAAATTCTTTGTTAATCTTAGTCATTGTAGAGCCATTTTGGAATCGCTGGAAGGAAATTTGGATAATGAAACAAGAGCTTTGCATTCTAGTCTCCACAATTCACTACATGAAAAAGCAACAAATATATTAGACAAGGCTGCTAGTAGAGCACAGCAAATGGCTTTGGCAGCCTCCAGATGGACAATATTGGAGCAAGGAATGAAAGAGGAAAAACAGTGGCTGCAAGTTGCACACCAACGAGTGCCAGATCTTTCAAGTGTCACATCTGTTGATTATGATCGTTATATCAATTTATATCAATCACTTCTATTAGATATTTCCCATCATCATGCCAAGCTGACCCAGCTTATTGGTATTGCAAATGGGTTACAAGAACTTGTAAATTGCTCAACTCTTCAAGGCAAATATGACGAACCATTAGAAGCCATACTGAAACTTCAAGAAGAAATCAATTGTCATTTACGCAGACTAATAGCATTCCGAGAGAACTGGACCGATTACGACTTGCTGACAGATCGCTTAGAAGCTTGGATGAAAAAGGCTGAGAGGGAAATATCACAAATAAGCCCATCATCAGCGGATGGGCCCCCTAGTAGCATGAGACAATTTTGGGAGCTCAAAGCTCAACACGAAGTACACAACAATATTAGAAATAATGCAGCTGTTAAGTTTGAGCATGCTGTGGAAATTATACCCGTATCAGACGAAATAGTACAGAGACAATTCTTTTCGCGTATTGAAGACAAGTGGAAAAATTTAACCCTTAAGATTGACGCCATGCACGCTGCCGCTATCCAGAATATATCGGCTCCAGATACACCAACAGACAAGAAGCTAATAATTTTGGAGGACGAACTAAGAGAACTGAAGTCATCTTTAAATGAATTGCAAGGAGTCATCAAGAGTGAAGAGGAGCTGAATTTGTACATAGAAAGGCTGCAAATCCTGAACACCAGAATAGAGAGAATCGAAAACGAATTGGGCCGTTTGGGACTGTTGCCGACTTTGGAGTCGGAGCGTGTTGGTGCGTTGTTGTCTCAAGCCCATCGGTTAGAAATTCATATTTCAGAAGAACTAGAAGGAGGATTACTACTGAAAGAGAAGCTTGCCAACATCCATGAAGATTTGTCTAAAATGAGAAAGAAACATCAGAAAGCGCAGCAAATATTGGACGAATGCGAAGACAGTGAAAGAATGGGAAGTGATATTGTTGAACAAGCACTGGTCAACTGTCAAGGAGTTGGTGATGACTTGGTCTCGCAATGGAAAGATATCGTTCAACTACGTCAGCTGCTCCACACATTGCCAGTTAGGTTACGCGTGTCGGTGTCTCCGGTCAAAGTAGAAAGAGAAATATCCCAACTGCAAGACAATCATTCAGCATTAGAAACACGCTGTGGCAATCTTTTAGGTCTGTTGAGAAATCGCCTCAGTCTTTGGAGAAGGTTCGAAAGACAATTGGAAATGGTGCAACAATCAGTCCAAGAAGCCGATTTCATGATCGAACTTCTGACGGTGCAAGGCCAAGTGGATTATGATCGGTTGTTGAAGGCCACTGAAAGACTAGAGGTAAGTTTTTAAGTTTCTCTTTTGTTAAAATATCTGCTAAATAATATACGTGTTGTAAGAAATCTAATTCACTAATACTATTGCAGAGTTTATCTGGTGACATGGGCGATCGCAAGGAGTTCATTGAAGAACTGAAAGCAGCGGCAGAACCACTGTCCAGCACGTGTGCTCCTGAGGTGACGCAGAAAATAGAATCTGCAGTGTCTGATGCTGTGGTGGCATATAATGACACCTGCGACAATCTCAAACAGTTGTGTGATAAGTAAGTTATAAGATTATTTATCGACCATGAACAATATTATATAGGCCAGATCATGTTATAAATATAAAGAATACCACCTTAGTAAAGAAACTCACATAATAATTTAGTTAGGTAATATTATGCTTATTTTCTTACATCATCGTAACATGCATAAATCCCAGACATTCAATTTTTAATCATTACTGAAACTTGCAATTATGATTGTAGTAATGTTACATACAAATTACTTATTATAGAATAAATGATATCATCTTTATTGTAAATTTTATTTAAATAAATATTATCTATCTTTTGAAAATTAATCATTTTTTTATATTTAAAAGCAAAACGGGTATCAGCTAGTTATCAATATGACAAACTTCTTATTATTGTCCTCCAAAATATTTTGAATAGGCTTTCTATATCATATGTAAATTATAGTATCTTTAAAGTCTTCAGTTCATTTTTATTGGTCTCTGAAATTTTGTATAAGACCATACATTTATTTAAATTTGTATAGAAAATCCTTACCCCCATTTTTAGTAATTAAACAGAAGGAACAATAAAAATGTCAACTCTTTAACGAATTATGTTTGTCTGGCACAGATACCAGGATGCAGTGAGACTGTGGAGACAGTACCGAGAGGCCAGCGAGGCTGTCAGGCAATGGGCCGAGCAGCAGCTAGGCAACGTGCAGGATCTACCACCGGAAGAAGCTGTAAAACAAGTGAAGGTGAGTCTCCACATTCTCAGTTTTTTACAGGTACCTAATCCAAATTCGATGATTAAAATTAAAAATTACTACTTCTGAATTCTGGCCTAATGTCTTCTTCTGTTATGTCTTACCTCGCTCAATCATGTGACTGTCTTTTTAAGTTCCACAGGCGGCAATCCCTGCTCTTCTCTGGCTCTAGCAAGAACCTTGGAGTTGCTTACCATATCTGTCCAGGATATGTAGCATTCTTCTCTTAACCCACTTTTCTCAATTCATTGATACATTTTCATTACTGGCTCCTTATTAATTTAATCCTTTATTAACATCTCAATGTAGGTATGCTCATGATAAGTTTTTGGAATGTTCAAATTCCTCTGTGAACACATCCCACTCACTGGGTTTCCCACTTTATGTAGGTACTCTACCTGTTATTATAATTTTTTTAACATGAAAATGTAGCCCGACTGGTTTGTACCAATTGTCATTGTTATTTTACACTGTGTCACCGACCTATAATAACATAAGGCTTTAAAAATATTTAAATATAGCACCATCTATGATATTATTCCAAAAGCACTTCTGAAAGATAACAAATTGGGTGGTTTTAACATATTGAAAGAAGACTTGCTGATAGAATAATGAAAATACTTTAAATACTAAAAGAAAAGGTACATAATATGAGAAAGTCTACTCGAATGTCCCTCTTCAAGGAATAGGAAAAAGGCCATGAGAGATATTTATAACAATTCCCACGGACACCTGTTATTATTCATTTTCATAGCAACCATCGACTTACAGACGAATAATATGCTGTAACTACCGTAGTTGGAATGTTTTGAATTTATATTAAAAATGAAATGTGCAGGGTTAGTGAGTTTCAAAGAAAATACAGACTTTCGAACGAACTTACCAATTTATAATATAGGATTTTGACAGTTCATTGTACATAACATAGATAATAGTGTACGACCTCTGAGGTTCTTGTTTTGACAATAATTATTTTTATAAATAGACCACTGCCTCGATGACATCATTTCGTATTATGGTGTTGGCTTTTATTATAATGAGATTATTTTTTCGATGCGTTCTTTGACAATTTTATTGGCGCATCGTTTTTTTTTAATGTAAAAAGTATTCCCCAAAAATGGAAACAAGATACATAGCTTAAATCTAAATGGCGGTTCTCGCAAATGTTTTTTCTATAGCTTATTTTGTTTTTTTTTTATAGCTTCCATAATAATACTGTATATTGAATTAGAATTCTAACTAATTTCCAAATTAGCTGGATTTCTTAAACTTTTACGGATTACGTCAACTATATATTTGACGCTGCAATCCGACCGTTTCCACTTTCGCAACACAAGCTTTGCTTTCTGTGAAAGATTTTGAAAGTGTTTTTGTGTTCACTTTGGTTGACCCCAGAATCATTAAAAAATAAAGTGCTTACCAGATGGGATCAGCATTCTACTATCTATTTATCTACACTCCCTTTAACCCTTAGTTGCCCAAAGAAATTGAAAAAAAAAACGCTTTTTGACCGAAGGTACTTACCAGTACCACCTCTTTCGTAGCACTATAGAATATTACACGTGGTGTTTTTTGCTTCCCTTACCCAACGTGACTTTGAAGGAACACTTTATTTAACTCGTTCAAAAAAAAATTTTTTTTTTTTTTGCCGAAAATGGCAACTTTGTATGGCATCCAAAATGGGAAATCTGCGTTCTCTGTGTGAATGTGACATTTTAGTAAAAGCTTGCGTCGTTTTCAAACAAGTATTATTTTAGAAATATTCATCGAGTATATTTTTTTTTTGACTTTTCGATTATTTTGGATGTTATGACTAAATTTTTAAATAATTTAAATTTATTTTTTTTTTCTAAAATATATAAAAAAAGTTCATAAATAAAAAGTGAGCTTAAAATTAACATGGACTTAAAAGTGCTTAATATATCTAATCCCAAAAAAATTAAAAATGAATATTGTTTTATTTACCTCTAAAGAACATAAAAATAGAAAGAAAAAAACATTTTTCTTTTAAAATCGCATTGTGGGCACTGAGTGACCACAAAAATTTGGTACTTATAAGTACCGACGGTCAACTAAGGGTTAAGACCCCACTTAGGGACGTAGGGAGGTAATAAAAACTCTGCAAATCGAAGAATGAAGAATCGGAAAATGTGTAATAGTCTTCCACGTTCGGGACCCTAATGGAAGAACATTTTTCTCCTCGGCTAACTTTCATTCGGCATTTTACCAAAATACAAAAAATTGACAAAGAAATATCGAAAGAATCCGGCCCATCCCAATGCCGCTGTCTTGAGAAAGTGTTTCATGCATATTTTTCAAATTTCAAATTGTTGAAATGTTTTGGGAGATTACAACAGAATACGGGAATCCAAGCGCCATAATAGTCTGTTTGTATGATTGAAAGATTATAAAAGCTCGTCATCAAAAGTTTACGTAATTACGTAGCAACAAAAAAATACGTAAGTACCCACATATATTAAACAAGATGACACATTACGTTTAGTACAAAGCGAGTTTATCGTAGGTTGGTATATTGCTGTAGAAAATTCACAGCTGCTTCCGCTGTTGAAAAATATAATTCGCGTGCTTGTGGTGGCGCGTTTCAGGCATGGAGTTTCTGTGTGTCATTCCCAATAAGGGTAATAATAATTAGCGGTGCAGCCACACATAATATTGTTGCCGTTGATAAAGTTGTGCAAGCATGCAAAGTATGCGAGCCCGCCCTGTTATCAGTTGTTGAGTTTCTAGTTCATATTGTTGCCGCACCGAAAGCATCCAGCCAACATTTCAAACCGTAACACATTACCGTGCCATTATTCATATGAAATGAATTAGGTAAAACCCACTCTAATCTATGGATGAAAGGCTTGAATTGTCTATGATTGAGTTTCCCGCGAATAAGTTATCACTTGTCAAATGTTGACAGTTGATTTTATTTATTTACTTCAAATAAGTTTTGTTTTCAGTCACGGAATACAATATTACCCACAATTGTCAATATTTTTTGGTGAATCGTAAGATATGATAATATTTTTGAGGTCACCCATTCATTATGACTATTCAGAGTGCAAATTGAGAGAGTCCAGGTAGTATTTTATCGCACGACACTGTTAGCTGCTGCAGATTCAAAATGTCAGTGGTCTGAAAATGACTCGGAGCGAGAAACGGAAGTCTTATTGGCTTCTTTAAATACTTATAACAGTACCGTTCGGTGATGGCCATACTACAAACGAATCTTGAATTGATCTCAAATACCCATTGACACTTCGAGATTCAGTTATTTCATGCATACATACATCAGTGGCGCTACAACCCTGTGTGAGTCTTGGCCTCCTCCAAAAGATATCTCCACCATATAGTATACACCCTATCTTCCGCCATATAGTTATTTCAGCTTCAGTATAACCGATCCTGCCGCATAAGGCAAAAAGCCTAGCGGCTTACTCTTTAGGAAAAAAAACCAAAACACGCCTTTAAAAAATCGACCAATATGTGTTATTTTATTCGTGTGAAAGTTTTTTAACTTATACTCTTCAAGGCAATCAGACTATAGATTATTACATAAAGCTTTCAGTAAATCATCAGCCGACAACACATATCTGTCGTCGAGATAGTTACGTTGTGATTGATGACAATCCCGACGAAGTTTTGCGAAGGAGAATCACACGAAAGGTGGTTGGGGAGGATCTTAACACAAAACGCTCGGAACTGTAACTGTTACATTTAATACCATTAAATCAAAAAATAATACAAGAAAAATATGTAATTTGTTTTTTAAGTAATCTAACAAGAAAGTAAAGTAGCGAGCCTGGAACCGAATGCGCAATCCGCTTTATCCAAGTTACATAATATACCCAACGGACAATAGTAGACTAAAAGTTTTCTCATTAGCAGAAGGAAATTAACGCTATTACTAAGCAGTGTACATTAATAACTGTTGCGTTTATGTATTTGGAGCTTCTCGCTTTTACGAATTTGATGTTTTCCCCCATTCGTTATTTTTTTTAAATTTAACATATTTATTTAATGAAAGGCTAATAATCTCGTACTTGGGATAATTTGGATATCTTCTGTTGGTTTTTAAAACCGTTTGGATTTGTTATTTTTAACAACTACGAATCGACGCACAAGTCTATCTTTAACCCGAAATTTGACAGTGATGTCAAAGGATGTTAAATCAAATTCTACGTGTTCTTACGTCTCTACAAAATTTTTTAAATAACGCGACTTGGTTTTACGCTAAAGCCGGCTAGTTTCCTTATCATCTTTGGCTAACGATTTCGTTCTTGTTGGATCGAGGCTGCAGTAATCTGTCGACCTCCGTTGACCAACGCACGGTCGGTCGTCCTATCGCGGTCTCGCGTGATAACTATGACATTGGTGGTCGCGGTAAAATATAGTTCGTATCCACGTTAGGTAACGCCTGTTAAAATAAGCAAAATCAAAACAGGAACACGTTCATCTGTACATAAATGGAATGTGACAATTTCGATGAACATCTTCGCGCTTTAGAACGTTTCATAGTCGAGGTGCTGTCTTCGGTCTTATCGCAGGTAAATAACAGCCTTAAAATGCGTTGATAAAAATGCATTTTTGTTTATATTAAGATCAGTATACCGTTGGCTCTCACCTGTGAACCTTGCTTTTAAATTATGTAGATTACTCGTTCGTGTGTGCTCTTTCAAAGGTAGCCTTATTAATGATTCTCTTTCATCTAGGGTTAACGATTTCCTGTATCTGGTGGCGATGGTAATATGGTTTATTATTCTTTCTCTATCCAATGGTTATTGATTCTCCCTCTCTATCTAATATTTGAATATTCTCTTTCATCTAGGGTTAATGATTTCCTGTATCTGGTGGCGATGGTAATATGGTTTATTATTCTTTCTCTATCCAATGGCTCCCTCTCTGTCTAATATTTGAATATTCATATTAGCCCGTAGTTATCCACTGCAGGACATAGGCCTCCTCACGCTCACGCCACTCCTCTCTGTCCCTGGTCATCCCCATCCACTCTGTCCCAACGGCACGCACGATGTCGTCGCTCCACCTCATCGGCTGTCTTCCCACACTCCTTCGGCCAGTCCTGGTCTCCAGTCCGTCACTCTTCTACTCCAATAATTTGAATATTATTCTCTCTCAATCCAACGGTTTATTACTTCCTCTACTAAATGGTTAATGATTCTCTCACCATCCAATAGTTGATGATTTCGATAAGTCACTAGAAAATACATACCGGACGTGTTATTTTATTAGTGTTGGTTGTAATTCTTCAAACACATTATTTTCAACTTTGTAATACTTACACATTATAAATGTTTATAAATAAAAATAACTTTGCAGTATTACAATTGGTTGTACTTTATTCCCTCATGTTTTCAAATAACATCCTTATAACGCGCGAAGTCTAGTTTTATTACAATTTTGACTGGTTTCTTACGTGTATTATTTCGATTTGGATGCAGTGCCAGGGCTCAGAGAAGTTTAATATTCACGGCTCACATTTGGATTGGGGCAAAACAAATAATATGCGTATTTACGCGTATGTAATTACACGAATGCTAACATAATCCGTTGTGTCTAAGCAAATATTACTCAGATCTAATCTATGATTATTGATGATAAATACCTAATGTTAGTTGAACATGTGTAGATTGATACAGATAAAAAATATAAAACGTATTTTTTCAGCAATCATAGCGATAAGGTGACATTTCATTGAGTTTATTTTTTTCGTAAATCTGTCACATAGACTGAATTTTGAAGTCTACGAAGCCTAAAGAAGAAGAAGAATAAGGTTAAGTATAAAGTGACAAAATAAACTGTGTTTTTTGTTGTTTTAGTATATAGTTCCAAAAAAAACGTTCAATCAATTTTGATGTCGATATGTGGTGTTTCGTTTTCTCTGCCTACCCCTTTTGGGGACACAACATAATTGGAAAATCTATCCATCATGATTATATTTTGATTATCTTGCAATTTAAGTACTGCATATTTATAAAACCGAGTGTGATTCGCAATCTTGTTAAAATTTTCATTTGAGCCTTATTTTCAACATTTTCCTTTATTCAGCCTTATTTTGAACAACTTCATTTGATAAAATTAACGAATTGAACGTGCATTCTTGGTGGAATTATTTAAATAAAATAATTTAAATGAAACAATTGATTTGTTATTCCACAATATTTATTTACCTGACTAGTTTCGCAGGAACAGGTCCTGCATGGTCACAGGTGACTTAGAAACAGTTAGTCCAGTTTCTAAGTCACCTGTGACCATGCAGGACCTGTTCCTGCGAAACTAGTCAGGTAAATAAATATTGTGGAATAACAAATCAATTGTTTCATTTAAATTATTTTAACTTCATTTGAGCCTTATTCTGAACATTTTCATTTGATCCTTATTTTGAACAATTTAATTTGAGCCTTATTCTGAACATTTTCATTTGAGCCTTATTTTAACATCATCCAAATTTACAAATCGTCTTTTTGTAAGCAACAATGATTTAAGTAGGTACCTACCTATATTTATTTTATCCCAATTCTAACCTCAGCTATATAATTTACTTGTTTTCGCTTCTAGAATGAGAAACACGAGCGGTTCACATGGATGTTTTTATTTTTAAATGGGCTTATAAACAGCCGTTTAACTGACCGGGGAATCAACACATAATTATTGTTGTGTACAGTGATTACAGTATCAATTAATTGTCAATTATTACGCCAGCCTCTAATTATAGACGCTTCGGCGTCGGTCGCAGCCATGATAATACATTTTATATTTTAGCCATTGATTTGTGCTCTAGCTAGAAGTTTGGAAACGTATAGTACGAAAGAGTTGTATTAAGAAAGAAATGAAAGGATATGCCGCAAACTTTACGTTCATTTTATCTATAAGTTTTTAATAAATTTATAAAATGTTAGGATCTTCATAATAAATTTTCTGTAATCAAACATCAATGGGCGGAGTTTTCCCTAAGACTCTCCTCCAGCCAATCCATAAGATATTATTTCAAAAATACCTACTCTCGAATCGAAAACGCCGATATCTGGAATAAGTTGATTAAGCTTTTTTAACCATCTTTTTTTCCTTACCGAAAATCAATCGAAATACACTTAAATGCCACAATATCTTGAAGAAAAGCGAATCTTATAAAACTTATTTTTGTGTTCCCCACTATGGGTGATCTCAGATTCGTTAAAAAAATCTAATTCAATTCAACCTTTCTTTTTGAAAATTCATACTTGTATGTATCTTCTTTCTAATTCTACTACATATTATTATGTATCCCTGAAGGCCGGCCCTGATTGAATAACAAACATTCTTTATACATCGAGTTTCATACAATATTCAGAACCCTTCGGTTCCCTGTCAGTCTTAAGCGATCGCGTCTTGTTTTTGCCCGCCAAAGAAACTTTGTTTCAGTCCAGTGTTTGCTTTTCACATTATGTACCTACGTGCTCTATCTACGTTACGTAGAACTAACTACCGGCATTAGTCGAAGACGAGTGGTCTGTCAGCACGCCCGTATCCACAACCCACGAGCTACCAGCCGTCCGTAGCATTTCGTAACATTAATGAGTTGAAATTAGTTTTTTTATTACGCCGACCTATTTAAATTTCAATCGACAACAAAACGCTCTAACCCGATTTTTATTTGCTGCGTCAGAAATGTGGCAACAACCGTGTGTTTGGAAAAAAAATGACAGTTATTATTGTTAAGAACGTCGATTTTAAAAATCGAACGTAATAATCGTAATTTGAAATTTAAATTGACGTATTGTTTTTGTATGTGTTAACACAACTTTTTATCGTATTGTTTTAAATTAACGAGTTGATAGATTTATCGTTTTTTTTTATACGTTGCGGTTGTGTTTTGTACTCAGAAATAAGATGATATAATTATTGTGAAACGTTTGACAGCTGATCCATTTCAAGTTCAATGTGATTTTTTTCACCAAGTGATGAATTGAAAGTGCATTTATTAGGTAATATTTATTGGATGAAGTTCCGACTTGGAAACGAATTAGGATGTCACTGATTGTCACCTCGGAGACGAAGGTATTTTTATTATTCTATATTATAGCGGTGGTTATGGTAGATAATCTAACTTCTGCGAAAGAAATCGGTAAAAAAAATTGTTACTTAAATTATTTGAAGTTTAAGTGTAAATTAAGTAGTTTAGGTACGCATAAAATGATTAATTAATACAAATAATAGATGTCAGTATAACTGGCGGAAGTATTGCCTGTGGTCAAGTCCCGTCCAATCCGAGGCAGGCCAACCCCGGGTAGAAATTTGAAATGAAAAGCACTTCCATTAAACCGACCTTTATGGCTCACATTCCATGTGCATTGGTCGTAGCACAGTGATAACTTTTTCATATTCAGGGTCAATTCTACCTTATTTCAAGTTTCAGTGTCAATTCTACCTTATTTCAAGGTTGCTTGACACACGATAAACAAATAATACACAAATATGATATGTATAAGTAATGAATTAATTATTGCAAATTAATCCACCCGAATTTCAAATGCTATTTGCCCATCGATAATACTACTGATTCTCAGCCCCTAAAGACTTACAACGACAGAGATAGGATAGGTGGATGTTTTTACCCCCAAATTAATTGCTATCCCCATCAACCTGACGATAGCATTTATTATAACCCAGAATTGACGTAGAGCTGTGGCTAAATTGGTGCTATAACGTTATCATTCTAGAAAATCGGAGCTTTTCCTTAATATAACTGTGTTTTTTCATTTTGATCTGTCCTTCAGAATATGAGCACAAATAGTGGCGCAAAAATAAGAAGAAAGTTTTTTTTTTAAACCTTTATACCTCCTCCTTTAAATATTTTGAAAACGCATGAGCTAAAATTTTTAGGAGGTTAGGCGAATTTGATTTTCCAACAAAACCTCTCGTGGAACCAAATTATTGTTTTGGCCAGACGACTAAAAGCGAAATCCTTCGGGAGGTCAAGAAACCAACCAGGGTTATAGTCTTGAAAAAAAAAGGTTTAAAAAATGACGTATTTTACATATTGTACTCCACGCCCCCGAACTCTGGCTGTGATAACCAAATAAGCAAATAGCGGACATTAGCATTGGCGTGGTGTGACGAACGTATGCAAAATCACTTAGCACTCTACAGTCTACACCAACTACAAAGGGCATTGTCTTGTGGCCTTTTTGAACAAACATTGCCATGAACCTAGAGTCTTGTATATAGCAGTTCGTTTTCACACCTGGCCGTGGCTAGGATAGACCAAGACCATAGAGGTGTAATCTCTGCTAGATGACAATCGTATGTCAATATGCTTCCATTCAACGTTATTCCTTGTTATCGACACTTTATTATAATTGATAAGTTCGTCCGTAGATCGGGATTTTCGCTGAAACACTCCAAACCTACGTGAAATATTTTTCATACATATTATGACAAAACCAATCAACTATGGTAGGTACTTTTATATTCGTCTATATTCCCATATTCGTTGCATTTACAATGATAACAGGGTGTCCGCCGGAAATATTATATCGACGAAATATGTATTACTTAAGCAGAGGTAGGACGGAAGAAATGTCAAATTGTCAACATTTGCTTTTTTATGCCGTTTATGACATTTTCCCAGTCGATCCTTCAATGCTAAGGATTGGTTGGGCTTCTAGTCAAAAGCGTGTCCAAGATTTTTGAACTTAGAGAAAACTCTTAATAGAAAAGGAATAGTCATTAGTCATGGTCAGATCATCGCAGTTTTATGACGTGATGGTTCATTTGATAAAGCGAACAATCGGCTCCATCGATCGCCGTTAAATGTATGTACCGTTTGAGATCTAGGCCAGGGAAATGACGTGTTTATAAGAAGACATATTATTGTTTACCTTGTGGTTTGCTGAGATAAAGTCAAGGTTCGCCCTCAGAATTCCGAAAAGTGTTGGAATTTTCGAGTACCTCGTGTTCTTTGAAGAAAGTTCGTGCGAAATTCACATTCCTCGGCGAGCGTGTTGTTTTAATTATTGTTCCTTGCATATCATTATAGTTTGGTACCTTTACTAATTTGGACCGCTAAAGATAGGTGACTTTAGTCCGTAACTGCTATTCCAGAAGCCTGCGAAAGGGGGAGAAAAAATATTAATCCATCTTCCATTTTTAGAGGCTGCTTTTTTACCCATCAATCCGTATCCCTAAAGTGGTAGGCAGATATAGCAGACTTATATTTTCTCTCCAAAACCACTTTCATAGCTTTTTACAGGGTCATACAATTTTCTTGTTTCCTTTACCAACTTCTAAGCTGGCCTCTTTTGATCAACTATCATCTATCAGTATGAGCAAAAAAACTTGGTTTGCGTCTTGCGGTGCGAAATATGACTTCTTATACGGAGCCCTGAAAATAAGCTACTATTACCTATCTCGTTTTCAATTCTTATTAAGAGACATCAAATCACCTTAATTTATGTATTTGATTACATTTTCGTTACTCTTCAATTAATTAGATGTAAAATAGTCTTATGATCACTCACAATTATTTTGACGTCAATGGACCGAACACATCCGTCAGTGCATTTTAGTTCTGTACCCCTATTATGTAGCAAGTGTAGGGTAGTCACTTGAAAAAAGTGACTATTAGGCGATACATTTTGTATGAAAAACGTCTATACGTATCGAATGCGAGAATCGCATATAAACGTTTTTCATACAAAATGTATTGCCTAATAGTCACTTTTTTTCAAGTGACTACCCTACACTTGCTACAGAATAGGGGTCCTGTACATACCCCTATTCTCTGTTTTATCGGAAGGTAGTCACGGTGTAAAGTGAGTATTACACGATACATTTTGTATGAAAAACGTCTATAATACGTATCGAATGCGAGAACCGCATTTATTTCTAGAAATATTTCTGTGGCGACGCTATACACGTTTCCCATACAAAATCTATCGTGTAATACTCACTTTATTACCGTGACTACCTTCCGATAAAACAGAGAATTGGGGCTCTGCAGTGCCTCTTGAAATTTGGAATGCATATAGATAAAGCTATTGGGCATAGTTAATTCATCCCTATAAGTTTTTTTTTTAAATATAAAAATCATTCTTCTTATATATTATCAACACAATCTCTATACTTATTATCTTTCGAACTTTCCCTGCAAACCTATTTCTAGGAATATGTAACAACTAATGACTAACAATTCATTACTGATGTTCGATTTTTAAATGGAACAAACCACTACGGGTTTACGACCGTCTTCTACTGTTATTTCGAAGGCTGGCTTAGTGTGATCACTTTACGTTAACAACGTTCGCCATTAGGTGGTAATGTCTCCGAAACTCCTAATCATGAAAAATCCCATGTATACAACAAGTAGATATTATGTATTTAATAATTAATGAGATATAGAGATAAAAGTTGGAAATTATTGAGAACAAGAGAGCAACCAAATTTAAAGACTGGCACCAGGATATGAATATATCCATTTTGGTTAATGTATCATCTTTATTGCCTATTGGCTTTGTTAGTGCACAACGTTCTAATTATCTCTAGATTCTTGTGACCATTTTTCTATATCTAGGAGGTATGCTCTACACCGGTACTCGGACGTACCTATTATCAACTTGCCTTAACCAACGATTTCATTAATTTATCGAAATTTCATATTTCTGTTAGTAAATTGATGCAATGTTCCACTTACATCCATTTTCTTCCATCATAGGTTAGTGTAATGGAACATCAATGATGGGTAACAGTTTGCTTGTAACAACAACTGCTACCAGCGTGTGTATAGCTTGCCTATTCCCGAAACGAGCTTGGACTCGTCCCGCAATTATCACAAGCGCCAGGGGCTGCTGTTTTTGAGCTGCCTAGCACCGCCTCGTTCGAGGGCCTCTCAGCACTCCACTTGGGCGCGTCTCGATGCTCGCGTGATCAATTTACCCTAATTCGGAGGGTGTCATTAGTGACACTATATGCTATGTTATGTTTATTCTTATTGAAGGGTTGTTTGACTAGAGGACACCCTCTCCCCGCACTCTGTCGCTTCGTACCTTGAACTTGCGCCACTTTGGCTTATAATAATAATAATAAAGTTTATTTTCGATAAGTAATGAAAAAACAATACAGTAAGAAAATCACAAACAATTACAAAACTTGAAATATACAAATTTGAAATAAAACCGAAAATCCCACGAGGCAGGGCCTGTAAGTGGGGTAACACATAGAAGTAAAACATCGATGTCAAAGTGAATAAATTAACAAATGATTCAATATAAAATAAAATGTTCAAATACTGTCAAAAATATAGATGATCAAAATGATTTTTGCTTGATTTTACTTTCTTAATATTTAATGTACCTATTTAGCATACCAACCATCACTCAATGTGTCAAAATCTTCACACGGGAATATAAAAGCTTCCGGAACTTTGACGCTAATCATTTTTACAGCAGTTAACTTGTTAAAGGCAGCTAGCTTAAAAATCTATTTTATAAAAAAAAATGTATCCCTATTTCCATTGGTCAGGTCATCACGCATGGACGGCTGGACCAATTTCGCTAATGCTTTTTTTTTGTTTTGTTTACTTTTATTGTCAGGAGAAAGTTATTATGGAATAAAAAAATGGGGACATTAGAAATTTTAAGAAAACTGAACATTCTTAGCGCTTTAGTTAGATAATATTATAAACTTTTATATTTTTAATATAAATCGACGTTTGACATAAATGTCAGTTGTTTGATAGTATTATATAAAAAATAATAAGCTGCATTTAAGTTGACTGCTGGAAAATAATTAGCAGAAAAGTTCAGAGAGCTTTTTATATTCGCGTGTGAAGATTATATTATAGTTTAAGCACGTGTTCTTCTGCTGTTTCGAAGCCTGCTTAGTCTTATCCGATCGATGTTAGGTGCTCGAATCATCATTATCATTTTAGTATTAGTTAGCAATTTCGAGAAATTGAATCGGTCATTTATTGTACTCTACCTTACTATAGATGTTCTCAGCCCTACTTACTGTTCGGAGATAAGATGACTCCTGAGATCATTTCCCAATATTTTGATTACGTTACCTGAAAAATTGGGGAAAAAATCCAGTCTTGAGCACTTTGCACTTTCCGCCAACGGGTCCGATGAAATAACCGTATACGCATGAATGTTTCATTCAAGAATTCACTCATACTTAGTTATTTGGATGATTCAACATGTTTTTCACGTAGTTGACACGCGGCCTCGTACAATATGAGCCATTAATTTTATTTGCCTAGTAAAAAGAACAATACATACATTTTCGGCGCGTTCGCCTATAATAGACTAGATTGTAATGTTGTACTGGCATCTTCAAGGTCTCGTTGGGTTTACGCTTCTATTTTATGGACTAGTACATTCCTTTGATAAGATACTCCAAGCAGGAGATCGGCGAATGAACTTGCTTGCTTCATCGACCTGAAAACACATTGCGGGATGTCTTATTCATCGTAATGACGAAAAAGTTTGTAAATTTCTATCATTCTGTTTTTTGCGTTTGTTTTGTTTCTAGTCGAGTTGTGATTGTTGGACAGGATTTTCTCCCTAGTTCAAACCATTCAATCCTATGTCAAGTTTTTTCAGAGGAGTCTATTCTCTCTCCGTAAGTGTGTGCCTACCAGAATCTTCTTACTTTTCCCATCATAGTGTTTCTTAGTCTGTATCTGCTCCAAAGAATCTTCATTTTTTAAACTCTCGTCGCAAATTTTGGACACAGCAATATCGGCTCTAAGCTAAATCTCTTGTGTAATTTTTAAATATTATGTAACATTAGCAACTAAGGAATGTGGTCAGATATTTTTATTTTATCTCGTGGTTTATTCTTGCAGTTAATGTGGTTTCCGGCGTGGCGGACACATTTACAGACATATTTTTGTACCTCCACATCCAGTCTTTTCGCCTAAAAATTATCCAAATAGTTTGAGTCATCTGTTGTTATTCTCTCTACTTGAGCTAACTTCCCAGATTTCTTATACGCAGGATTATCATTCGACGACCTTAAGTGCTTACTATTAAAAGGACAAACAACAATAATACCTTATTCTTTAGGTCATTCAGCTGTCTTTATATTCGGAACACGTCTCCCCGCAATTATTATAATTATTATTAAAACAATCGAACGTCGCCTATTTGGCGTTCAATTGTTTTTATTGTTATCGATTATCTTCCATTGTTTGGTTGTTGTTGCTTTTCCTCGTCGGTGGCACTTTTACTCGCATAGGTTGAAACTGGGACATCCTTGTTTACAAATTTCGTGTAGGAAGTAGTATAAAATGCGCTGACACTGAAGTCACTTCGGATGACCTAATGACTGGAGATGTATGAGTGGTCACGATGTGTTCGGTAGCTATGAGAGAGGATAAAAGAGATTTTTGACCTAAAATGAAGAGCGTGTAATGATAGATCCATTTTCTTGGCGTTTAGATTGAGTTTTTGGTATCAAGTTTCTTGGTAGATCATTATTTTATTTGAATATGTTTTTATTTTGTAATTTTGTAGATCTCTTACAGCTAATCTTTGCTATATTATTCATCTCCTTTCTCTTTTACTAGACCTGTCGGCCTGTTATGTTCCTGCTGTGCAAACCTCTTGTAACGCAGACTCCCAACCATCCTTGCATCTTTTGGGAGGTCGTCCTGGAAGTCTCCCCTATTGGAGAATGCCATCTCTAGTCGCCCTCGCAGCTCGTGTGTCCGCCATTCTCGATACATTCCAGAACCTTATACTCTCTCGTGTCCATCTCAAAATCTCTTGACCTTCGCGTACCTTTTTGGATTTCTATATGTCGTACTCTGCCTCGAAGGGTTGTGCATCTAACAACTTCTTATGTACTTTCGTCGAGAGTGTAACAAGACAGTATTGGTCCATCTAAACGACAACCGCTTTGCTTTATTATTTACGGTATCTGGTCTTCATCTTCGGATTTGCTTTTAACGAACACCCGTCTTCCCTAACATGGTCAGTGGCAGCGGCTCTGCAGCACCCAACAGTTAGTAGACGGCTGTTTTATTTCAAGACTGCTGTCACTTTCTGTCGCTTCATTTTCATAACGTCATAATACCTAGTTTTTATTTGGTTCATCGGCGCAACTTTCTACGCAATGCAGTTATAATAATAATTAGACTCTTATTTTTTTTTTAATATTTTTTCATCTTGATCAAAATTTAATGGCAATTTTATGAAATACTCTCTTTTATTTCTATTTCAAACGCATATTTTGGAAGTTCTATGAAACGTGTTAGGGTTTTTACGTTTGCCAGGAATTTCATTTATCACCAATCGCTTAAAATCTGCAAGCTTTTGTAATAATAATATAACACTTATCTATACAAAGGTATCGGGTAGAAATTTCAACCCCGTTTTACCAAAAATAAGATACTCGGTTCTTTCATAATTTCTTAGTATAGTTTCCGAACTTAAGTTGATAGTTTCGTAGCATTGTAATGATTGTTGTTGTTAAGAGATATTTAATTTCTAGCATACCCCTCTGCTGATTAAGATCTAACCTTGTCTGGTGCAGTCATCAATCCTCACCGAAGAATGCATATTATGCCGTATATGTGTTCTTTGTTTATTACCATGTGTTCGCCGTCACAGCCTACGAGCTTTGACGTGCGGGCATAATTTGCTTTGAATTATTTCAAACAAACTTGAACCCTTGGGGCGAAAGATACGACGATGATGTCTTGAATTATGAATCTTCCGAATGTCATATTATTGTGGTTGAGTCTCATCGTATTTTAATTCCGCTTTCCACAGGTTTGCGAGGAATCCCTGGCTGTACATCGTGAACGTCTCGGCGAACTGAAGAACCTGGTTGCGCGGATAGCGGCCGACGTGGGTCTGGAAGCTGCGGCGCCTCTGAGTGGAGAGATAGCCGCCCTGGGCAGCAGGCTGGAGGATGTCCGGTCATCACTCGCCACTCTTGCGGGGGCGGCCGAGACCAGGGCCAAGAGGCACGCGGACCTCCGCAGGACCAGAGACTTCCTCAATGCGGTGCAAGAGGTAAGTTGTGTAATATTAGTTGTGATTGATTTTCTTCAGTACCAAATCGTCGAATCAATTAAAACTTCACGCATTTCAAATTCTCGGTTATCTATTATGTAGTATGTAAGTTGGAACAAAACACTTTCTGTTAACATCGGAAGGAAAGTGAAATCCGAGATTGGTTTTGAGATAAGAGCGCTGAAAGTTCTTGGCGCGAGTTACAAATTGTTTGTTCCTTCGCTTGTAATACCAGGGTAGTGGCGTGATTGGGAGCCATTAGCAGCCCGAGGTCTCTCGCGAGGGATGAGGGCATAATTAGCGCAACATCTGACCTTGGGAATCATATCGAAATTAAAACATTCAGTGAAGATTTGCTCATCAAGTACCTACATATTATAACCTGTTGTGAATTCCATTTACAGAGTCTCTCCACGGTGGAAGAAACCAATGGCAAAAATACAGAAGACCAGCTAGTGGCGTTACGTAACCATCTTCTGGCGCTGGGTAAATCCGAAACGCAAATCCAGGATATCAAGGACACGTCCTACGAGGTCCGACCGACTACCAAGAACGAGACTTCTATCGTCGAAATATTGGAGCTGTGGCAGACCGTCTTCCGGGAAACATTCCAACAATACCACCGCCTCTCTTCCCAGCTGGTGAAGACGCAAGACGGCGTTACCGCGCTACGTCTCTGGCAAGAATATCTGTACCATGTGCAATCATTCCTGTCTGGCAGCATTCCCGAAGATTATCATAATCTTCAAGAACAGAAACGGCTTTGCGAAATTCATCAAAACCTTCTGGCGACACAAAAGAATGCTATCTTATCAAAGAACGACGATCCTAAAGAAGGTAAACCGGATAGAGGGTTGGAAGATAAGGCCGTAATGGAGCAATTTAGCTCATTGACCAACTTACACAACGAAACCTTATCAAAGATTATAGATCGCCACAAAGAGATCAACGACAGAATCTCATCATGGGATAAATACAGAATGGACCAGACCAAAATGCTGCAGTGGCTTAAGGACATGGAAAGAGAAAGAGAGAAGCTGCAGTTGAGATACATTCACATGCGAAGAATCCCAAAAATACTGCATAGGATTCAATTTTTGATCGACAAGATTCCAGCTGGCACCGCACAGTGTAAAGATCTACTAACACAACAGAAAAGTGTGTTAGGTTTCTGTGACGACCCTCTAGGGGCATCCATCAGGGTGGAATATGCCGGAATATTCAAAAGAATCGAAAATCTCCAAGCTGGGCTGGAAACTTGGAAGGAGTATGTCACCAGAATCATGTCATTTATTAGTGATTATGAAACACAAACGTCTTCCTTACAGACAGTGTTGTCTGATATTCAAAGGTCCATTCCACAAACAAGAGAGGCACTGCCCAAATCCCGATCAGATATGAAATATCTTTTAGACAAACTTCGAGATTATAGGACCAAAATGTCACCGTTGGTCGAGGATTTGGATAAATTGACAGTCATTCAGGAACAACTAAAAGATTGTGTCAGTCCACAGGACAATAAAGCAATCAGTCAAAGAATATGGATTCTGCGACAACAACAGGCCGATCTCGACCATCAGCTGTCCATTTTGATCCATGAACTAGAAGAAAAACTAGAATTGAACCTATTATTCGATTCTAGGCACTCGAGATTCTTAATTTGGTTGAATGATTTAGAAAATAGATTAGATAAAGAAAGCAAATTAGGTTTCAACAAAGGCTTAAGACCCGAAGATCTACTCCATAAGCTGGAAAGCGATCTAAAATCTGACATGGTCCTGAAGGAACCTGAAATTAAATGGCTCACAAATACCGGCACAGATTTAATTAATTCCTATGGTAAAGACGATAAAGAACAACGTGAAAATATACAACAAAAAATAGTTTCAATGAATGACAAATGGAATAAGCTTCGACAAGTAGGAAACATGAGGACCAAGAAGATTAGAGATCTTCTGCAAACAATACTACAGTTAGAACTAAGGCTATCAAAAATAAGAGAGTGGCTTTCTCAAATAGAATCTCAGTTATGGAAACCTCTGCATATAGAATCTCTCACTAAAGAAGTGTATGATAAAAAAATGGAAGAGCATGACAAGTTGCAAGCCGCTATAGAGGAGGAGAGCGGTGAGATTGGCGACGTTTTGAACTTGTATGAACTTCTGTTGAATGACGTAGACACCTGGAATGCCAATTTCGACACTCACGGCTTGAAACTGGCCACAGATAATGTGGAGAAAAGATGGAAGGTTGTTTGTGAACAGTCCACCGAAAGAAAGAGACGAGTTATGGAGTTTTGGAATCTCTTACAAGAGATTATCAAGTTGAGTTCAAAAGAAGAAGAATGGCTGCAGCAACAGGAAAAGTCTCTCCAAGCCATCGAACAAACATTAGAAAATCTTCCATCAGACCAAACATCAGACACCATAGCCAAAATCGAAACCTTGATGGAGAATGTAAAATCAAGATCTCCCGCTTTGCAGATTTTAGAGCATACTTACTCCAAAATAGCCAAATCAAGTGGTCTGGAACCCGAAAATTTGCAGATACTTGTATCTCACGTGAGGAGTATGATAATCAGATGGAAAAATTTGATACCCACAGCTCTGAGGCTGTTGGATCTAATACGACAAGACACAGCCGTTCATAGAATGTTTGTGGACGCTCACGGCAAGGCTATCATTGGATTGACTCAAGTTGATGTACACCTGACTAATATACAACATCTTCCTAGCAACCGCAAGGTTCAAGTCAACATGGATCAGCTTGAGGTAAAATAATTAATTGATTTTTTTTATAATATGTTCTGATTATATTATGCTGACATAATATTCAAATACCTTTTTTTTAGAAAATTGAAAATGAACTTCAGTCATACAACGATGTTCTGCGAGAGGCTGACGAGCTAGGCCTTGTGTTGATGCAGAGGAGTACACAAGAAGAAAAGAAGGACATTCAGGAAATGATTGACGAATACCAAATTCTCTGGAAAGATATTCAACTTAGAATAGCTCAGTGGAAGTTAGAAATTCAAGAACAACTTCTCAAACCTCAGAAGGAAGTAGACGAGAGTGTGCAGGTTGAAACTCTGAAATTCGAACAAGACTCCGCCATACAAGTTGACACATTGTCTCCTTTGACTAGGATGACTTCCATAACAACTAAAGACGCTTACCTGTATGAGCTGACTGTTGCGATAGCGGAATGCATACAACACCTCAACGAGTTGGAAGCTGTTGTTACAACTCCGGAGCCTCAGCAGGCTACTCCTGAATTAGCCAACACAGGGGCACAAATATCCAAACTCACCGCCAGTTGTCAATCCAGCGTGGAACTTATCAAACATCTGAGTAATTCACTGTTGATGGATTGTGACTGCACGGAAGAGGAGGCGCAAATAAGCCAAGTGAACGGGTGTGTGGAGAGGTACGAGATCCTGCTAGCTTTGGCTAAGAAGAGGGAACAGCATATCAGGAGTTTGAGGTACGACATTTATTCTTCTTCATATTTTCTCAATAATTATTCACAACCAACTCTGGTGATTGTCTACTAACTTATCTTATTTCTGTCCCCGAATATTTGCTATTTCATCTGTCCCAAGTTACAGCTCATTGCATAAAACTTATATTGACAAAAACCGAAATTCTAATTCTATCGCTGATCACTTATAAGTCTAACAATTATTATTCTCGCTTTATATATTGTAATATCTTAGACCGCTTAAAATTCTTAATAAAACTCATCAAGCGAAATAATGATGCATTTTATTGTTCAACGAATAGTATTTCTTGATGACTTGCGCCTATGTATTGCTACTGTACTTTAGTTATAACTTACATAGACTAAAATTATTATAAAACTTAGCACATATATTTCTATTCATTAACATTAGCATGGGTTTTTATGGTTTGTTATTTATCTTTCTCTGCTCAGGTCTGTCTATATCGACGCTTACTCCTTTAGCTGCGAACAGTAAGTCTTTTCATTCTGTCCATCCTAATTAATCATTTCTAAACTTCAATCAACTTATCATCTTATTTTGTAAATCATGAAATATACTTTTGTTGGTCATTCGTTTCAATTTGAAAATCGTCTAATGTTGTTTTGAATATGAAATTGCAGCGAAGCTGGTCGATTGACATGTCCCCTTTGTTCGCAACGTAATTGGAATCAACTGGACAACGATCTGTGGAGGTTGGAAAAATGGTTGAAGTTTGCGGAAGGAACTCAGAGCACGCAAAACTCATTACCGTCAAATATCGAACAGTTGGAAGACATCATACAAGATCATAGAGAGTTCCTCTTAGATCTTGATAGTCACAAGACCATTATAGTATCATTGAATATTGTGGGTGTTCACCTGGCAGACCACACGGAGGATATTGATAAGGCTGAGAGTTTAAGAGAGAGATTAGAGAAAATCAACTCCAGATGGGATGCTGTCTGTAAAAAGGCTGGTAAATGGCAGACAAAGCTGCAAACTGCTTTGATGGCCAATAGGGAATTCCACGACACTCTTGAAAAATTGTGCGCGTGGTTGGAAAAAACGGAAAACACCATTAGATCGTCGGAACCTGTAGATTTGACCGCCGAGAGATCCATCATTTTGGCCAAGTATCGCAAGTTCAACGAGTTGAGGGGTGAGTTGGAACACTGCGAGCCAAGAGTGGTCAGCTTACAGGAGGCGGCTGATCAACTTCTTCGGGCCGAAGACGCTCCAGAGGGATCCTCCGCCGTGTGTAAAAAGTAGGAATATTTTTTTCTTTTATTGTGTTTTTTTAACATACATTCTTCGTGTTTTGTTTCACTGTGCTCACTGCACATAATCTGTCTTTGATTGGTTCCAATTTGTTTATAAAATTTTTTAAAACTATTACATAACTTGAATGTAATAGTTTATATAGACAATGAAAACTTATAACATGCGAGTCACAATGGAACAAAACTAATAATAAAAGCGATTTCAACCTATATAAAATTCAATTACTGTTCTAGAATACCTAAATGTAATATTTTTCTTGCAATGATTTAGTGAAAAAATTCTCAAGTAATATTTTGTATAGTGTGGAATCTCATAATGATAATTTTTGTGTGTGAATATTTCTGTATCATTTGCATTTGTGTTTGTCCATCATTGTGAAAAACGTACGAGTCACAGGTTTCTTCTTTGTGGGTTGTCTAGATTTTCAATTTACCTTTAAAATATTTGTTTATATTTGTATATCTCATCAAAACTTGATGGTATAATGGGCAGAACCGTGTATGAAGAAATTTTAAAATATTCGTAATTTTAATCAATTAGTATTAAAACTGTGCTCGTACTTCTACATACAAAAACATGCAGTCTATAAAACTTTGAATATTTTACCTGTATTACTATAAATTCATTGAATTTTAAACTAGCAGAAAATATGATTATAATTTTAACTTGATTAGTATTTGTTAACAAAAGACTAGCACCCCTGTGCAGAGACATTTCTTTATTCTTTCATTTATCTAAATGTCTGTATTTTCAAAGTAAAAGTTGTACCTTACTGCAATTCGACGTCATTTAAAAAAAAAAAACAAGTGGCGTTGTGTTGGTATAGGAAAACTTCTTGGCTCGATATGTCGTGATAAAGGAACAATTATATGTTTCTGCATATTGATGCAGGCTAAAATAACTAACCGAGTAAACGTGTTTTAAAACTAATATCTTAATATTTTCTAAAAAGTCTAGAATCTTTAATAGATTTAACTTAAATGATGTTGTGAAACGACTGCATGGTTTGTAGTTAGCTTGTTATCATTGGGGATATCATCATCATGTTCTATATGTATGGTTGGTATATTGGTTAACACACAGCGTGGTATGCAGGCTGACGGAACTACGCCTGAGGCTGCAGTCGCTGCGGAGGCTCACGGCCATGTACGTGTCCATGCTGGGCAGCGGACTCGGACACGGCGCCGGACACTTTGCACCCGGGGAGGAGAGCACGCTGGCAACACTATCCAAAAATGTAAGCAGATATTTATTAACTTATGAATTCATATTATAAAAAAAACTATGAAAAATAATTCATCAAGTATTATATTATACTCTAGAAACACACTATTTTATCATGGTGCACCAGAAGCATTTCAGTTTCATATAGAGCCAGCACAATACTCTACAATAATGTGTTTATTACCATTCTGAGTGCTTATAAGAAACCAATAATGCTTTTGCCGCACCACAACACAACATGACAATAGTGTGTTTCTAGATTACTGCATTTAATAGTGCGACTTCTAAAAATTTGAAGAGAACTGTTTTAATGAACATTTCTTAACATACAAGTTTTAATTGAATTTTCATAAGGGTGTAACAGTGGATATTATGTTGTTGCAATATTAATTTAAGTAGTAAAGTATAGGTATATAAAGTAGCTGAAATGATGAATAGAATCAAGCCAATAGTGATAATTTTATCTTTAAATATCAGTTTTGATTCTGAATTAACAAAATGATCTAAAGATTAACACATTATTATTCTTAAGGTGAAACACTAGTCCCTTCACACTTTCTTTTTCTTGGTGTAAACGCCGAAAATGAGTTTTAACGTAAAACGTCAAAATGAATTCTCTTTTCTAGCTCCAGCTGTAAGTGTTCTATGGCTTGATACTATGGTTACTAAAATAGGAATAAATCAATCAGTGGTACATAATTTAAGGTTAAAACAAATGCTATGTAGGCTAGGTTTACTTTCAAAACAGCCCATTTTACTTGTTGATCAAATCAGAAGAATAAACAACTTTCTCTTTCCAGATGTACTTAAAGTTGTGCAAGTTCACTGAGGTGTAGTGAATGTTGTGTGGTTATAGATTGTGTAAGATGATAGGGAAATAAAGAAATGTTCAAGGGTTTGATTTCATTGCAGGTGTGAACCGTTCTTTACCATATTATTTTTGTACCGTCTTAAACGTAATGGAAGCACCCTGCACACTGATAATTGACATTATAATTATATTGCTGACTGCTATTCTGAAATTCCTTTTTTGAACGAGCTATTGAGTAATCTATGGTGTGTCTATGGTCAAAACGCAACTGCTCTGCCAGATGCGCTGTCAAAAAGTGTATAGTAGGCGCAATGCTTTTTGGCCTGCGGTGCCCAATTTTGGAACTATAATGTTATCTATGTAGGTACAACAGATAACTGCACCATTCCAGCACGTCTAATAGTATGATACAACTCAATCATCTGTTTGTCATTTCGGAATAGCAGGCATTTTTTATTAAATTGTTTGCATTTATTTTTGTAATAATTATTTATTAAGTAGCAATATTCTTGTATGCAATTTATCGTTTTAAAATTTATCAATTAATTCTTAGGTACCTATTTGTTTGTTCAGTGAAAATGTTGCAATTGATTTTTAACTAACTTTTCAACAAGTAAGACATTTGCTTTCTTAAATATGATTAAACACTAATTATAAAACGTGATTCATAAAAATGTATTCATAATTATTTTTTTCTTTTAATAAATTTGTAGTCCTTATGGAAAGATTTTAGGGAAAATTTTTACACTCTTGTTTTTTATGAAATGTTGTTTTTAGTTAAGTATATTATTTCGATTGCTTAATATTGGTATTTTTTTTTTACTTTATTTTGATCACACAGATTCTGTACATGTCGAGTGGCTTATTTCATTTCGAGTATTGTTTTATTATGTCAAGTCACAGCTATGAACACTAAATGTGTATCGTTGAAGTAATATCGAACATTGAGATTTTTTTTCAATGTAAATACATTTGTTAGAATATTATTCAATGGATTATATTCGATAATTGAGAGGGATATTTTGCAATAATTGATTCTCATTTTCCTTTGACAATATCAATTTTTTTATTTTTGAATTTTAATTGACATTTGACAAACTGCCAGTTGATTGATAGTTTGTGCTCTGTAAACATTGTTTAAAACAGATGCATAAGTCGGCATTATATTATTTAAAAAGGTAATTTTAGGTACAATTTAGAATGCAATAGTCATATTAAAGACAGGACAGCTAGTGTACAAAAATTTTCGGTAGGTACCTGCAGCCATAATCTATGCGTCGTATTTTGAAATTCAAAAGACGCAGAGCATGTATTTATCCAAATTTTATTATTGTTCACATTCATTGTGGAACTGTAAAAATCGCTGACAGGTAGCCCCTGGTTGTTAATATTCTGACAAATGTATATTGAAAAGAAGATTTATCGTAATGGTTGAGTAAATTATAAGTATAGTTAGTTAGTAGCGCCTTATTTGATATTTCTAGGAGTATTTGATTCCGTGTTAGTTGGTAAACGTTGCATTAGCGGAACACGCACCATATATTATTTGTATTTTATTTTTCCATAGCTTCTGGAACAAAACGGAGCCGGTGGTCCATCTACTAGCAGACCAACCTCACCAGACGATCAAACGTAAATACTTCATCTTGTCATTGTTATGCCTGTGTCTTCATGTTTCCGTCTTGTACATACTTCTTGTATTGTTCTGCATGTTGCTGTTTTTTTTTCTTATTTTCTTTATTTCTATTAACACTTTCAGCATGCTTCACCAGCTATTCTCCAGATACATCTTTTTCTTTATGTGATTGAATTATTGATTTATATTTTTAGTTAAAATAAATTTGAAAAGACTGAATTTGAGTATTGGTTTCCAAATAAAATCTAATCTATTAAATAAGAATAATTCAACCCATTGAATGCCTAGGTAGTTTTATATACCAAAGTGGGTGGCATTGCCAATATAAAATATATATACGCAATATTACCTAAGCATAGCACGCTATAAGATGCTATGCTTATTCCTTTTGCTTATCTAACAATCTTTTTTCCTCTTGTTTCTGAGAATTGTTTTTAGTTTCTTAAAAATATGTTTTTTTTCACTCAATAAAGTTATTTTTAAGATGCGTTTTATTTAGGATGCCAAACTAGAGATAAAACGCAATTTCTGGATGGCTTATACTTAGTATGGATTGGTGATAATATATTAAAGTACCTACTACCTAAATTGTGGTTGGCATCCAACATAAATACTAGCTAGAGAATAGCAAACGTAGTGGGCATTCAATGGGTTAAGTTTCATGAGTACCAACTAGTCCTGGGTTAAGTTTTATTAGTACAGTCCTGGGTTAAGTTTTATTAGTACAGTCCTGGGTTAAGTTTTATTAGTACCAACTAGTCCTGGGTTAAGTTTCATGAGTACAAACTAGTAAATAAATACAAAAATAATATAAAATTTTGTTAATAATTTGTTGTGAGCATAAATGTTTTCATTTCGTATTTATTTTCTTAACACAAATAAAATAATCTAATTTGGGATTATAAATGTTTTCTTACTACTCTTTTTTTCTATGTTGGTATCGAATTTTATGTTGCAAACTTATCTATATGCATGTAAATAGGCTATTATCATAGTAGGTATTATAGTTTAGTGCATTTTATTATTATTATTTTAACTTATTGTTTCAAATAAGAACTAAGGTGAGTGATAATTTTAGTAACAGTCGTTCGGGTACTTATACTAAAAATTGCATGTTTTATCATTGTATTGTTGTAATCGGGAATAGGTCATTTTTAAAATCTCTCCATGAAAGATCATACTTAACATACATTAATATTTTTAAGCTATCATTACTTTTTCTCTGTTGCTGTGTTAACTAATGCTATGCTTTTAAAATGCTGAATACTCTTCTTCAATTTTCAATGATTTTACAGTTCCTTTTTTTCTTTGAGGCTTTTTCTCAAAAGACAATTTTGCATAAATAAAACTACAATAATCAATGTCTAAATTACGGGACAATGTGCAATCATTTTTTTTCTATATTATTCCGAGAGTTATCATTTATTTGAAAAATCCTTTACATTAGTATTGGCTATGGATATTAAAAACTTCATAACTATAGGCATGTGTGTCACTTCATAGGTTGATCTTCACTTTCTATTTCAATCAAAGCTAGGATATTCTTAGAAGGTGCAAAGTCTAGTATTTATGTTCTTCATATTTCTTTTAACCATTAATCTTTTTTATTCTTACACAGAATATTAACCATCTTTCTGTAACATCTGTTTATTTTCTTGTCTCATGTTTTATCTTGGCTGTTTTATATTTTTTTTTTAATTATCTACCTGTTTATTATTATATATTTAGGTTAAGTTACCTGGATAATATTATTTGTATAAGCACTTTACTTTCTTAATTTGGATTCTTTGTAAAATTCTTTTCTTGTATAATAATATATTTAAGTGCATATGAGATGTTAAATTCCATTATATTTTATATTAATTATTCTGAATTCGTTTTCAATTTTCATAATAATTGAATTGCCACATAGGTACTGGGATAAAATCTTTATTGCCTTCTTAAATTTCCAATCCTAATTCTTATTTTTTTTAATTTGCAGAGATGACATTGACACAGGAGTGCTAAGACGCAGTTGCAGATTCCTGGGGCGAGTCGTCAGAGCTTCCCTACCATTCCAAGCTCTCCTCTTGCTGCTGCTCGGGGCTGCGGCCCTCGCTCCCGGAAACAGAGAAGAACTCTGCGCTATGACCAATAATTTGGCTCGTAGCTTTGAACCTGTGCTCAATTATCGTCACGGACCGCCGCCTGTTTAGTTTGGTACCAACAAAAAGCAGTGCGTCCTCTCTCAAGCATTCCTAGTTAGTTTTGTCAAAACATGTTTTGCCCATCTTGTATCAAAATATTTTTTAAATGATGTAGACCAAATGTGCCATAGACAATCGTAATAAAATAAAATGTTTCTTTGGAACATAAATTTTGATAGACGTCAACCATTGTCAGCTCTTTGAGCACGACGGTTCAATCGATGTAACCTAATTTTGGACAAAACATTTTATTTTATATTGATTATTATGTTTCCGCTTTGTTGTATATTCTTAAAATCTGTCGCATGAGTTTTATGGAGGTTGCCCCGTGCAAAAGAATGAAAGGGAACTTATTTATTATCGACGACAATTAATTTTAATATAACGATCATTGTTGTAAAAAAATGGATTACCTATGTACTACAGTTGGGATGTGTACCTATTTATAATATGAACACACATACACATCCAACGAGAGAACTATTATTGTACTTAGTAATTTGTTATTAGTATGTAAGCTTAAAAATCGAGTCATGTTTTTAAAAACACAACAACTTTTTTTTTTGCAATAATTCTTATTGTACATTTCGAATGTTTTTACCTAAGTCATGGTTGTTTTTATTACATTTAATGCAACAGGTTGTATAAGAAAAAATAATTATTACGAACAATTATTATATTTATATGCCTACAAATTGTATATCTCCTGCGTTTACTTTTGTTGAGATTTTTCATCTATCTTCTTTTTTTTAATATATTATTTATCATCTTTTTTGAAAAATTTCACAATTCACTTGTAACAGGGAGTGGAACACCTGATTCAAGCTGCTCTTGTGAAATTTTTTCGTTCGAATAGAAGTATTTTTTTTAAGGAAGGGTTTTGCGCCGACTCTCCACGGTGTGAAATCTCCGACCGTATCTTGATCCTATACGCTTTGATTCAGTTTATAGATTCATTGATACAGTGGTCGTGTTTTGAAGAAATGTGAAGTCCATCTCCCAACGCACATTCCTTCAATAATTATTATATTATTTGTTTGTTTGTTTGTTTTTTTTTCCTCTTAAGAGATGATAATATGGTTATTGTCCGCAATATGGTGCTAATACAAACGAATAATTTCACTCAATCACACTAGTAGCCTTATGAGTTTTAATAATCAATAATAAACAAACAATATATTTATATACATACTTCATACAGTTTTTACATAAATGCATGTTGGCGTTATTATTTGTTTTTAGGTTAGGTTGTCCCCCGTCACACATCCCAAGGCACAAACTGAAATTCAGACTCCTCGTTGTTGACTTTTAATTATTGTTTTTGTTTCTAAGCAGAATGTTTTTATAAATGATGTATATTTTATTTGCCTGTTGCCTTACACCCTATACTATTTCCCTATTATATATTTATATAGAACATCATGTAGGTATTGTATTTTTATATAAAAAAGAGCTTTTTAAGGTGTGGAATATCATTATATTGGATAACCAATAATTCGTATGCAATAAATTTAAATCATATTATATTTTGATTGTTTCATTTTAAATTTACTTTACAAAAAGACAAAAAGGATCTATAAATTTGAAAGCAATGGGTGTGTGGTCAAGGAATATGAGGAAATGTATGCGAAACATTATATTGTTGAATGAAGGGAAAGAGGTTTGTTTGGATAGGAAATAATGGAAGTCCATACTCTCTGCTTACCCCTCAGGGAATGTGAGGGCGTGATGGATAAAAAGGGCCATTGGATTTCATAAGAAGTGTAGATATAAAAATCCTTGGATGGAAGCTTAAAAAAATCTCTATTATGGTGTAGTAAACCAAAATCAGAATATCAGAACAAAGAGTTCCATAAATAGAGCGGCTTACTTGCCTTGTATTTTATCTGTCCTCAAATTGAGGCAGTTAACCGCTGCGATTTTTTATGAATTCAGTCTGTCACAGACGTTGCTAGGTGCCGCATCGTGTTGCTTACATAATAATTGCTCAAAATGCCCTCATGTGTAATGAGATACTGCACCAATTATGCAATAAAAGTTAATAAAGGTGACAATATTATATCTTTTCATCGGTAAGTACAATTTATTACATGTTTTTTTTTCATTTCATTATGAATAATATATTATTTTAAATTTGTCTACATATGTCAATATTATTTGACACATCGATATCTTAATATGTAAATTGGGTAACTCCGAAATAGTCACTTTTCGGGATGGAATGAATTAAATACCTATATTTTTAATTAAACTGAATATGTGCACACTCAAAGAGAACACAAATATACTCTTTGACTCTTTCACAGTAAGCTTAAGTTTTAAGATATGGAATAACTTCTTTTTTTTTTCGAAATTACCGGCAATCGTATCCCACAAGAAATGTTTTTTGCCTGAGTTTAAAATCCAGAGAAAATCATAAAACAATAGTACTGATCAAATAATAATAATGAAGAAGAAAGAATAAAGTCAAATAAGGATCAAATTATTTTCAACAAAAGATAATAATAATTGTCTATTTATTTCAAGAGAATTGAGACTTATTAATTAAATGAAGAATATTAACCAACATGGAACAACTTTTCAAAGAATATTTACTGATATTTTTGTTCACTCACTCCTTTTTTCCATATTTTTCCTCCATATTTTTTTTATCATTTTAGGTTTTTTGTACTCAGTGCTCCACAGTTTTCTTTTTTTTACCAAACTTAAGTATTTCTTTCTCTCCATTTTATGGTTTAAATAAGTAGCCTGTGAAGTTTATTCTACCAAAATACTCCCGCTATCTCTTATCATATTATAATATCAAAAAAATCATTACTCTCTCCCAGTAGTAATACCAATATACGTTGATTCGATTTGTGTTAATCATTATCATGAGTATACAATTCTCATTCTTACTCAATTCTGCATAGAGAATAGTATTTTGAACGTTGCTAATACTATCATGGACAAACCCATCTTTCTTTATAATTTATTAAGGCATTTTTTCATTTTATATATTCTGAAAGACGTGGAAGACCCTCTAATACCGTGTTCCGTTCCTTCGAGGCAGAGCTGAGGGAAATGGACTTGGTGTGGAAGGAAGTCATAAGCATTGTGCAAGATCGAGCGCAATGGAGAGCTCTTGTTGCCTCCCTATGCTCCTAAGTGGAGTTCAAAGGGAGTTTTGATTGATTTGATTCAGTAATGTTAAAAGATGTACTGAAATGTAAGTGTACAACGTGATATTATCATTTGGTTTTCTTTCATAGGTTCCCGAGAATAGGGAATGAAAAAAGAGAAGAGTGGATCAAACTGGTTCAAAAAGATCGCAGTGAAGAAACTTGGCTACCATCTAAATTTTCAACAATTCGTTCAGTACATTTTAAGAAAGATAATATAATTGGTACATCACCCGCACACCTCTCACCAAAGAATACCGAATTTTTATACCATCATTAGGTAAATCGTTTTGTCAAAAATGCAGTTATCCATGTTGCATATGAATGTATCGACACTATAGCAACATAATAATAACATTGTTGCTTAGTAAACAGTTTGTTACTATAGTAAACAAACATCTACTGAAATATAAACAATGCACTAAGTAAAAAGGTTGAATTCCATTACATTCGCAGTATAAGTCATTTATATCAAAAATTAAAATTTTCTAAGTCATCGTTATGAATGTTTTTGGCGCATTATTTAAACACAATTGGAACATCACCCGCACACCTCCCGTCCCTCCCACCAAACTGGACACAAATTTAAAGTGAATTTTCTTCCTATAAGCCACTCTATTTATGGAACTCTTTGTATCAGAAGTAAAAGAAGCTACAGCGAATGGCAGGTCACTAGAAGAATCAGAGAAATAGTGAAGATTGATCATCTTTTCATACCCTGAAAAGACGATAACACAACGGGGGAAAAACCAATACAAATTTATCTATGACAAAATTTCTAAAGATGAAAGTATTACGTTGCACTAGGTATGTGTAGGTTAGTTAAATGAACAGAGCAAAAGACACAGGCAAAGTATTCCATAGACATTTTCTTTCAAATAATATGGGATGCAGAGGTTTGTGAGTCAGGGATAAGATATAAAGTTTACGTCCTTTACGCATTGTAAGCCAATCTAGCTCTGTCATCAAACGTAACTAAAATCGTTCAATGACATCTAACCTCTTTTTTAATGAAAGTAATCGAAGGACACTATGGTTCCCATGGTAACAATGAGTTCTTCTTCTTCTTTTACTTTTGGCCTATCACCCCTAAATGGGGTGTTCCTGCCATGATCACACTGTTGATTATGCATTTTTATTAGTAAATAATATATTATGATATATCAAAATGGGTATTGTCAGTATGAATTATTTAATAAGATTATAATATACTATATCAATGAGTAAAACAAAACATTGAGAAAAAATGTAAATTAAATTTTAAGTGCATTGGTCTTAATAAAAGCTACTAATGTTTTAAGAAGGGCTGTGTTGTCGGATGATAGAAGAGTCGAAACATCAGTTGGAAGTTCCACGCGGCATCTTATCAGTTCACTCATTAATGGGAATTGGTCATTAATGGGGCATTCAAAAAATATGTGATTAAGGTCCTCCGTACTACCGCACTCGCAGTACGGGGACTGAGCCACTCCTATGCGAAACAAGTGTGAGCCACAGCAACAGTGGCCCAGTCTCATTCTAATTATAGTTGATACGCCAAACTTGTTTAGCTTGATTTTTGAAAACCATGGCTTGCTCGGGATATTGGGCTGAATTCTGGCATAAGTTTTTCCTTTGAGTTTGGACGATTCTGCCCAGTTTAGCTTCCAGGCATTTGTTAGCTTGGTCTGTAGAAGGCTCCTGACATCTGATGCAGTTATTCTTGTATATAGAGGCAAACCATCCATTGCAGCCTCCTTGGCGAGTACGTCAGCGTTCTCGTTTCCACGAATCCCACAATGAGCTGGGATCCATGATAGAGTTATATGGTATCCGGCTTCTTGAAGTTGCTTTAACTTATCCCGGATCTGCACACTAATGAGATCCTCTGGGTCCTGATATGCTGGGGCGTCTAACTTGGTCAATACACTTAAAGAATCACTTAAAATAAGGAATCTCCCGCGGTCTTTGCCACTAATGTATTTCAAAGCCTCAAATATCGCGATTGATTCAGCAGTAAATATTGATGAAGCAATTGGGAGCCGGACTTTGCATATTCCACCGTCGTGGGTGAAAAATGCTGCTCCAGTTTCCCCTGACTCTAACTTGGACCCGTCAGTGTACACCACTGACCAGTCAGACCATCTTGTCCTCAAAATATTTTGAAATTCTGCTTCAGCATGAGGACCATGGTTTACACCAAGTGATAGGATAACGTTTGGTTTAAAAATTTGGATGTCAAATGGGTATGAATATAACGGTAAACTTGGTTCTTTGTGAATATTAGCAATGATTGTCTCAAGTGTTGTGAGACTGTTAATCAATAGGGGAGGGGTTTTATGCCTCCAAAAGGCAGAGTTCATCTCCATTGACAATTCCCTTAGCTTTGGAATTAATGGATGATTGGAAAATCGCGAACATCTAACAATGAATCTGTCAGAGAGAAGTTGTCGCCTAAGATTCAGTGGGGGGTCCAACGCTTCCACCTGGAGTGCATTAACCGGAGAGGACCGCATTGCACCGAGTATCAGACGTAGTCCCTGATATTGAATCTTGTCAAGCCTTCCTAAATTTTTCTTTGTTGTAGGTTCGATCAGGAATGTTGCATAGTCCATCTGACTTCTGACGTATGCATTATAAAAAAGTTTTTGTGTAATAGGGTGTGAGCCCCACCACACTCTCGACACCGCTCGCAGGGTATTCAGTCCGCTCTGACAACGGTTGGTCACTTCGGTGATGTACGTGTTCCAGGTAAGGTGACAATCCAGGGTGACTCCCAAGAATGTAACCCCCTTCACAACAGGTATGATCTCATTTTGACACCTCACCACAACGCTCGGGGTCTTTCTTTTTCTAGTAAAAAGTATGAGTTTGCATTTAGAAGGGCAAAGTTGCATACCGTGTTTTACAAGCCAAGAGTGAAGTGATTCGAGAGACTTATTCAATATATCTTGAAGTGATTGAATGTGCGGGCCGGATGAGAAGATGAAGAAATCGTCTGCATATTGTAGGATCCTAGAATGAGTGGAAATAGACTTATTGATATCATGGGTATATATATTAAACAGTAAAGGCGAGAGAACCGAACCCTGTGGCAGGCCCTTAAAGACCATACGGGAGATGAGAGTGTTAGAGTTAATATCCTCTATTTCAATAAATCTCTCTGTAAGGAGATTCAAGATATATTGAGTAAATCTGCGTGGAACACCCAGTCTTAACATTTTCTGCCCTAGGACGCCCAACAGTACATTGTCAAATGCCCCGCTCACGTCCAGGCATGCCCCCAACACATGTTCATTCCGAGAGAACGCTAATCTCACCTCGGTGACCAATAAAGAGATACTGTCCGCTGTGCCTCTGGCTCTTCTGAAACCAAACTGTGTATTGGGCATTATATGATTATTCTCCATGAACCACTCCAAACGTCTTTTAAGTAAGTGTTCGGTTACCTTAGCAAGAACCGAGGATAGGGCTATGGGTCTGTAGGAAGAATGTAAGTTTGGATCTTTACTACGTTTTAAAATTGGAACAACACGCTGTACTTTCCAGGAATGTGGGATATGACCAGATTCAAAAGAGATATTGATGATTTTGAGAAAATAACTGAGGGATTTTTCACTAAAATGTGTGATATAACTGTAGAAGATATTATCCAACCCCGGTGTGGAGTCCTTCAGAGATGGGAGAATGGCCTGGAGTTCTCCAAGGCAAAAAGGAGCATCCATCCAACTCTTGGTTTGAAAGCTGTAAGGCAGAGTAATTTCATTTAGGCTAGGAACAGAAGGAGGAGACAATCTCTGTGTAAAACCCTCAAGCCAAGAGCTGTCAGCAGGCTGAGGAGTTTTATGGGATGTGGAATGTCGGAAAGAGTTGATTGTTCTCCAGACTAAGGTTAGCGGCGTATCCGGCGAAAGGGATTCGCAGAAACGTCTCCAACCCTGCCTTTTTTTATTTTTCAAAATGCGTTTAGTATTTGCCTGTGTCCTTTTGACTTCTAGGTAGTTTTCTAGTGTCGCATGTCGTTTGTAGTTTTTTATACTCTCTCTTCTGATACTTACTGCCTCCTCACAGTCTTTATCCCACCAGGGTGGAGGTGGAGCTTTTTTTCCTTTTTTTGTAGGTTTTTCAGGGATAGATGCATTAGCCTCTTCCCTTACCAGCTCAGCAAAAGCCTCACAGCAAGATCGGACGGACTTCGTCGTGACATCAGGAAGTTTATCAATGCCTGCATCAATTTTCTCCGAAAACATTGACCAGTTAGCTTTATTTAGCCATAGCCTAGGGGCCCTCTTCCGAGGTTTGTGTGTGTGTGAGTGACCAGCACCGCACAAGTTGGTTATAAGAATGGGATAGTGATCGCTTCCCAAGGTGTCAGCGTCAAGAACCCTCCACGTAAGTTGTGGAGCAATTTGGGGATCTGCCATGGTTAGGTCTACTGCACTCGGTTTTTGACCGTGATAACCTAATCGGGTGGGTGAGCCATCATTGAGAATACAGATGTTGAGGTTGTTCATAAGGTCAACAATGCATCTACCCATTCTGTCACAATTAGCTGAATCCCACAGAGGGTGGTGGGCATTAAAATCTCCCAATATTATGAACTTATGGGTGATTCCATGAAAGAAGTCTTCAAGCTGCTGCATACTTGGAAGATTTGAAGGAGAAATATATAAAGAAACAACTATTGTATCGTATATTTTGGCTGCAACAACATCAAATGGGCAGTTCTGGGGTTTTATGCTGAGAGGTTGGAAGGGAACTTTGTGGTGTATAAGGAGGGCAGCACCTCCCCTTCCATCTGGGCGGTCGTCGCGGAGGACATGGTAATCTGGAATCCTGAGATGTATGTACGGATTCAACCATGTCTCAGAGATTCCTGCCACGGTTACACTGTTGGATCTTAAGAGCTGTAAAAATTCATCTTTCTTATCAAAAAAACTACGACTGTTCCACTGAATCAGAGATTTCAGAGGATTCATGGGAGAAGGGGCTAATTATTTCGATCAGTTTTTTGGCGACGTAGGACGGTATATGATTTGTTTCATTGACTATAGAGATTAAGAGATTGAATAAAAGAGGGATAGAGTTTTCTTTGTATAAGGCAGTGCCATTTGGAGAAATTTCGGATTGCGGTAGCTGTCCGTTGGGAAACCAAAGAAGATGAGAATGGTCGGGTTTGTTGTTTTGAATCTGTGTACGTTGTGTGGGAGTTTTATAGAACGTTTGTCTATATGAAGTTGTAGGAGTATTGGGAATTTTGTTTGAAATTGGTTTTGTTTGTATTTGAGCAGATTTTGTAGTAAAGTTTTTGGAAGCTACGACTTCCGAAAAGGGCTTCATTGTTGGAGAGTGTCTCTTGCAAGCATCAACATAGGAAATATTTTGTTCGGCCATGGTTTTTTTGATGTTTTGTTGTCTCGTGTGTTCGGGACAGTTTCTGTTAACCGATGAATGATTTCCACCGCAGCTTAGACATCTGTAGTCAGACTCGGGAATCCCGCATCCTTCACCCAAATGTGCGTCACCGCAGAGAAAGCATCTCGGTTGTGAGCGACATACGGTCTTAGTGTGACCAAATCGACAACACTGGAAACATTGGATGGTCGGGAATATATATAGTTCCACATTGAAATGTACATTGTAAATATTTATGGATTTAGGCAGAGATTGGCCATCGAAGGTCAGAACCACCGCCTGTGAAGGTTTCCATTCCACACCTTGTGGAGACCTAGACTTAAAACTTAAGCGCCTGGTTTTAATAATTTTCCCATTATTCGGAACATTGGCGTCAATTAGTATATCATCTGTGGACCAATGTGTAGGATATCCGCGGATAAGCCCCATGCGGGTTATGTGGAAGGTGGGTATGAAGGTATCGTAAGTGGCTTTGATTACTTCCGAGACCATGAAGTTATTGGCATCATCAGCAGACTTAAATTCTACCGATAATCTGTTTCTACCGAGGGATTTGATACCTCCCCAGGCTGTAGAGATATTATTTTTGTGCAGAAATTTACCAAAATCTACATGGAATAATTGGTTGGCGTCTCTTTTGGTAACGTGTACGAGATATGGCCCTTGATCCCTAAAATTATATAAACGTGTTGGTACGACACTGATGTTTCGCATATTAGTCTTGTATGGTATATCACTATCATCTTTATCATTTGTTAGGTGTCTTTTGGCCGGCAAGGTGATAAATTCTGATGGAGAAGGTACATTTTCTACGGTCAAGCCAATATCTTTGTCAGGGGGGTCCGGCGGTTTTTTATACATTATGTTTGAACAAAAATTAGTTAACCTAAAAACAAACTACTCGAACTAAGGGACAAAAGACAAACTAAACTATTTTTATTTACAATTTATTAATCTACCAGATAACTAATTACAAACGGAACACAAATAACATAAAATAATAAGAAAAACTATAATAATATCACCAAAATCCTGTGAGAAAAAAATTTCTGCTGTCAAACCACGAGTCTTTCAGCTGTCAATCCGTAACAATGAGTTTCATTCCCTCTATGTTATTTCCATAGATGATAGAAATGTACTTTTTATATCTTTATGGCTAGAGCAAAGAGTGTTGCCATGTAAATAAACAGTTTAATGTTGCCATGGATATGGGTAGTTTGTTTTATCTTTATCATTGAATTTTTCAACTGAGAATAAAAGTATTAAAATATGCAAAATGGACAGACATCCTAGACCTAAAGTAGCGTGGAGTGACACCTTGAGTTATGATTCTGAAGAAGAAAGAGGTGGGTAAAAAACTTTACGTTTGCCAAGTACTTTGTATTTTTTATAGAGGTCTAAGTTGACGGCACACACTTTCAGTAGGTACATGTTTCTTTCCTCAGTTGTGTAGAAATGACACCTTGACAGTTTCATGTTCTACATCCAAAGCAACCCTGGCAACACTTCTTTTTTAATGTGACAACCCTCTTTCGAGAGAGTGATCTACGAATCTCACCATATTTCTTAAAGTATGCAATAATATGACATCTGATGCCTCCCACCGCCATAAACTATGCAATACAATTCGGGCAGATGAAAACAATATAAAAAAAATAACCTGTAAAACTACTCGAAGTGTTTCAGGAATCAATTTTATTTTTAAATATTGGACGTTACTTCACTAGGCATTATTACAGTATCTTACATCCCTAGATCTAGAAATTCACCAAGGACTAAATTTTCTTTCATGAGGACACTAGTGGTTCTCCAAATCCAAATCCAAACTCCCTTTAGACCCCACTTAGGGGCATAGGGAGGCAACAAGAGCTCTCCATTGCGCTCGATCTTGCGCAACGGTGATGACCTCCTCCCACACCATGTCCATGTCCCTCAGCTCTGCTTCGAAGGAGCGGAACACAGTGTGAGAGGGTCTTCCTCGTCTTCGGGACCCTGATGGGAGGAAGAACAGCGCTCTCCTCGGCCAACTGTCATTCGGCATCCTTAACACATGTCCCAGCCAAGCCCTAGTGGTTCTATGTTGTGAATAATTTAAAGTATTTTTATAGAATCTTAGATATTCTTAAAGTTCAAAGGACCTGACGAAAATGATAGCAGACAACCATTGAATATATCTGATGGGTGATGAACCCATCCACAATTTACTATGAATGTACCAAATATCAAATTGTTTTAGAAAAAGAAAGACTCATTCGGCAAGCCCAGCTCGAAGCCGAAGAAGAAAAGCCCAAGTACTTGGATGACGAGCTCAACACCTTGGTGGAGCACTTCAAGAAAATGACAACGTTGTATTCTCTATGTGAAAACGATTGGAATCAGGAGTGTATTGAAGTCATCAAGACATACATTCTAGAGCCCAAAAGTGTTCTCCTAACCATATACTTTGAGGAAAATGTACTGAAAGCTCTTCTGAGCATTCCCACCAAATGTGTGTACGATTTGACGTATTTCATCAGAGAAATGGATCATGTCTTTACGGTAGACAATTTTTATGAAGAAGTGACATTTGGGACATATGTGGCAAGCGTGGAAGGCTCCATGTTAAAACTTTTGGAGATTTTGTATGCTCCAGCATTTATCGCAGCACCATGGCCTGCATGTATCCTTTTTGTCTAATTTGATAATCAATCAATCCATTCTCCTTTTTTGACCCCACTTATGGTATGTTTTCCTAGGTATATGGTACTGCTATAAACAGCGTTGAATGTGTCAATGTAGGACATTGTCTATGTTGTTACCGTAGCGACAAAAAACTTTGTCACAATTTTCAAAAAACCGCCGTCTTCTTAGATGAAGGACCCGCTCCCTGAGAACCCATTGCATTAGGAACATAGGGATGCAATAAGAGTTCCCCACTGCGTTTGATCTCGCGCAGTTGCAATGACCTACTCCCAAATGATATCCAAACCCCTAAGCTCTGCCTCGAAGGAATGGAACACGGTATGAGAGGGTCTTCCTTCTCTTCAAGATATTGAAAGGAGGAAGAACAGAGCTTTCCTCGGCTGTCATTCGACATCCTAAAAACATGTCCCAGCCATGTCTCTCTTCTTTCCACAATGGTGGAAGTGATGCAAATACCACCTTACTTCCATTATTTTTCTTAGGCATTTGTTTCAAAGGCTGAGACTTTATGTTCCTGGGTTTTGGTCTAGCGTCAGAACTCGCACCCATAAAGAAGGATGGGATAGATCTCGACTGCTTCCTAAACATAGTTTGTTTTTCATAAAATTTTAGTTAACTATTAACATAAAAGTAAATTTTCTTAACATAAAGGATATACAGTGGTGAAGGATGAATTTTGCTCAAGATTAAACACATTTCTGAGTGAAATGACCACACTCCATCACACCATGCAAGGACTCACCATCCTCTACATCCCCCGAGAAGGGCTGGACATGACTGTGGAGGAGGCCTGCTACAGCAAGGAGATACCCCAGCATATGGAGAATGTGGTCTCCCACTGGACTCATCTCCTAAAGGAGGCTGTAGAGGACCATAAGATTGATGCTAGGAGCGTACTCCTGTGTCCTGTAGACAAGTACAATTTTTGGAAATACAGATGTAAGTTTGGAAATACATAAACTAAAAAATCTATGAAATCTCTATGAAACCCGTTAATAAAAATAAGCTAGTGAAAGATTAATAAAAGCTTTTTAAAACCATGTAGAAAGCTCATGTTCAGCAGTTTTTAAATTGTCATTTCAAGTACATTCTTACAAATTAATTAACAATTCTTTTCTTCTAGATTTGAATTTAAGTTGCGTGCAATATCAGGTTCAAAGCCCAAATGTGAAACACATTGTTCAAATACTGATCAACAGCCGTTCGTCGGTTATAAATCAGCTGACCAAGCTGATTAACAAAATAGAATTTTGCATAAAGGAAGCCAAATCTAACATAGAATACTTACAACTGATTGAAGAACCTTGCAAGGCAATGGAGAGTACTACCGTTCCTACAGACATCCCGCAGCACATAATCCCAATCCTGAACACCTTCAGGTTTATATGGTTGGAGTCACCGTACTATAACTCAGATTCAGCAATGGGGAGACTCTGTATATCGCTGACCAATCAAATAATAATACAGTGTTGTACGTATATAAAGTTGGATCAGCTCTTTGGCGGTAAAACCAGACAAGCAATGGAGGAGCTGAGAGTATGCATTGAGTGTTGCGATTCTTTTAGGGAAACATACAATTTAGTTGAAGATGCTCACAATGATGTCAATCCAGGGACCTGGACGCTGGATTCCGGGACTATTTTTTACAATATCGAATCATTCGCACAGAGATGCGTAGACCTGCTGGATGTTTGCAGCGGCATGATAATATTTGGAAGGTAGAGTTAGGTTTTAAAATTTATAAATACACTAGAAGTCCGCCCCAGCTTCGCACGGGTAGATAGATACTTAAAAATAATTTAGTTTTCATACAGATCCCTAACTTTTTCAAAATATTTTATAGCATATGTTAATCTGGAATAATTGCATTGCAATGTATCGTGTCACGTCAGTTTACCACCGTGACTACTTTGCGCGGTATTTCTACTAAACTTGACATGACTCCCCTCAGTCCCCTCCCCGCTCCCGTACGCACTCTGCATCGGATAAGTTGAGATGATAAGAGACTATGCTTTTTTTTCCAATACTCACATTTTTAAACTCGTGATAACTTTCGAATGGAATGTCCGAATTGAATAATTCAAAAAGTTATACAAACATATTGAAGCAGACTTGAATATGAACTAATTTATTTTAATAAGGAGTAATACCAAGATACCAATAAAGAGCCTTTTCTAGAGGTGACATTTTATTGATTTTTTTAAAATAAAAAAACACTTATTGTGGCATAACTATAATAGTTAGACATATGCTGTCGCGATACTTTTTGTAAATAATGATGTCTTCTACAAAATTGTGGTACATTGTTTTATTCTATCATCATTAGTTTTCACAGCGTTCGCGATAAAAAGAATATTTTAGGTAAATTTTTTACACCTTGGGTTACATTATTGAAGTTTTCGTAGGTTACCCAAGGTTTTTTTGAGATTTAAACTATCCTATCTCTCAAGTTGGATCGAACTGCACATGGTGTGCGAATTTTACTATAATCGGTTAAGTGGTTTAGGAGTCCATTGAGGACAAACATCGTGACACGAGATTTATATTATTAAGATTATTTACATAATATGTTAGACGAACTTTGATAAAAAAACATATTTTGCAGAATCGACGAAACTGAAAACATTCCTTTCCCGAGATTCAGCGGCACGAAGGGAGAGAATGCGGAAAAAATGACAGCCGAAATTGAGGCACTCTTCAAAGACGCTCTCCAAAAGATAAAAAACAGAAAGGATTCCATATTGAATATTTACGATATCAGTTGGTATAAAACTATATTAGACTTCAAAACATCCATGGAGCATATTGAGGTAAATTATTATCGAGTTTGGAGTTGGAGTTGATCTTATTTAATCGTAGAGTAAATTATCTAAATTGGTGTGATGTTTCCAGATGTTAATAAAGAAGTTGGTTAACTATGTGTTCAATATGGTGAACAACGTGGAAGAAGGGGTTCAGGCCCTGTGCGCAACGTACTACTATTCCAAAAGAAAGAACCTCAAAGGACTCTTTAGGGATAAAACAACAAGAGTATGTATACATTGTGCATCACCCACATAAATAAAACACATAACACATCTACCATCTCAATAATAATCATACCAACATACAGAAGTGTTCAAATTAATGTAAACAAATTACTCTAGCTTGAAAAAATTGATATTGTTTTATTGTAATATATCTCCCATAGATCCTTTACAGGACACTCGGGTTCGTCATACATAAATAAAATTAATATAGAGAACCATTACAATATTACATAGAAAACCAATCACTGCAGTAAAGTGCACAAGAAAAATGCATCTAGTATGTTTGTAGACAGTGTTAGTGAGTTGGGTTTACGTCTAGCACCTCGTCAATTGAGTAAAAAGCATGGCCAACAAGATACTTGTTTACCTCTCTAAGTGCCTTAAGACCTGATGGTAGGTTGTTGTACAGTCTCTGGCAAATGAAACTCTGGGAGACCTTAGCCAGCCTATGTTCGGGTGGACGTATTAGGTCTTTGGCTCTGGTGTTATATCCATGGTAGTAAGAGTTTAACAGTATTTATTATTACATAGTTACGGTTTGCCTTATTTCTGCACATTTTGCTTGTTTTAGGTTTGGAAATTGTTCTTGGAATCCATTGAGGATATAAAGCAAAAGATGGTAGAAGAAAGGAATAGTCGGCCAGCTAATACACCCAAATATGCGGGCGAAGCCATTTCACTTAATATAAGGAAGAACAATTTGATGTATTTAAAGGAGGTACTTCACAAGATTAATTATTTACAGATCATACTCGTAACCAAGTAATAAATTTTTAAATTGGTTTCTCAAAATCATTAGGACAAATAAAATGTATGGACATTTTTGTAATATTACAAAATATTTTAATACAATAAGGCATAGGACTTGCTACAAAGTTTTTCCTTCTATATTTTTGAGAAAAATTATTTGACTTTCAGGTTTTTTTTAGTATTAATTGACACATAAAAAGTTATTATAGAGTAATTTCAAAATCTACCGCCTCTCATGAGGTACTTAAATAAATAAGTACTTAAGTCGAAGTACTTAAATTTGGGATAGCGCTATATATTATGTTTTTTTAGGTATAATTTACACGTGTTTGAATGAGAATATTTAATGAGATTTGAAGAACTCAAACGTTTTTCAAAATATGTTTAAAAGTGACTTATAAATTCACATAACTTTTTTCTTGAACAGTTCATTGAAATTTATTGGACTATTACTTTTTTTAAAGGCACTTTCTGGAATAGAAATTATTTTTTTCTGATGAGCATGTATGCATTTGTAATAAAAAAAATTAGTTAGGTTCCGATTGTTTGATAAATATAAAAGTTTCAGTGATTGTAACAGGTATAATTTAGTAATTTCCCAAAATCGTTTGAAAAAGGGGGCACCTGTATTAAATTCTGAATAACCACAAGTGTTCCAAAGGGTATCATATCCTCTGTATACCATGCAAGATTGTCTAACATTCTACTAAACACCCTGCATTTTTAAAATCTTGTTACTGTTCCAATCTCTTCCCAGATATTGGAGAAGTCTGCCTGGATGATGGAGTGCAGTATAGCGCAAAGCTCCATGAATAAATGCACGGACTTGCTGGAAGCCATTGATATAACTGTACGGGGCGTGTGGGAGAGTTGGAGGGTGAGTTTCAGTTAGTTAAGAAATTAATAAATGTATAATAATTATTATTGAATCGTTCATTAGACAGTGGAGGAATTGTTTCAAGACTGCCACAAAACAGCACACTCTTATGGCAAATAATGCCTGACCCAATAAACAGACCGATAACCATCGATGGTCTCCAGGTCGACAAATTTAAGTAGGTACCTGGGAGTGACGATTACCACCTCGGGACTGAACTCTCGACACGTATCAGTATGGCAAGAGGGCCCTTCAAAAACATGACCAAAATATGGTGTGTATTAAAAATCTGTGTCAAGCCGAAATGTAAACTGTTTGAAGAGTGTGTGTTGCCTATTTTCCTGTATGGGTATGAGAAAGCCCAGACACAAAAAGTCTCTGCTTTCGAAATGAAGTGCTCAGGATAATTTTGAGTATGAGATGATACCACCTCATCATGAACAACGCTATTCGTAGGCCCATTACTTCTACAATTATGGAGGGGAGGTGGACTTGGCTGGGACATGTTTATTCTAGTGACACTATTTTGTACTGCTTGTTCTGTACAAAAAATACCCAAAATAGTCTTACAGTCTCGTATACTTATACATACTTGCAACACCACTCATGCAATCAACATTCTTGTAGAAAAATTTTCAGTCATACCTACTGTTATGTCCTCCGTAAAAGATGTCAATTAA